>JASXSY010000274.1:0-600000 GCA_034509805.1 Sipha maydis
GCGTGCTGTTTATATGCACGCACACATTTGCATATATTAATGTATTACATGTGCATATTGTACTTGTAAAAGAGAAATTTTAATTTAAAAAAATATGTTTGTAATCGAAAAACTTGTTAACTGCACTACTACGTTCTTTTGTACACGGAGCGAATTCTGCGAAAAAACTATAATCAGAACTCAAACGATCGTCGTGCTTAGAGCATGTTATTAAAACTCTCGTATACATTTCACGCTATATACAGTCAGATGGTTTTTAGAAACAAAAAATGTATCTCGATTAATGCGCGCTATACAAGTACCACGTAAACGTATTTAATTCTACGCGTTTGTGTATGTTTTACTGTCCTGCAACAAATGTCATTATTTTTATGATTACTAATATATATATACATACATACGAGTATTAAAACGTCTGCGTATATATATATATTATTATATTATATATAAGTACGAGTATTAAAACGTCTGCGTAAATAAAACAAAATTTTATATTCATTACATGCGCACAAAACAATTTGTTACGTAGACTGCAATCGGACACGCGCATATTGCAATTTAAAATTATCGAATGTCAAACACGCGTTATTATTTTTCAGCATCAGGTACGAGTTTCACAATCGCATATTTCTATCGCAGTTGAAATCTTATTAGCTGCAATATACATATAATATTCTTTGAAACATGTCAAGTTATAGAAAACAAATAAAAATAAGTCACGCCCACACTTTTAAAAGTGTTTTAAATTATTCGAAATATTTCTAGTTCTACTATTGATTCGAGAAAAACGGCGAAAATAAATCAAAAGCAATAATTAAATTAATTAAGGTCCACGGGGCCAGGCGAGGATTTTTCCACCTCGAAACGTCGAAAGATTAAAGAAAGAAATTCTATGAAACGGTATTAGTGATTTATTAAAAATACGTTACACGGTCGTATTAAAACAGTATAATGTCATAAAATATGTTATGATCACGATGATCCGATAAAGCGCGTGGTGTCCTTTCCGTCTAACAAACATAGAACGAAGCGAACAGTTGCGTTCGGTAAAATCGATTTCGTATTGTAAGTTTTCAAAGCGAACCAATCAAACATGGAGGGAATCACGTGTAATTTATGTGTTTATACGTCAAAAATTAAATTTTCAAGCGAGTAACACGAATTTTTCGTAATATTTTACACGTTCATGTTGTGTAAGTTGTACAAGACAACTCATGCAATGGGCGTTGAAACGAACATAAAAAAAAATACTGTTTTTAGATGTTCTTTCTATTACACGCGTGCCCGTGTAATGTGGACATCCAATTGCTCGACGTTCGTGCGGACTCGCGCCCACTGACCGACGTGAACGAACGATCGTCACCGCATCCGAAATCCGTCTGGCGGTTGATGAACGTGTTTTTCATCGTTTTTCAGCCAACTTTTACACGTCGTTTGCATACCACGTCACCCGCGCCCGATCGTGTTCCGCGCGTTGCCGCTACCCGACGCTCCGCCGTCAAGAGCGGTAAACAGAGCAGCAACATAATCGGCAACGCGAGCGTGTGTACGTGTTGACATTCTGTTCAAACGCAGTTACCACACGAATGTGTGAAGATGAACGCATTGCGCGCGTAATTTTTGCGTTTTATTTTTTTTACATTAGCTCGACGGAGGTTACTGAAATAATTGCACAGCTCCGTCACTATGTCTGCTGAGTTTAAACACATACACACGTATATATATTAAATTATTATGTATTAAACCATCTCAGTCTCGTAGAGCTCTAAAAATGCTATTATTGATCCGTTGCCCTTATCAGCTTGCGAATTGAAAGTCAATTAAAATACACACACGCAAAAATAAAAAAAATAAAACCGTGTAAACAGTACCCAAAAAACGACTTTGTCGGTATCCGATGGAATATAAGAATGTAAAGACGCGATCGCGCTCACGCTGCCGGTTAGGTTGCTGAAAAACTAGCAGGACAACGTTAACACTAGCTGCCTCTAGTGATAGGCAACTATATCGATATCGTGACATATATATGTGATACCGATACCGTTCTATAGTTGTACAAAATATCACAATATCAAATTTAATAATTCTTCTAGGAATACATTTCGTTTTCAGATTCCAATTTTTTAGTAAATTAAATTGTGTGTGCTGTGTAATAAACCATTAACTAATAACTAATTATAATTATTAATAATATAACTGATTAAGTTTGTGCGCGTGTCCTCGGGAAATTATATTGTTTATTTTTAATTTTACGCTTCTACATTAATATTACATTAGATATAGCTTCTAATGTTATCTGTTTCGAAAAGCATTATGTACTAGGTACTAGGAGTGGGCAGTGTCTTGTTCATTTATAAAAGTTTACGACTTTGGTATACCGATAATAAATATCAAATACTAAATTGTATTAACACATTTATAAAAATATAGTTTGATACGATATCGACATCGAACAAATCACGATATCGCGATACAATATCGAGAACATTGAAACGATATCGATACACGATATTATATCGTTTCCCAACACTAGCTGCCACTACGCTATTTCGAGGGAAGCGAATACGGAACCGAGAGGGACAATGGCAACGGCTGAATGTGGCAACTCGGCGTTATGGAGCACGAACCGCACGGAACCACGGTACCGAAACAATAGTGATCACCTTCGTGTACCGCGTAATGTCTACCGTTGTCAACAATTGCGTTTGTTCGAACACCGTACGAGTGTCGGTCGTAAACGATCCGACGTCGCGTGCACGACCCCATCGTCGGGGTGGTTTCCGCAACGCGATGTTATCAAAACGTACGGTTTTTAGATCGCGGACGCACCACGGTTATTGCGCTCGAACCGATCGAAGCGCGAGTTAGTGTCAACTTATTCTTGAAATCTCAGGGCTCTGTCGAACGGAACGCGTCACTGACGTTGCGTTGTTTGAAATGCGTACCCTAAGGCCTCGCCGCGTGTTACTACGTGCACCTTCGCCGAGTGCAGTTGCTCGCAAGCAAAGTACAAAACTCGTGGTAAAAAATGTGCATCGGTTCCGAAAAAAGAAGAACTTAGTGGGTTTTTTAAATTCCTCAAACTCTCTGAAAAAAAAAAAAAAAAAAAAAACGAAAAAATGTATCGCTAACCACGGTTTTTCCGAAAGCTGGAATCCCACGAAGAGCGCTTTTTCCTATAGAAATTTACATAATATAAAAACTCCACAACAACCGAAAACCGATAGACTGAAGCACATAATATACTTTTAACGCGCGTTAAAATCTATCTTATCGTATTTTATCTCAACGTTGTGTTTTGCCGCCACGTTGTTTGACGTCTGATACGGTTCGCAGTAAATTGCAGTACAACGCGACGGCAATAATAACAAATAAGCGTTCTGTTTAACACATCCTTATACCGTTGGGCTGATGAGTATGCGCCGCCGTTGAAACGATCTCAGGTGCGCACGTTTAACCGGTGCGTTAAGTTTTCCGATTAATTGAAGTTTCGAGTTCACGTTCGATGTACGAAACGGTTTGGTTTGCACTTTTTCCTTATTTTTCTTCGATCAGAAACGGCAATGAACACTTAACGTTGATGAATCCGTGGAGACGAGAGAAAACAATACGAAATTTTATTGAAGTTCGCATTGCTCATTATGTTGATACCAAACCCAATATTAACTTTATTTTATTGTTTCAAAACAAACATAGCTTTCGCTATCATACATCGATATCGCAAACTGTAGCTGTTGCGGTAACGCGTATATACATATATTTAAAACGTTAAAAATCCTGCTATCCTCGCCATAATCAATCTCATTCATCCTTAACACAGGGCTGCTTATATAACTCACCCGCTATGTAAATCATTGTCGAGTCTAATTGTACACTAAGTTTTAATGAAAAAAAAAAAAGAGACGTAAGAACGCAGAAGAATAAAACCAAAAAAAAAAAAAAAAAATCGTATCAATGACTTTGAATAAGTAACATTACAGCTCGTACGGTGTTCTAATTAAACCACATGATTGTTATATGCATTCTGATCGTACAATAGGTTATGAAACAAATAAAGTTCATTTGAATAAAAATTGCAAAATAAATAAATCAATAAATAAATAAGTGCATGGTCTTTTGGTAAAGTTGTTCGTGCGATACCTGCTTTTAAGACACGTTAGTTAGTTAGTTAGATACGTTAGTTATGTTCTTTCTTATGATCGGTTATTCTGGATGGGTTAGGTAGGAGTGGGTTTTAATAAATGATGCGTCCAGGGAGGCAGCAATGGGGAAACCTTATACCCTCCCTGTGTTGCGATTAAACTAAAAAAAAAAAAAAAAAAAAGGTAGGAGTGGGTAGATCGAAACCGTTCTCTTTCTTATTTTTATTATTTTATCAATACTATAAACGTCACACAGATACATAAAAAACATTTTTTTTCTTCTGTAGTTTACATAATGGTCTCGAAAAAATAAACTTATTGGACTTATAACTCAGTTAACCAGGCGGAAAAATTAATATGACAATCTATAACCTTAAAATGCTAGTTATACGTATTGATATCGATACAACATAAAATATAGAGACAATTGAAAAAAAAAGAAACAGAACTCAATCTCGTGAAATCAATGATCCTGCTGCAACGTAACGTTATCCCAGTAACCGATCATGCAGTGTTTAGTAATATGGTTTCGGTAGAGTGTATACTCATGTGAATCGTGTACAATTATGTTCTCTACAATAATTATCAGACATCAAAGTTTTAAAATATAAACACATCGATTTTGGAGATTTAATTGAAAAGTTTCCTCGTAATGTCTGACAGTGGATATAAAGTTTCATAGTGGAATCAGTTCGTATAGACGAAGATCATTCATCAGACATTTCAAATGGATTAAACGGACCATGTTTCGATACCACTCGAAGGACATACTCAATCAATTCGAACTTCCTTTTTGTTATACGTAATAAATCATTCGACGTACTCGAAGCGCCTAAACTTATACACTTCTGTGTGTGTGTGTGTGTGTGTGTGTGTGTGTGTATATTTGACGTTATGTGTTATACGTTTGCGTTTAAGTTTTTGCATTCGTATTCAGTACGATCTGGTGGATTTCCGGAATATTTTAAACTACATATCTTTATTCACGTGAACAACACCAGAAAAGCCTACCTTATAATATTAAATCGTAATTACTGGGCTGTCTCAGTAATACATGAACCATGCGTAATTGATATATTTATGCAACTAATGATATGGTTTCGGAAATGATAAAAGTCTTAAACGGTTGTCGGGAACGTACGATAAAATAAAATGTGGATACTTAAAACATATCCTGATAATATAAAAATACATACTTAATTCGATAAAAATGTTCCCGATGCTCTTAATTCGCTTTACATTTGTCTTCCATCGTTTATTGTCTACTGTTTGTTTCCGCATTTTATTTTATTTTTTTTTAATCTACATAACCGCATTATCTACATTTTTCAATCTAATATGTATACTAATGCGTTATTGTTAAACATATAACCTGCTCATAAAGGTTCCTAACCATGCTGGATAATCGTGTGTTTCTTGTTTCTTATTGTATGCTAAGTACACGTATTTACATACAGTCGTTGATTTTTTTTATGTTAAATAAGTAATTACGGACAGCACATTTTATAAAATAAATTAAAAATAAAAACCTGTTCATAATAACCATCAATCAATAATTGTAAACGTAGACAGCTCTTAATATTAAAAATTAAATTAAATAAAAATAAGGCGTCCGCGACAAAGGGAAAAATATTTAATCTAAAACTGACGATAAGATGCCTCTGGTGATGGTGGTCAACGGTACATGATATATACATGCACACATATACGTACACACGAGCGCCCACACACGCGCACAGATAAACACATCCATAAATGCGCACACAATAATAATAACAGGTGGCCTCGGGCCGTATGCGTAAAACCAATTTCAAATCGTACTACATTTTATATATTGCGTATTGCACATTGCAGTTGTACAGTTTGCGAGGCCTGATGCAGGGCAGCAAGAACAACCAAGGAATAGCGCCTTTGGGAAACAATTTCCGACCACCTCAGCCTCTACACAATCGGCTAGTGCGCACCAACATCGATTTCAACCTAAGAAAGGTAATTCACTACGTTTATACTTCTATTTTTATCCATATTATTATTATTTTTAATTAGTTATACTTTAGTGCCTACATTATACCACAACATAATATAATAGGGTATGGATTAAAATCAAGTTAGGAGACATAAAATAAAATAATTTTTTTTATCAGATACCAAAACGTAAGTTGAAGAAGTTTATGAAGAGTTGAAATGATGATCGGTTGTTTTGTAACAAAGGGGCCAAAGATAAGCGAATAGGGTTAATCGGGAGAGAGAAAAAAAAATTAGACTGTCGAAGAGGAGATGGTAGTATAATTTAATTTTATAATCGTTAATATTATTATTATCGTGACAGCATTGGAGTGGTTTTCTTACAAACAACGCGAGTACGACTCGTAATAACAGAAGCTTATATTTTGGCTTTACAAATTTCAAAAAAAAAACTTCTACACACATGCATAATTGAAATGATTTTGAAAATTGGTTGCCCGAATATAGTGTGGGTGCATCCACGGGGACAAAGAAGACAATAAATGAGACTATATGCCACCGATAATCGATTAATATCAAAACTTGATAGGTACAAAACATCATAATGATAAACACACACACATCTGGCCGGTATTAAGCGGAGGCATGACTACGTCACCGAAAATTGCAGCTGTTGACGTAATTAAAAATATTATTTGAGGGTAGGAAGAATGAGAGAGAGAGAAAGAGAGAAAAGTATAAGAAAGAGAACATTAAAATAACTGTGCTCCAATAATAATAATAAGAACGTGCATTTTCATGGTAATCTTTGTCTGCAGTGTCTTACGAGCACGTATATAAATGGTTTATAAGTAAAAAAGTTGACTTGATGGCTTTGGAATTCGTTTTGAAAGTAAATGACATCCGTTAACTAACTGTTGTGTTGGCGTGGTATTTAAATGTTCCGGAACGTTTTGTAGAACAATAGCTTAACTGTTTTATGAATACAACGATCGTTTAAAACGAAAATCATTTTCACGTGGGAACCATAGGTGTGCACGTGGCGTTCCACGAATCCATTACGATATCTCCCGAAATAATGAAGATAGTCGAATTATGTTTTCACTTTTGTATACCATTCGTAAATATATATGTGGATAGTCCTGTTTTAATTGAATCTCCATGTTCCGTTGAATCATTTAAATAAATAAATAAATCTTCCGCTGTATTTAACGACTTCACGAATTGCACCCCAACGTAAAAACATTATTTTCCTTCCCATTTCTTACAGACTTAGCAGTCAATAGCAAATAATAATAATTTAATAAGTTAAAAATATTGATTTTTATTGTTGTTGTGCAATTAGAAGTTAGTACAATGGAAATGTGTAGGATTAAACTATAGGAATTTAATATCATGATTAAAGTAAACAATAATTAAAAAAGTTATAGTTATAAAATTAAAAATTAAAAAAAAACCGGTAAAAACTTGAATGGCACCTTCTTAACATAATCACTAACAAAGCGATCGAAACCAAACTAAAATTATTACACGCTTTAAAGTACGTCCATGTAGTCGTTTAAACATAACCGGACGCAATTCGTTTAGCAGTTTTTGATTAAGACGGACGCGATTCGTGTACATGTTTATCACGTTTTTATTTCGGAACGCAATTCGTGTGTAGCCAAATCTTCTACAAACGCCAAAACGGCCGTTTATCGGATTTCATTCTTCTGAGAATCGAGAATCAACGGCGTGATATTACCAACCGGTTTATAATCGGTTCACGCGTCTGTTTACGTACACCCTGTAATCGAATGGTTTTCGAATAATCGTTCACGGCCGTTTCGTAACACGTGCACGGGAACAGCATCGCCTTTGCACGCAGACCATTCGGTCGGGAAACACTTAAAGTTGTCCGTTCGATTTACCAGGCACACAATTCCCCGAGCGCAATACGTTTTCGTCGTCTGGCGTGTGTTTTCTGTGCTGTCAATTCGTATTATATAATCACACGTCTGCGGTCTATACGTTAGACACTTCCCGGGGAACGTTAACGGTCAGACGAACGCCGATAAAACACATGCGCGTACGTATCGATGATCAGTCTTCGCACGACGAGACTATGCGAGACGCAAAACTTCCACGACAAGTCCGAGAATAATTGATGTAAAAGACGTTTTCGACACCCTCTGAATGTGGAATATGTACTCGAATAGAATTTGATTTCATTACTTTCAGCGATCTAAGTTTTTATTACAGTAATGAAAATCTTACAAATTTATAATTTTACAATAGCAATAGCGAATGGTGATTGTGAATTTAATTAAATAAACATAAAATATCGTCTCTTACAATAAGTTGTATTTTTGGTCAACGTGAAGTTCTAAAATGACATATTGAGGTAAAGAAAATACAACAATGATAAAAATAAAATGTCGTGTCGTGAAATGTGCAAATTAATATAAATAAATATATAATATTAAACACTATAGGTGATTTTCTAAGCATACACTCGTCTAAATTTAAAACTAAACAGTTATGTTTAGTTTAAATTTTTGTTTTAGAAAATCTTGTTCGTCTTACTAGTTTAGATCTACATGAAAATTTTATGATTCAAGTACATTTTTTTTTCTAACTTAACAACTTATTATATTGATTTTAGAAATATATTTTAAAGTGAATTTATTTTCCGAAATGCCAGTTCATAAAATTCTTATATTGAACCAGTTAACCTTTTAGTTAAACAACGATAATATTTGAATTGCTGGAACAATCTACAGTAATTTCGAGTAAAAATATTCATTCTGATCCTCAACAAGCTTGAAATGCACTTATAACCAGTTACTTATCCGTTCGATGTTAAATTTTTATAAATTTAAATTTTCCAAAAGAAATATATTTCAAATTTTAATATTAAAAGTATTAAACTCTGTAGTTTAAAAAAAAAATGAAAAATAAGCAAAAAAAAGATTTACAAAATTATAATTCAAACAAATTCACAGTTTATTTGTTAGAGGTTGCAAAGTTTAAATCGGAGAGAACATGCTTAAATATTCGTCGAATGTATGTGAGTATGATAATGTACGCGCGCACGTGTGTGTGTGTGTGTGTGTGTGTGTGTGTGTGTGTGTGTGTGTGTGTGTGTGTGTTTGTGTGTGTGTGTGTGTGTGTATTGTTTGTGTTGCCGAACGTACGAAAGTCGCGGTCCGAACATTTGCCATGACTGTCATGACTGCCATGACTGCCACCGAGAGTAATGTAAACACGAGTTCTTTTTTTTTTTACAGGACGATGAAAAATACTGCCCGAGCATGCATAAAGAAGTATATTACAAGGGTAAGTTAATTGCGGGTTATCTGTTTGTCACGGTTTATTAATTCATTTGATTAGTGTATAGTGATAGTGTACGCGAACAAAATAATATTTCATATTATTATTTTATTTCCTGACGGAACGTATATACGCATAACTCCCTCCCCGTAAACGCCTTCATTTCCGACCCCAAAACCGATGATATTAGGTCACGGACATAATTTATACACGCCTTTCGTCCCCTAACCTCCCTTCCGATTCCACGGAACTGCGTGTAATCCGGTCCTTTTTTTCTTTTAGCCAACGACTGGAAACCTCATTAATACACTTGAACAACCGCCGTCGACACCGTCATCGTCGTCGAAGTCGCCGTTGTCGTTTAAACAATGACAACGCGAGAGCATCAGGCAGCAGCAGCAGCAGCGACATTTAGTATTTTTTAACACTTGTAACATATAAAAATATTGTTTGTAAAAAGTCAAAAAGTTGATAAAAAAAAAAAAAAAAATTAAAAATACTTCGTATGGCACCAAAAATATTAACCAACTCTAAGGACTCCCCCGAGGACTCTGGACTGATTGATTTCGCCTTAAGCTCAGATTTTCCAGTACTCAAATCCGTTTTGTTTTTATAGTTCGTTACGAGAGAAAGCATAAAAATCACTTTCCAACGTATAGAACACGCACTATTCTAATATTGTTTACAATAATTACTACCGTAACAATATTGCATTATGTAGTTAGTCGTCACGATAATAATGTTCAATACAATAAACTACCGTTGTATGTTATCGTTTAAACGCGTTTTTTATATTATTATACATATATATATAATTAAAATTAAAATAAATGTAAAAAAAAATAAAAATAAAACGAGCTCGACGAACACGAGAATCTTTACGAATCGCGTTTGCACTTGTAAAAGGGAATAAGTACCGTTGGGTTAGGGTAGGCATAGTGTACAAGTATTTCTTTCTTCTACGTCGCGTTTTCTTCACGGTAATGTGCTCGCAGAGAAACAGACGACAATAATCGTGTTAACAATGTATATATCTCCGACTCGATATCGCATGCGAAAAGGATGGGACGGGGGGGAAATGGGGTTCACGGAAATAGAATCTGTCTCGTGAAACGCGTCCCGATAAACACGTTACACACGACGCGTAAAGAACGGATACGCGCACGGAGCCCGAGAATGATATACGCGTGTAACCTATAGATCGTAGCGAGCGCTTTCCGTGCACACACAGCGACGAGACTTGCGTTGAATTACTCGACGGTTATTCTGCCCACCCGTTCGTCGCACCACCCATTGTATTTCACGCGGTCGTCTCATCGTTCGTTCCAGCCAGTTCATCTCGTCCGTCGGCGATCGCGTAACGTTTTCGACAATTCGACCGACCCCCATCGACGTCCGAACACGAACAACACGAATGGCACCAAACGTAAACGCAATAATTCGTTTCGTTTCGACATGTTACACATGCCGCGTGCCAGCACCTAAACCTAAAATATTCTTCTGTTATGAAAAATTCAGTAATGTTTTATTACGACATGTACATAAAATATACAATCGTACGTATTGCAACAACAATCCATTTAATATCCGATATCTTTGCACGTGTATTAGGCGCACGATCAATCTGAAAATCTATTAAAAGCATTATTATCATTGTACGAGTACACGCGTGCAATAGTTTTACAATTTTCGGTCCGTTTCATAAACAAATGTGTTACAGAACTCTCGTAACGGGTCACGCGAACACGTTCAGTTGTTTTGAGTACAGTTGAAAATTAAAAGAAAAAAAAAAAAAAACAACCTAAACGTACGGCCGAAAATTACGGTTTAGAGCACTTTTACCGTGCATGCGTTGCACCGATTATCGCCTACACTCATCGTTCACGTGATTAGAACCCCTTTGTATGCATGTTGAAGTCTAGCTGATTTTGCACCCGCGTTGAAAATAAAATAATAAAAAGAAAAAATAATATATCATTATGGCGTAATACGCGAAAACGTTTCACATATCTCCGCATGATTGTAATATTATTATAACAATAATAAATTATGTTATCGTGTGACCAGTTCAAAGCACTTTTGATTTGACTGAAATCTATTTACTTGAAATATTATCATTATTATTATCATTACTATAATTATTATGGTTATTATTATTATTATTATTATTATTATTATTATAATTATTATTATTATTATTATTTTTATCAATATTATTATTATTGCTCGTTAGCGGTTATTTCATTTAACCGTAATATTATAAAAATGAAAAATGCGTATGTACATGTTTAAATGTGTGTGAGTGTACGTATATTACACACACATGATATACGTATACGTTTAAATAGATGTATGTAGTGTGTTAACGTTCCTATAGCATACTTTGTTATTATCATTAATTTATGTAATAAACATTTTAATAATAATTTTTGATTTAGATTGTATTTATTAGATGTATTACCACTTACTATACTCGTAGTAAACCACATACAAAAGTATGTATAGTGCAATGCACTCGTAGAACGACGCTTTCCCGTGTGTTGACAACAGTATTTATCCGGCGGGCAGAAAATCAATGCGAATCGAATTCGCCGATTTTGATGGTAAAAGAATTGACTTCAAAGTCATTTTTTTTTTTTTTTTTTTTTTTGATCCCAAATAATCACAACCGTTATGAATGAAACCGTAAGAGTAATCAGTGACGATTCTAACGCATCAATTCAAATTTAAATGCGATTAATGAGTTAGGTATTAAAGAGCTCGCTACGTGCTCGTATATTCTTCTGGTCGTTTTCTCTTTTAGACGTTAGTTCGTCCAATCGTTTCTATTTCGCCAAGGATGAAAAATAAAATCTCTACCGCAGCGATGATCCAGTGCGATTGAAAACAACGTGTTGTATACAAATATTTATACTATCTCCCGGCGTAGTAACACTTTTAGGTGAGTACTACAAGGTGTATTAAATTATAATACAATATAACAATGTATTTATTAATGGACAGTAATATTTTCCTTCGGAATGTGAAAAACAAACGTACGTAATTAAAGAATAATAAAAATGCAAAGAAAGGTTTTCTCGATGAACCGTCGGGTAATAGATAGGTAATGACGGATGGGAACGTTGAAATGCGAAAAACGACCGATTTCAAAAACACATGAAACGAACGATAAGATCAGTGTTAAACGTTACGATAAAACTATCTCCCGGCGTAACACTTTTTGGTGAGCACTACAAGGTGAGCACACCGATCTCAACGGATATTATAACATCATACAATAGCGTGTATATTATAATGCGCGCACGTACGTCAAACAGTTTTAAACGGAAAATTGTTCACGGTGCCTAGTACATGTTTTTCGAGGCGTAATTTCGTCTGGTAAAATATGTTTGTGCGGAACACACACACACACACACACACGTGCCCGCGCGGGAGAGACAGGGAGAAATGAAATGATAAATGTACGCGTTGAGTAAATAGAAAAAATACGCGTTCGGTAAATAAGAAGTCTCGGGCGCGCGCGTGACAGATAAAATATTCGCGAAAAATCCGGGCGAGAATGAATGGGAAACATTTGACATAGAAATGTAACGGTGTCAAAGGGGTAGGGGAGGGAAAACCGAAGTATTCTAGTTTATCTGTGATAACAAATCATAACGAGAATGTCGGTATGAAACAAGATTTCAACTACTTGGAATTTTTTAAGTTCTACCCGAGAATTACAGGGGAACATAAATCGTTGCGAAAACAGATTTTTTTCCTCCTTATTTTTCCCTTTATTCTTTTCCCGTCATTTCTCGAGCACGGAAAAGGATCATTCAATTTATACCCACGACTACGTAGTTTTAAACAACTCACTCGTGTTTCTTTCCGAGAGAATTTTTCATGACCGGTGAAATCACGTCCGTGAAGTTGGCCCTCCCCATATCGTCATATAATTCTCAAACCGGTGTCGAAAAATTGCAATTCAATTGCAGCAAATTGCCTGTTTTTTTGTTTTTATTTGCAACTCGACGGTTGACCCGTTAAAAAAGAAAACTGAACGATGAACTTATTCCAACAATTAAAATTAATAATGCAAAAAGAAACAAGATTAACTGCTTGTATGCAATCAACTCCAGAGATAGATCAGATTTTAAGCAGAAAAAATACGAGATCTAATCTTAACACGTTGCTTGTAAATGGAAATGTTGCTACTCCTCTAAAATTATTAAAAAAAAAAAAATGCATTTTACACAATACATGTCCCTTTGACTAAATTGCATTTATTATATCAATGGCGTACATTGACCATACAGAATACCGAACATATATTGATTCGAGTGACAATCAGTTATTGCTATTTTGCAGAGATTTAGCTATACATGGTACTAGTAGTATAATATACCAACAGCGTTTGAAAATACTTCAGACTGTGTTCAAAGAGTTTGACGGTATTACTGAGGTGTGAAAGTTATCGATGCTAGATGTAATGTCTTGTTTATTATACTGCAACAATAATTATTGCAACAATAAAAAGTCCATCTGATATTCACAATTTAAAGTGCTCAAATTATAGATGTTCAGTTATTACTAAACAGTTCAACAGTCCATCCATAATTGTACGTCTCAACAATACTTTTAAAGATTTAAATCTGGCTCTAATTGATTATATAAATCCCATGCCGATGAATTGCTCAGAAAGAAACTGCACGGGAATGGTTAATAAATCGATTATTCTACAACCACATCTGTTTATTGAAACAGATGTATTTGCATAAGATCAGAAAATTCCACATACTGAATATACAATGGAATTACTCATAGCTGAAAAAAGGTGCTTAACTATAATAAATTTATATTAATATATTAATACAAACTTTGATATTATTCACCTTTTGATAAATAATATTTTTGCTTTTTTCAATTTGACATTATCTCTACTAGGAATATTTAGACATATTATTATGATGCACTTGCTTATAGATAAATATATTATGAACAAAAAATACATTCATTGAGTTATCTAGGGATCAGATATTACTGTAATTACAACGTTTTATAAAATAATAATCTTTAACATAATATATATTTTTTGTATGAATATTTTATATTAAAAATAAGTTTTATTTAAATATAATTGTTTTTATAAAATTTATTCTTGATTCATTATTTATAATTTATTTTTGACTTATCATTCTGCAATATTCTCAAATTTTTTTTCATCGTGCGTAGGTGGTTAAAGATTTTTTTTTTAATTGTATAGGATTTTAAATCATTTTTTAACATTATTTACATTATTTGATGTGAGTAAATACTTATTTTGGGTTTCTTATGTTAGTAAATTGTTTTTCTTGGTCGTTTTTTCCTAATCATTTTTTCATTCAAATATTTTATGAAACGAATTGTTTTTATTATTAAAAATGTATAGATATATATTTTATGGAATAGTGGTCTATGGTTTAGACCTCTATATTTCATACATTAGAAGAAGCGATGGAACATGGGAAATTTATAACGCCCTACAAAAAGAAATTCAAAGGTTTTCAAAACCCAGTGGTAAAAAAGCGAATCCTCACTGCTTAGTATATATAAAAATAGAATAAAATTATAGTATTAAATAATAATATTCATGTAAAATAAAATGTATATACTTACTTACTTTTATATAAATACCAATATTTTAACATTTTTCTCTGTTTACTTAATAATTTTTAAAGATAGTATACATGTTGAAAAACAGGCAATTAGTTGCGATTGAATTGCAATTTTTTGACACCGGTTTGAGAATTATATGAGGATATGGGGTGGGGGGCAACTTCACGGACGTGGTAAAATCAAAAAAAAAAAAAAAA
This sequence comes from Sipha maydis, assembly GCA_034509805.1. Lineage (NCBI taxonomy): Eukaryota > Metazoa > Arthropoda > Insecta > Hemiptera > Aphididae > Sipha > Sipha maydis. The sequence goes on from JASXSY010000274.1 coordinate 15,254, forward strand.
TCTGCACCAGAAATAAAACGCACGGTTTATTTATAAAACCCCTCTATCCCTCCCTCTCTCTCACTCACTCTCTCTCTTTCTCTCTCTCTCTCACACACACACACACTCTTTCCATCTCACCAGGAAGGGGACAATTAAACTGATTAGTATGCATCAGCGACAATGGTTATAACAACAAACGCAGTCAACATGACGAGCGAATAGATAAGACATTTCGTTGTTCTTGACATCGTAGAACGAGTGCGGGCGAGGAAATTTGGAAAACACGACGCACGTTTTTGTATCGTCCAAACGTATTAACGGCCGATCATCCATCGAGTTCGATGCGAGAGTCAAAGCGCGTGCACTTTGTGTGCGCCTCGCGTTGAAGAAATCGCCTCGATGTTCTTTTCAGCGTAACAATTATCCGCTGCGTCTGGGTGACGTTACGTTCGCTCGTCGCCCGGTTTGAAAACTTATACGAAGTCCGGGACCGAACTTTTTATCGAGGCTCGTAAAAAATTGTTTGAACACTTCCGCGCAAAACGTAACTGGCCCGACGTTAGCAAATCGTGCAACTCGGTCGTTGTCGCACAGAGTATACTACGACTCCGATGATTCTATTTCTTGGTCTGTCGATCTGATTTAAAAAAAAAAATAATAAAATAAAATAAAATACATTTATTTGTACGATGAATTCGTACACCCGTAGAGAATGAACAAACGGACGCTGATGATAGTGTCGTTCTCTATTTGCTGCTAGACAATGGAACACTCATTGACTAATGAAACAAGTGTCATACGCGTTTCTAATAGTATTTGTACGAACGAGTACATCAAACTAATCATTTAACATTCATATTCGCCCCTCAAGGCGATAAGCGGGCAAACAGACGTCAGATGTATGTAATAATATGAAGACAATGAGTCACTTCAACGTCTATGTATCGTTGTGTACGTTCCTCTTGTACGCACACATTGTTCAATGAACAAACCGTACGTTTTAAATTCTTACGGTTATGACGGTTATACTTAGGTTGAAAATGAAAAAATCTATTGTTATTATATAAAATCATATCGAAAAACATGACGAAAACGTTTGTACAACGATAAAACAACAGATAAGATGAACTAAGGTTTTAAATTTATCTTATCTGTGATAGAACGATCTAGAGACCGAGGTCTCGATTAAAGCGAAAACCGAAGTGCTCCGAGAGGCTATATGTATTTTGCAAAGTAGAAAACTGTGTGATGAAACGAGACAGAACCATTCATATCTCTAGGTAATGTTAAAATTATCCATTAGATATTTACGTCCAAATAAGGTAACTACCATTAATAAAAATACTGAACTGCGAGATGGTTTTAACAGCGTGTAGTTTACCCGTAATAATTTTATCACAAACTAGAGGTATCGGTTCTTATCAAACAATAAACATTTACAACTTTACATCAAACATTTGTATTATAATAATCAAAATAGACGTGTGACATGTGAAGTTGTCACTCACAATTTATTAATATTAATAACAACGAATAAGATACCGTAGCAATCATGTTTCCGGATAATGATATTATTATGCCATTACTTTAACAACCATTTCTCTGCCGTAGTGTTACAAAAATATGTCAGATATTAAACGACGGTCGTCCTGTAATTTTATTAAATCATTAAATCATTAAAAATGTTGCTAAGTTATGTTCTCGTTCTTTTAATACATATTGGTATGATTCGCATTAGTGGATGTGTGGTAGTTTTTACAAACAACGATTGTATTGTTAGCCTAGTAGGTTAGACGGTAATGTAAAAAATGTTTGGCCTTTTGATGGTTATTTTGATTTAAAAAAACTTTCAATAAATGTAAAAGAACACGAAGCACCAAAATTTCATAAGAATATAACTTCATCGGGGTAGTCCGGTTAGAATATAAAAAGAAACAATTTTTAATGCTTTAAATTAAGGTTCTCGTTTAAACAAAATACTGTATAATTAAAATGTTGGAGAAACAGATGTTATAAATTATTGAAGTTGTATTAATGTAAGAAAAACAAGAATCTTTTTTTATAGAGGTTAACGAGAGTTATTTATTTTTTAACCAAAAAAAAAAATTTGTGAAATGTTTAATTTGATCATCAAACAAAATGATGAGTTATTGTTTAAAAAAAAAAAATAACTACTAATTATTTTAAAAATTAACTAATTTTAACAAATCATTTGTAATTTTTAATTTTTTAATTTTAACAAGGATGATATATAAAAAATTGTTTTTAAATTAATCGGATCATATTGTTTGTTATTTCAATAAACTTTTTATATCCCGTACATTTCGAAAATATTTGCCTCATCCCACATTCGATCCACGATCCGCCATTGTTTAGATGTCGAATCTAAACAGATTAGCATTCCAAAAAATCTTCGCTAAAATCATTGTTACATAATTCTATTTTGATTATTTTATTACTATTATTATTTGCTTAAATATATGTTTTCATGTGAAAAATGTTAACTATACGGTTTGAGAAATTTCGCTACCAAACAAAAAAAGTTGACTTTCACATAGTTTACATCATTCTTTCTGTAGGTAAATGTTAAATTGTTTTCCTAGGTTTTCTTTTTCAGCGTGATTCCATACTGGGCATACGTGTACCATTTTTGCATAAACATCGCGCCGTCATACCAATCCATAGCAATGATAACATACTGTCAATAATATGTAATATTGTTAATGTTACCAACGTAGTATTACGTAAAGCTTGAAAGATTTTAGATTTTAGAATAATGCAGTTAGTAGGCAATCGAAATAAAAAATAAATAAGTCACAAATGCAACGTTATACATGTATAAAAAAAACTAATCGAAGACAATGAACGTTTGCGAGTACAATAGTAAGTTGTCTATCCGAAGCATGATAAACGTAAGAATGACAAACAAGACTTAAAATAAATTATCACGTACACGATTACAATGAATAAATAAGTAAATTATTATCTTCATGAATGTTATGATTATTGTTGTTATTATTTAATCAGTTGCTCGAGAGCGAATTTATGATAGAAAAACTCAAGCACTATACCGTGAATATCACTCATATAGTAATTAAAATAAGAAAATTACAGATCACTTAAAATTAAATAGGTCTTAATATAAGCATATAGTTCAAACTTATTTTATTGGCGTAAAATAAATTATTATTGTCTTATTCGTCTGTTGCCGATTTCCGTTTGTAATTTACATCACATGTACTAACATTTAACATGTTTTCATGTGTGCATGCCGTAGCCCGACTGCCGGAAAGTGAAAGTATCGTTTATCATCATCCAAGAATTTGGTGGTCGAGTATGACCATATTCTCTGATTTGAATCATCAATACCACTAGTCAGTTCTTCGAAACATTATATAATATTCTAGTAAGGAATATCTTATTCAACGTGAGTGCTCCTCTTCTATTGCTCCTAAGATTTTAATGATCACTAATAATTTTAGAGATATTGTAAAGAAAAAATCATTTTACATGATAATCTATTATGAATAAATCCCAAATTACAGTACCTACAAAATGTATATTTTTTTGGATGGTTTTAGACAATGCTTTCCAAGTACATAATACATCAAAAGTGGAATTTTTATTTTGAATTATTTTATACTTTTTTTTCTTTTCTAAAGAATTTTTTAATATTTTTTTGTTAATTTTAATGCATATTTTTATACTACATGACTAGATAGTTTAAACCTAACTTATTTATATAATTGGATAAATACTTTTTAATTCTTTTTTAAATATTTTTTTCTTTTGGTGCCAAGTTTAATTAGCTTTAAGTCAAATTTTTCAAATTTTATTTATTTTTATTTTCACTTATTAGCCTAATTTTTAACTATCCATTCACACACACACACACACACATACACACACACACACACACACACACACACACACACATATATATATACATATATGTATATATAGATATACATTTAATTTCCCTACAATATTTATCTTTTGATATTAGATAAAATTTTATGTTTAGCTTAAAATCATGTGACCAGAAACACCGAAAAATGTATACTTATATTGATTTAGTGTCTTTTATGAGTCTTTTAGACAACCTATGTGTTGACAATTCGCATAATAAAAGTTGTAATATATGTACAAAAAAAAAAAAATGTATAAAGGGTATATTTAGGAAATTTTTGGTTTAATTTTAGGTTATATTTCGATGATTTTTAGGGCATTTCAATCCAGGTAATTTGGATAAACTATTGTTATTACATGACGGGTTTAAGCTTCGTGATCGTTTTTCGACGGAATCGAAATCGACGCAATGTAATGATAAACGTATCAAAGAATAGGATTTGAAAATAAAAATGTCAGCTCGTGACTTTTACCGTTCGCACAATGATCATCTCATCGCGCAGCGACGAGGATCGACACACATGTTAATCCGTCCTGCTCGCCAGCCCACCCGGTGTGTAACATTGCGAGCATTCGGATTTCAAAGCGTTATAATACAACGTTATGTGCAGTGATTATAATTGACGTTTAAAATTTCGCATTATTTGTCATTGTCATATTCCGCTTGTTACGGCCACTGGGAACTACTTTTGAACGCCTCGCTTGTTCCAAATGAAATCCAAAATATTATTTTATCAGTACGTCCGCATGTTTGTAAACGTATACGCGAGCACAATACAAAATAATATTATCCCGTCTGTTCATTATTTAGAAACGGATTTAACAGTGCAAACGGTCAACGGTGATCCGTGAAATTATGTTACAGTCGGAGTGTGCGAGTCATATGGATTAACACAATGATATAAAATTTGTGTGCATACTTTTTATAATTTTTATAATTTGACCCAAGCAATGGTTATTTTATTTTTATTTTTATTTTTATTTATTTATTTTTTATTGTATTTTATATAATTAAACATTTTGTTTTTTTTTTTTTTTAATAATGTGTGTAAAAAAAAAAAAAAATTGATAATTATTAGTAAATAATAATAAGTAAATTTTGGTTTTTGTTAATAAGACGCGAGCTGTAAGTTTACCGCCTCTGCTTATGTTTTCACCAATTATTTATCGGCTGAGTCTATAAGATTTTTAATGCCAATGCGAACCTTACTTTCCACATTTAACTATATACAACTATGATATAACTGTTACATGTTCGCAATCAGCATTTTGTGTATTTTTCAATTGTATACTGTCACTTTTATATACGATACTCTCGTTCTACATATTTTTTTTTGTGCATTTTATATAATTCATATAATATGCCTGTGATTGTTATTGTATTAAAGGACCTCAACCCGAATATATTCTCAATTAAAATATTCCAATCGAGTTATTTCGGGTAAATATATTATAAAAAAACTAGAATTTTTAGATGTATTTGAAAGAAAACGATATAAAAATTAAATAAAATATGAAGATGGTCTGATGTATGTGTATATGTATTTGAGTCGTGAAAAAACTGAATGCTACGGAATAAACAAAAACTTCGATTACTATCCGCACAACCCTTATAGGAAAAGTAAAAATCTTCGTACACATAAAAAGTAATAACTTACGCGATTCCATTTTAATCATGAAAAATTAACAATTAAGAGTCGAATCACATTTCATTGTATTCTATTATGAGTATTTTACCAAAAACAATGCAGTTCACAACGCGTACGAGACACGCACTATAGAGAAAAGACCCAGTGAATGAACACTTCATTGTTTTCTTTAAATAATAAGGCATACATCGATTAATACAATAATGTATTTAGCTTAACACTATGTTGAACTTATAATAAGGTAACGCTGTAAATTTTATTATCATAGGAGCATTATTCAATTTGTTAGAATGATAAGCTTTTCCCTCCATTAATCATCACTATAGTTTTTATCAAATTATTTAATTTGTGATTATTTTTTGATTTTGTTGAGAACGTATAACGTTTTTAATTTTATTGACAGAGGTTCAGACAAGGGAAGTTTCAATAGAGTTAATATTTTAATACATATATTTAATTGGTTTTAAGAATTTTTCTTATTTTTCTTATTATTTAATTGCTGTTTAAGCACTAGTGTTTACAATCAACAAAATTCCACTAAATGAACAGTGTACATTAACTGGTTTTAAATTGTATTTGTTGTATTCAGTAAATAAACAACTGTTTATTTACTGGGTTTATTCACAAATACAACTTTAGTCCTGTGAATGAACAATTGACATTTTGGAAAAAGAATATTCAATCTAGGTGCATTAACCTTTTTTAATTGCTTTCAAGTGTTATATTTTTAAATAATAGAAATATTATTAATTTTTTTCATTTACTAAATTTAACTAAAAAAGATAAAAAGCTAGTTAAAGAAACTCTTTGCTTAGAAAAAAGAAACGCAAGACGGATAAAAAAAAATGAGACTAAAAATAAGAGAAAATCAGAAACTATAGAAATAAACAAATTTCCTATCAAAAAATCCAAAGTCATTAATTCTGTAGGAAAGTTACCTACCTATTAAAAAAGAAATTTTATATGTTTTATTTATAACTATTTTTAGTATTTACCTATGTTAAATTGTTTAAATTTTATAATTTTAATTTTAAATATTACAGTATCCAGCTGTTATATGTTAATGTTATTCTATAGTAATTGAATAACCATTTTTTTTACTTTTTAAGCGCCATATACCTAGGCAAGTTTCCTGTAAAAAAAAAATTTTGTTGATTTCATTATTTTTAGTAGTTCTTAATGTGCAATTGTTTAAATCTTATGTAGTGTAGTTTTAAATACCTACAACTGTTTTTAAGAAATATTTTATTCCTAAAACCGCCTAAAATTGTTATAACTTCTATGGTTTATATTACTAATAAAATATCTTTAATGTCCCATACCTTATAAAAAATAGTAAAAAGTAAAGTAGATAAAAAAAAGAATAAATAATAATTAATAACAGTGATCATTTACAGGAGTGTTGGTGTTCATTTACTAGGAAAACTAGTTTTTTTTTTATGATTTACTTTTAAAAACATACCTAATTTGTTTTAACACAATCAAAATGTGAATTTTATGTTGCATAACATTTTGATGTATAATACAAATATATTTTATGGCCAGAAATTCTGAATTCCATAGAGTTATTTAGTTTAAAGGTTTAAAAATCCTTAGGTGTTCATTCACTGGCTCTATTAACTACATATTTATTAGCTATAACATAAAATCGCTCGCTTAGTCCTATCATAGATTTAAAATGAATTCCACACACATAATTATAAATTAATCATGTTTAATTTGAAATGGATTTAAGTGTTTCCCAAGAAATTCGATAAAATCGGAAAAACAAAAAAAATAATAATCTCTGTTGCAAAAAAAAAATCATTTCTATCGTTTTTTTATATTTCTGAGTTGTTTGACAACGAACAATTATTTGGGGTATTAATTTAAGAAATAGTTTAAGATTGATAGGATGAAGTGGGAGGTGGCACATTTGGCCATATTTCAAACTTCATTTCTCAGAAACTGGTTCATGAAAACTTCATCTTCATCAAACTTCTCCTTCCGTTTCGGTTTTTGCACAAAAATAGTTTTTATTTTCTTAATATTTTTTATTGTTATGCATTTTAAACTTTAATAAATATATGTTATACATTACAACGATTTCGTATTTAGAATCGCGCATCAACTCATCTGAATACGTCCAGGGATTTCCAACCTTTTGTAAATTATTATGGATAAAGAAAACCATTCAGTAGACAATAAGAAATATCGCAAACCACCCATTATTTGTTTCTTCGGGTTTACTCATGTTATTCTCGTTGAAAAATTGGTTGATGCGTATCCAATATAATGCAATATTTTTTCGATATTTTTTCCGGATAAAAAATCTGAAAGGTAAGACATTTGAAATGTAACTTCATTTAAAACTTGATTTGAATCCCATTCCACTATCCTCGAATTTATTTGAATATCGGCAACTTATTGTTCGGTGAAGAAACCAACAAAAACGTCCTAATGGTTTTTTCGATTACTCTTCTTACTATATTCGTATATATATATATATATATTAACAATAATATGATAGATGTACAAATGAAAATTCTAGAAGTATAAGGACAACAAATCAGTTATCTCGAATTTTCGAAATAACTTCGATCAACACTCGGTATTTACAAAATAGTTATTACTTTATCCATAAATGCAAACAAGGTAATGGTAGGCTAAGCACAATTCATAGAAATACTAAAGGTTAGAAAGCGAGACGAAGATATGGAAAAAAGGCTAGATAATGAATAAGAGAGAGAAAGAAAGAGCGAGATGAAAAATCTTCGGTGACGATAACGAGAGGGTTATTGTTGCCCGGTGGTAGACAAAACGGTAGTGACGTACGAAGGTAGGTAAGGTGGCGTCGGAAGGGGTGCATGAATATTTTTACACAAACCCGACCATCCTCCCACCTCGCATTTTCCGAATCACCGCGTACAGTTAGTGCTTAACATTTCCGCTCCCATCATCCCTCATTTTACCATTTTGCACACAGTATATCGTGTGTGTGGGCGTAAATTTAGTTCTGAATTCCGGGCGAGGTTTCCCACTCAACCACCGCCACCGCCGAGTATGTCTTGTGTCAAATATACGAGATTACCCGTGATTTATTCGGTCCCCCACCCCCGCTTTTTACGTTCGTTTCCGAAAAACAACGCGCGATCGGGTTTTTTTTTTTTTTTACCTCAACGCACGTTGTCGCAAGACGAAACATGTCTCACCGCATTCTGCAACCGTATTATTATCACGGCTCTCTGGGTTTATTACTTAGTTGATAAATGTAAATAATTAGTGCGCAGCAAGCGTGCAGTATACGCGAACCGAATGTGGGAGTATACGTGCGGGGGATGATCTTACCGTACTCAAATCTCCTCGCGTGCATTACGGCACGCCCTCCGTCAATGTAATCCGTTTTGTAAATCGATTGGTACGCCATTCTTGTACTAACACAATAATATCCGAAGTGGAACGAATGTCGTGCCACTTGATTTTAAAACATAACAGTTGTTCTGATGTCTCCCCAATAGGAAAACGCCAATTCGAAGATCGTTGAGGCTTATATATTCATACTGATTCAAACATTAAGTTATTTTGATTTTTTTTTTTTTAATGTTATACCTAACGGAAATACGTTATAATTAATCTGTGTATAATGTTAATCGTCGCCAAATTTTGCATGGATGCAATAGTTATCGATCAAGAGATTTTTTTTTTAAAACCCATCGGAGCAATGACCGATATTTTTCAAATCGAAATGGTGGTCCGTACATACTTTAAAAATGAATTACCAACACCGATGGGTGGACGGAAAATAGTTTAAAGGTTCCAGTACGTCGATATAGTAAGAAGAATAACGCCGACCAAGATCTGTACATTATTCAAGCACGAAATCGTACGTGTTGAATCAGCTGTTATACATTTCAACAGACCGTACTGACGTAAACGAAACTCGTCCGGTCGTTTTCGTCGCGAAACACACGTGGAAACTTGAACAGAGAAGTGAAAAAAAAAAAACCGACCGCATAGTTTGTCCGTCACAACGAACATTACGCTGCCGAACGAGTTCGATGCGCATTGCAATCGATGGAACAGCGGAGTTCTTCGAGGACCAGCGTCGGAAAACGGGTAACCAACTGGGGGTGCGCGCGCGCGCCGACGACGACGCGGGACAATGTGCGAGATTTCCGACGATGCGAACCGTGGTACGCGGGCACGAGAATGTCGCGCGCGAAAACGACCGTCTCGGCCGACTGTGCCGTTTGTGCGATTGTAATAACAACGATAACGATCGCGCGGTTGATTAAACGCACACGGCCACACCTACGTCCCGGCGGGATCCCGCGTCGTCGTGCCCGATACGACATTTGCACGCGCCGAGCAATAAATTTCGTCGGGTGCGAGCGTGCGCGCGTTGCGTTACGTCGGATTTAATCTCGGTCGCCGCCGCCACGTCTGTTCTGCATAATACGATCCGTTTCCTTAAGGGATTTCTCCACCCGCAGGTGGCTGCGGTGTACGGCTCGCGGCGACCGCACGCGTGCATGTCTGTCGTCCGCGCGCGTAATCCCGCGCATAACACGTACGCGTACGCGTATACGTATACGGGATCGACGAATGAAATACACGCAGGGATCGAGGCGGAGAAAAACCGTTTCGGATGTGCGCGGCGGCGGAAGAGGAGTTGCCGCGTTCCAGAAGCGGTTGCGACGACGACGACGACGACGACGAAGAGGTGGCGGTTAAGAAGGACGCGGCGGGGGCTCGCTTTTGCTCTAACGACCAGTGATAGCAAAGGTCCTGCGGGAGAGAAACCGACGCGACATCCACCGCAACACACGCACACATATTTATAAATTCTCTATGTATAAACCGTGTAGTAACGTTCGGTGTCGTCGTACCTCTCCGCGCCGTCCCGCGACCGCTATTCCTCCGCACGTCCCATCCGACCCAGGGCGTCTGTCTTAAGGAGAACTTATATAACGTTAGACAGTTTTCGCGTCGCGTTTTATGGACTTTTATTCGAAATCCTTCGTTCTCTTCTTCCGTCCGCCCGTCCACCGACGCCCTCGGCTATCCACGGCCGCGTCCCCGACGCGCCGCTGTTCATATCCGTTTTGCCGCTGAACAAATTTTTCGTCGCCGTAAATAACAATTTAGGAAAGGAAAAAAATAAAAATAAGAGGATATAAAGTTCGTTCTTGGACATTTATTTATATATATATATATACATGCCGTGTCTGTGTGGTACGTATAAACAGATCAGAATTACTTTTACCTCCTCTACCGGCCATCGTCTCTTCCCGCGTACAGTTAGGTATACGTAGTGTCACGGATCAGCGTTAAGGACCATGGTGGCGGGACGCGTTTTAATGTTATTTATACGTTTAAGCACGTTTATTGCGCGTAAGTATTATTTCGTCGGCACCGATGTATAAATGTGTGAAAAATATTAGGGTCCTGTCGGCCTATAATCGCCGCCCCATTCACTCTCGCTCGCCCATAAAACTGACCGCATCACTCGTCCAAAACGTACTATTATAATACGGTACCGTATAGGACAATGTAACGATCGCAATGGACGTACTCGTTTATTGTACACACGAACTTGTTACACGTTTTACGACCTACCATCCCGGTATATTCGGTTCCTACACATGCGTTTCCTGGTCCTTTTTCTCGGACCACTTCTCTCTTAGGATATTTCGTAAAAACGACTATCGTCGCACAAAAAAAATGTTTCTTGCCAGAACAGGGATACTCGACGTGATATTGCTGCGTGCAATTTGTATTTTTGTATCGGTCGGACATTACTCGTACCGGACTCGTATTGTTAAAAGAATTATCCATCCCACAAGTTGGATGGGTATAATGAGTTGTTGATTCGCGGCCGCAATAAATCATTATCATCAACCGTTTTATAATCATAATTAGAATGTGTATTAAACATTGTTCATCAATACATTTTGCGCAATTCTTGTAAAGTCATGAATTCGTTTTAAGTACTCTTGATTGAGAATACGTGAGTTTATTATACTAAGTTTATATACAAATTTATGATTTTAAAGCTATTCACTTCATTTTTTTTATTTTTCCGACCATTTTTGTAGATTTTGTAGTTTTGCATTCAAGTATCGCATTTGAAATTTTATTTTAAAATTTTTACATGTTAACGTGGTTGTAGTGTAATTCCAAAATAATTTTTATTAAAATACCTGAAGTATGCTCTCGTAATTCAATGAAACAATTCACAATGTACAGCTAAGTAAATCATATGTAAATAATTAGCATAAATACAGATATAATGTTTTTTCTAGATAAAAGCAGTCGATAATGGGCAGTTCTATTTGTAAAACTTTTTTAATCTGATCAATTTTATAAAACATTATTTATAACAAAATAATTTAAAAAAAAATATTTTTGTGCAGTTTTTTAGTGGTTGGTTTATTTTTCTGTTGGCTTTTTTAGTTCTATATAGAGTATTATATTTCCAGTCCTTATTATAGTATAGTATTTTTTCGTCATGACAACGCGAATGATTTTAATTTTAACAATCTCCATTCACAGACACCTGGTGACGATTGTATGAAGACCAAAGGTTTGAAACTGATACTTTTAACTTTTTGCCACCCCAGATATAGAACACTTTATTTATAACGAAAAACCTGTTTGTTTTTCAATTTGAAGCTCACAAATTCATGGACGACAACATGTCATCGGAGAGTTAAAAAACAATCGCCATTCGATTCGATGACACGAGTCACATCATAACGCAGTACACTTCTGTCATATCGGTACAAGAAATTCGTTTTCGGCGTAATGTTTTTGACGCGGTAAAATTTGATGAAATCTGACGGTTTTTTAATTGATAGCAAAGAAAATACTCAAAACCGCGACGGCTCCTACATTAATTCACTGGCATCCTAACTCCCTTCATTGCACGCGAAATTGTATAATATTACGAATAGAAACATTTGTCTCGTTTACAACAGATTAATAAGTACCGAGGAATTGTATTTTCTTCGAGTACACACTGACATAATTAATTTTATGAATAGCTATTTCAAAGATCTGTCGTGGTCGGAATTTCAACGCAAACAATTTCCACTAAGTTGTCAAAAGTTTAGTCGGGGAATGTGAAGACTTGTTTACATTATAAAGGTGCTTGAAGTTATCTCGTTTCCGCTGCACCACTCCGTTACAAATAGTTCGTGATAAATAGATACGTTAACGCGCCTGTTTTCACCTCGAATTCTACGGCAGAAAATTATTGAAAATTCGTCATTTTCTCCTGGACGTCTTTATGCATTGATCTTAAGCGTATTTCTGGTATTGTAGAAATATATAAGCTTACAGGGCATACTCGTATACGTCGGTTTACGAACATACAACGAACTCGTTACATTTTAAATTGCTCAACTCATGCAACTTCGTTGGCTTATCATAAGCATAACTCGTTAAGAAGGTAACCAAAGTTGGAGAGAGGTGACTCCTCCCCCCATGAGTTTTTAAAAACTATTGGTAAAGTGTTAACCACGATCCACTATTTAGAAACCCTCCCCCTCCCATGTGGAAATCCTGGATACACGTCTCATTGCGTTAACTTGATTTTAAACATAAATACATAAATCAAGAGCAATTCCGCATGTTCGAAACCATTAAATATTTTTTAATTTTTTTATCTCGAATTTCGGACAAAATGTCCAGTTATAATATTGATTATTATCAATCATCTTAGAATTTGGATTGTTATTATCAAAACACGCTATCTTCACAACACAACGAATAATTATTATTAATTTACTACTCAAACTATCCGTTTAACAATTATTTTGCCAGACAGGTCGAATACTTTTAAAATATTTTTCTTCCAATATTATAGGCCCTTCACTGACATTTCTTAACAACATATTTGATCAAATAAAAAACCATATAAATTCAGCTGCAGTACACATTTTATCGCCAATCTTTATTTAAGTACTCTTTTTATTTTTACGAATGAATTAATTTGTATGTCATCGTGTATCACCTACACAATCAATTCCTACACATGTTTTAATCATACTGCACAACACAAATAATATAAAATTAACCATCGTGTTCAAGTTATTCTGACTATAAACAAACATACGTGATTGGAAATCATACGTGGTGATATACGTACCTGTTGTACACACGCTTTGTTTTGGTCAGTGCTTTTGTACCATAGGAATCTTACCAACGATGTTGTAATAAGTCTCACTGCTACAGTATATATTATATTCGTATTGTTAACATGATTTTTATTCTTTTTTTTTTTTTTTAGAAGTTTACAACTTTTAGAAAATAACAGCGAAATTTCATGAAAATGTATACTAGACAAGCTTTTTTCTCATAATATTATGTTAATTAACGTCACAATACTTAATAATAATAATATTTTTTTTTTTTTAAGTATATAATTGTGCACACAGCACGCGGTGAAGTTTTTTTCCCGTACATATAACACTGATGTCGTGGAACACGAATTTGATTTTTCGGGTCGTTTACATATATTCACGTTTCCCGATCGATCCCATTATGCGACACGAGTATTGGACCGCACGTACGACGGTCTCCTGTCTCTGGGTCGCACGGTGATCGGATACCCACCGACTTTCCTCGTAAACGCGTCGTTCATTTTGATCTTGACGTCCTGCAGCTTCACTGCGGTGTGCACACTAAAGTTGCGCAGGATTTCTGACACCATTAACTTCATCGATATCATGGCGTACTTCATTCCTGAAACGAGCAAACCTTACCGATTAGAGTATTGGTTTTCAAACTGGGTTCCAGGGTACTCTACCACGGTTTAAAGAAAAAAAAAAAAACCAGGAAATTAAATAATAAACTTGAAATTAAAGTCTTTGAAAGTTGTTCATGGCCGAGACATGTGCCGTAAACATTTTATGGAGATTACCGTATACGGAAAAAGTTTGAAACCCACCGCCTTAGAGCGTTTCATCAAACAAATAGCCCACGGAGGTCTACGGAAACGATAACATCAACCCCAACCGCACTATTATTCCCTCCCGTCGTTGTTTCTAAAACGTATTTGAGACGTGCCGCCAGATCTGTTGGGTAGCTGCTAACGATGCGTAAACCGTAGTGTGTATCTTTAATATGACTGCGATTCGCGCGCATTATAAAACCAAGGAAAATGTTCAACATTTCATCGACACGGTATTATTCGAAAAAATCCCGGGTATTATGCAAATAAGACGAATTGTTAGGCGAGCGTACGAAAATCAACACGAAACGAGTTGTGAATAAAACGCAATGTACGATTTGATAACGGTATAATTACATATATAATTACTCCACGACCATACGGCCATTTTTTTAAACCTCTCGACAATAATATCACATGGTACAAACACGTGTCCGGTGTACAAGGTATACGAAAATAAACTTCACACACTAAACGTTTTGTAAAAAACAAAACAAAAATAAATACGTTGTCCAATTCAACAAGACGCAATACAATCGATCGACAGTTGTTAGTGTAACCGGATTTTATTATTTGTCTATTGTACGAAACACAATGGTGGACCGTGAATACGGCTTGATATATGAGCTTATCTCTTCCCTGCAAGAGATATCAGTGCTGTTAAGTTTCCATAATATTTTCCGCTTATATGTAGAATTCTATAAATAAATGTGTTCCGCTGAGAATTAAAGAAAGCTATACAAACACAATGTGATCGATATAATTATTTTATCAATTCGGAAAATAATAATTCTAAAAAAAAATAATATAATTAGCATCAAATATTAGCGTAGTAACTAATAATACTATGTTATTTCCCTATGTCGAATTACAAGGAGAGTAAAATAATATAAAAAAAGGTCCGTTTTTAAAAAAAAGTTTGATGACTTCGGGGAAATATTGCACATTCAATTTCTATTGATAACTCATCTGTCTACGGATAGTAAGATTTCGTAAGTCTTCGTGAAACGATACTTATTTCGTGATCCGCGAACTTTCCCGTAGCGTCATTCCTACCCGGTAGTCGAAAGTATATACGTTTCTCAGACGAATCTGGTGGTAAATTAACTTTGGAAATCATACAGGTTGCATGCTGGTAATACTATAAAGCGGTAAATGTTATTTCGTCCCCAAGGTGTCACTAGTGATCGCGACGGATTGTCTTTTGAAAATATATGGGGTACTTTTTACCGATATAAGGTCCAACTTTACGTTGCCGTATAAACCATTGTACGTGTCGTGTCGCACTACCAGTGAAAACGTAAAAAGAGACAACCAAAACTACGTTGCGCCTCGAAAGTAGAAAATCGTCGCGCTCGCGAAAATCCCTAAGTTTTGACCACCACGAACGTATACAGACGGTATTCAAGACCATCGCGGCCGAGCGTACACCCACCTATGCATCCCCTCGGACCTCCGCTGAACGCTATGTAACTGTACTTGTGCCGTTTGGCCACGTTCTCCACGCTAAAGTTTTCCGGGTTGAACACGCCGGGGTTCGGGTACAGGTGTGGGCAGTGGTGCGTGACTATTGGCGATATTGTCACGCTGGCGCCCCTCGGCAGCACGTAGTTGGCTGTAACCGGGAACAAACACATGAGCGGATGAGTGCTGCAGCGCTACGTCCGGTACCACCATGGACGTAAATGCGGTTCTTAGAATGCGTAGGGCTTGAAGTTTTACAAACCGAAAAGAGAGCACGGCTCCGTCGTCTTCTATCCCCAACTTATAAACATCTTAAGAATGGTTTAATCCTCCTGAGCCCCTCCTATCCAGGTCGGAAATGCCATTTGAAGGAGAAACCAGGTGTGTACTTACAACCTCTTGCAAATTTTATCCGAAACGGGCTTAGTTTTTTTTTTTTTTTTTAATTTCTATGTCAGGCTTTGATTTTGATTTTTAGAAAAAAATAATCATTTCTCTTTTTTTTTCTATCGAAATGGCTCGAAACCACATTTCAACAATTTGATAAATATTATTCGATTTTTTAAATTCAAAATTACAATATCTACGTAGGATATAATTTTAATTAATTTAAAAATTGACCGAAAGAAGAGTATTGGTCTCCTTAAATGTTTGCATCGCCTTACTAAAAATTTAAATTACATCTCTGATTTACGTCCACGGCTACCGTCTAGTCATCCGATACTCACAGACCCTGATGTCCTCGGCCAGCTGCCTGGTGAACACTGATATAATCGGGTACATCCTTAACGTTTCCTTGATCACCTGCTCTAGGTACACCAGGTTGGTCGTGTCCTCGGGAGTCATCTCGCGGTCGCTATCACCCACCACATTGTATATCTCGTCGTAGACCTCGTCCTGCGAAAGGACAAGAGTTTCTATTTTTTTTTTTTTTTTAACCAACTGTCGCCTCGTCTTGATGCGTTTGCTACGAGACGAGACAACAATAATATTAATACGAAGTTGTCGTACTTGAACATCTTGGTGCATGGCCAACATCAAGAGACAGAAACATTCGGTCGTAGCATTGGTGTCACTACCCTTTGAAACACACGCGCGGGCACAGTGTATCACCGGCGAGATTATTAAATCATTCGTTATAAAAAATATAATATCGATTATCCTCCCCCCCCCCTGTTCTTACAGCTGTATTACAAACACGTAATTTATTAATTCTTGTCGCCTTAAGTTGTGCAATTTCTTTACAGTACCGTGCGATCGTTATTATTACATAATCTCGTTGCTAATTGGCCTCATAGCTCTAATTGTACCCCGATACCACGTATGGACTATCCTATACCTACATCTTAATTTCATTATTACGTCATATTTCATACTACTCGTACGGATATTATTTACGACTCTTGAACTAAAGCTTATATAAATATAAAATTTTATTTTAAATAAATCACCATCATTATATTCGCGATTTCTAAATATATATATATATAATTCATCCGTAATTTTCAACCATGCACAAATCGTTCGAGTCAAAAGGAAGAACGTTTTCCAACAGGCTCTAAAAAGTTCCGTAAGTATTATTATTTGCGCAATTTATGTTTATTCAAGTTTCTGTTTTCGAACAATTAAAACGATTGTCGTCAAAACGTCAACTCATGCTTGGAGCAAAATTAAAATTAATACATTTACCCAACGGTACGACATCATTGGTGGACCATTTTAACGACCGTAAGATATTTTTCGTTGGATTTACACTAGATAGAACTAAAAGCTGTAAAATGGGTTTTTTTCAGTATGAATAATTTACTCGCCAATTCGCTACAGTGTCATCACTATAATCGAAAATTATAAACAAATTGAAAATTCTGGCTACCGCGAAGCACAAAAACTTCCATTATTTCCGTCGGATCCCAGACCCTTCCTCGTTTGAGGAATTTTTAATTTGCTAAAAAGTTTATTCTATCGAATACAAAAAAATGCATTATTGTTAAAACTTAAAAATTAATGCACCAGTGGTAATCGTATTTTTTAAGTAGTTTTTACGAGATAAAATATTGCACGCGAAAAAGAAAAAAAAAAAACGTTGGAGGAGACAAAACGGATCGAGCCAACCGACCGGGTTATTCGAATACACAACGGTACCAGGGTTGTATGAACACTGGTAAGCGGAACGTAATGCCAATCGATAACGGAAAGAATGCGTGCAGTTGCGTTGCACTGCAAAAGGACAAAAAAAAATAAATAAATAATTAAATTTGCCGTCGTCATTCTTTTGACGATCGAGTTTGTACCATAATCATGGTTCTTTATCGTCTACAACTGAACAGATCACGGAAATAAAACCTAACGAAATTCGCACGTGAATTAAAACAAATATCACAAAACACGAATTGTCGCATGAGAAAACGATTTCTAGTTGTATTATTACCGCGAACATCATCGTGATAACTTCGTCCCGGATATCGGCGTCGGTGAAGTCGGGATCGTTTTCGCAGGCTTCTAACAATGTGTCGATGAACGTTTTGAATTTGTTTTCTGGAAACAAAAAAAAAATGAAAACTGAAAATAAACACTAGACATCCCCATTAAAACATCGCGTTCACGCGTGACTTCTGAAACTCCGTACTCGATTCGATCGGGAACTCTTCAGAAAGATTCGATTTCGACGTTTTCGTTTTCGCGCGGAAGTCGATTCTTTTCTCGTCGATCAGCTACATCGAACACACACACGGACAATTATTATTTTAAATCGAATAATAATCGTCGGAAAAAATTATGAAATCACGGAACCTAAATTTCGCTTTCCACTCACCTGCAACGGTAGTCTGTTTATCAGGTTAAGCTTGGCCCCGAGACCGCTCAAGAACTTGTATACCGAGAACGTCACGCTGGGGTACAAGTACGGTCTGTTGACGGTCTTCACGAGTTGGTCAGCGATTCTGAAACCTTATGGTGTTCATACAATCCGAACGGCAACACATCATCGCCAACAAATACTTACGTGGTCATCAGGTCTAAGAATTCGGTTTTGTTGTGTTTTTCGTTTATGCGGTAATCCATTGCGGTTTCTGAAAAAAAAAACAACGTGAAAAGCATCCGGGAGATAAACGGTTTTTAAACGGAAAGAATTAGAAAAATATAAACGAAAACCGTTCGATTATTTCGAAACAGTGTTAAACCCAGATAAATACTTTTTTATCCAGATAAAGATAAAGGTAGTATACTAAAAATCTATCAAGATAAAGATGAAAATAAGCTCAACTAGAAGATAAAAGATAACCATAATTTATATAAATAAAAAGGAGATATTTTTTTTTTTTAAAAAAAAAAAACAACGATTGTATATTAAATTTCTAAAAAAATAAACAAAAATAATGATCAGATCTATCATAAGTAAAACATTTGGTATTTGTTTGATGCATTTAAAACGTGTCTCGATTTTAAAGTGATTTATTTGTTTAGAAAAAAAAATGTGTGTACAAATTTGATAATATATAATTTATTTCTGAATCTAATTTAAACGTTGACGCTCGTGTTGACGTGGTAAGAAACGACGGCACAACTGATCTAGTTCGAAAAAAAAATCTATTAAGAATAGGTGACTTTCACCTTCAGTTATTTACTATTGTAAAAAAAAACATATTTTTTTTAAAATAAACTAAACAACATATTTTTATGTTTATAAAGCGTTTTTTTTTTAAATGTATTAATTAAAGTCGAAATCAATATTAAAAATAAAAAATAAAGATATACTGATTGTAACAAAGATAACACTGTGATAATTCAGGTTGTAATTGATAAATTGTTTTCATAAATATGTTAATATATGATTTTATACATTATTTTTGTTTAACGGTTATTGTAAAATATGAATTTCAATGTAAATTACCTTTATTATTCGTTTATTTTTTAAAGACTGAAAATAATATTGGTCATTATTGTACCAAAATTATTACTCGGTTTTAAATTAAAATACAAAATTATTTGTACATTCATAATTCATCGATAAGGAGAGACGTCTACTACTAATTATTATTTAAAATGGACAATTATTATTATAAAAATTAATAATTCGAAATAAAACTTAAAAGTATACCGTTATATGGCTCGAAAAGTTTTCGGTTAAATCAATCTGGCCTTGTATGACTTTAGAACAAAGTAGTATTTATTGAGTCATTTTTATCTGTATAAAACATGACCACCGAAAAACCGTTTCATATTTTACAATTGTAATTCATTTAGTAAACACTACGGACAACAGTGTTGTGACAGAGTGACGAACGGTTATTGGTAGTAGACGGCAATGGGCTTACCCCATTTGACGCGTCACGATATTTTACAATTTATTAATATAAAACTAACCGAATAAAAAATTGCTTCGCGTGGAGCAGTGTTATTCAATTCATCAGACTCAGATGTACGTTACCAAAGGATTTATTTTCAAGGAGATTTTAATAGTTTTACCAAGAAACAGTAGATGACGACAACAATGATTATTAATTGTTATCCATTACCTACAAAACTTTTATTGCCATCACTATATAGTTATTCTTAGTGAATTTCTCAGATATATAATAAATATACACAGCAACATTTGGTCAACATTCATTAGAGTAAAAAATGGTCATCGAATTCTGGGAAGTATGGTACTGTAGTAAGTATGGTATATCTTTTCAATCGTATTAGTTTTAACTTCAAATTTTCATTATCGAACATTTTTGTCACAGCTACACAGACGATAATTGATAATTAATATTGAATGTTTTATGTAAAATATCTAAATAAGTAAACAGTAGATAACTAAAGTTTTCATCTAAGATGAATTAACATATAATGTTTGTATTCCTATCTAGATAAAATAATAAACAGTTAATTTTTTTATCTAGACAAGTCTCAACAATGTATCGTAATGATCAAAATAATATCGTATTTAAAATTGACCGCCCTCTCAGCATCACTAAAAGCCAGTCGTGGATTCCTTATAACTGGATTCACGTGAAAATAACCTGCTGAATAGGAACAATTACTTTTTGTTTAATCTACTTCAAGATAAGGTTGACTCGTCCCGGATCCTTGAGCTTATGAGCTTACGTGTTCGAAACGTTCACAACGGAATTCCGTGAATCATTTCGCCTTCCGACCTGCTGATGATCATCCGTTTTTAACGAACGATCCCTCAGTCAGAGCTATGCGTTCTGTATATGATAATAATTTGACATTTGGACGTAACAATATGGATTTGTTATAATAATTGTATTCTCCATTACATTATATTATAATTTATTGTGGTTATAATTACCCTCAAATACAGGGGCGGATTTAAGGCACTGCGAACCATGAGGCCGCATAGGGCGGCAAATTTTGGAGGGCGGCAAAATTATGTTGAAAATTTATTTTGATTTTGTAAAATTAGGTGCATAATTTTTAAAATTGTGGATTTTGTGTTTGTTTATTTTTAGCAAAATAATATTTATATTTTCCCAGGAACTCGTCTACGACAACGACGATAGTATTGTATTATAGCTTATTTTATTGTTTAAGAAATGTCTCGTAATACTATAATAAGCAAAAATTGCATATTAGGTAGGTATTGAAAAATTAATTTATTTGAGGATATTTTATTAAAGAGGTAGTAAGTTTTTTTTAGATAGGGGCGGCAAATTTAATTTGGCATAGGGGCGGAAAATTTTTAAATCCACCCCTGCTCAAGTATATCGTTTATATTAATTGTTTTGTGTTCGTTGATTTTCGAACTCGTTTACTGTTTATACTCAAAATAAAATACAATAATACGTACGGGAATAATATCGCGCACCATCCACGAACAAAATACCAAACAATTAAAACCAAACGAATGAGGCCGTGTACTTATACTTACGACATATGGTATCGAAAGTGGTCGAGATTATGTAATCCCAGAGGTCGAATGGCTGTGTCGAGTCGATATTTTTACGGAGATTTTCCACTAGAATTTTATTCTTCTCGTTGAACACCGGGTACAGCTGCTCCAAGAACTTTACGTTGAATGCGTACGATATTATGCGACGGTGTTTTCGCCATTTATCCACTGTAAATGAACGATAAATTCAAATCACAAACGTTATGTTGAATAACAGGTTGGGAACAAATAATAAACACGATCTCAAGATCCAAGAAATACAAAATGACCATCAGAGCGGTATGCATTTTATTTGAAATTAGTTAAAAACATAATTGATTTAAGTGGTTAAAGTATTTGGATGGAGTTTGTTTAAATATGGAACCAAAGCGTTCAATGTACTTGGATTATTACTTTTCTGAAAGTATGATACCATATGCCCAAACATATTTTCACAAATAGAATTATACACCAACAGAACATTTGCAATTGTTATAAAAAAAAACTTGATTTTCATTAAATTTAATCCGTAATTCGTTAATTTTACTAATCTAACACGATATTTACCATTACCATTACAATATTATTCAATACAAGTATATTAATATAAATATTAAATTCGTAACTTTATTGTTCGCTCAGTCCCAATCAATTGTTGCATTTTTTTCATAATTTTTGGGTTAAAAAATGTTAAGAAAATATCCACGGTATCGCTGACCAATACTATTTATATTATACTCATCATCGTTTCGGAGCAAAGTGAAAGATATTTAAGATATTTTCTCAGCACTTTACAGGACGTAAAAACGTTTAAATTTTATATAAATACCTGAAGCAGTTAACAAGCCTTCACCCAGCAAGCTCTTTAGGAACGAGTATAGTTGACCTTTTTCCAGCGCCCGCGAATTATTCAATACAATCTAAAAATTACATTATTTACATTAATATCGTAGCGTACAAGTAGATAGAATATTATAACTTATAATATTCTATCTACTTGTACACATATGATGCTGTTAATAATCAATAATATAAACAAAAACTATTTATAACTGAAAAAAATGTGTGTTATTGGTTGGCATTTAGACAATAAGGTAAAAAGTACTTAATACTTAGGTATTTCGGCATTTGAACGTGACCGATTAAATGCGTATCACATTGTTGTTATTCAATTAATTGTTGACTTTGACGATGGGAATAAATATCTTCGTTGGTAATTTTGAATTTTATACATTCAATATTAATTGAAAGATACAGACAAGGGAATAAAATTTTAAAGTTATTAACTTTTTTTTAGAAAATATGAAATATGCATAATATGAGTGCAAAATCAATGAAATATGCATTTTTTTTTAGCTAAAATTGACAAAATATGCATTTTCAATTTTTTAACTCACCATTGTATAGTTCAGATTTTTAGCTTGGTCTGCTATAAATTAGAAACATACAGAACAATATGCAATTCCTAAAACTTTCGAACCCTAATTATAAGATATTTTTAATTATATCAAAATTTAATTGATAATATATAAAATATAAAAATAAAAGATTTCGCCCGGAGCCAGATTATTGTTGTTTAATATACATATGTAATAATTTACTATCTGTTTGGGTTTAAAAATTCATTATAAAATCTAAGAAAAAATTTACCGGGAAGTTGTATTAATTAATCATAATGCAATTTATTTTTGTTTTTTTATATATTTATGTAGTTTCGACACCTCGTTCGTTTCACTCGACATACGAACACGTCAAAATCATATAGAAAAGTTTCTTTACATATGGCGAGTCTTATTTTAATTAATTATTTTTTTTTTTTTTTTTTATTAAAAATAATCACTTAAGGGATATAACACGGAAGTTTTCAAGCACAATTACGTCCATTTTTCAGTAGTTTAAATCTTAAATAAAGTGTGTAACGTTTTTATATGAGTAAAATGTGCTTCACTCATCAAAATGACTTGAATGCTAATATTTTTTGTTCGATTGAATTTTAATAATTCATAATAAAATGTATTCAAAATATATTAAGTAAAATATCACGGTAATAAGTGAAGCTTTGGATACTTGGATGTAGTTGCGAAACCAGAATTGTATCCAAGGGTAAATCATAAAAGGTTTAAATGTTAGTCGTTTAAAACTTTAAATACTTACAAACGATTATCTGTCACTGCTCAGTAAATATACTCAAAATCACGTCGGGAAGACACTATAAAAAACGTTGAGCCCGATATGTATAATATAGTGAAAAAAACAATGATTCCCTCACCCCCCCCCCCCCCAAAAACGCATATTTGTGTGTAAAATATAAGTGTTTGATAAAACCATCCTACGCGCGTTCCCGACAATATCCCACTGTCGCGATTGAAACATAATAATAATGTACATTATATTCGAGTCCACGCGTTTGTCTCGACGTAATATTCTTCCGGCGAGCTCGACATATTTTTCCGACGTCGTATTCATTTACGTAGACGCGACATCGTAATATACGTCACATCGAGCGACATGATAAATAGTGCGACATGTAAAACAACCGTTGAATTCCAACTACGTCTTCGGGCGTACACGTACTTAAACGGTGGAAATATTTTGCGTTAGAATTCCGTGACGACAATCGTCTTTAGTTCACAAAGTAACTCCTTCTAGACGATACGCGTCTGGTACGCTACGGTTTTCCGAGTGCCTAAAATAATTCAACGCGGGAGTGAAGTAAACGAGAGTCAATGAAACAAAAGAACCGGATGGGCCTCGCTCTGCTGTACAGTTAGGGGTGGAGTGCACCTCGCTTACAGGATAGGTCATTATTATAATGGATTTGTTAAATTTGAATGCAATGATAGATATCATTTTATACGAATAACGATTCTGAACGGAGTTCATATGTTTGTCTAGGATATAATACATTGTTATTTATAAACATTGTAAAAAGTATATTTTATTTTGAAACGAAAAATATATTTTTCAATTAGGATGGGTTGGCAGTTGCATACAGCGATATAGTTTGTCAGTCTAGAACATTCTACATTATATTATATTTTACATGTAATTTTATGTCAATATTCGATGTTCAAACGCTTATAAAAAAAATTGTGCCTATGGATTTTAATAATTTTTGAATGACATTAAGAACTACTTCTGTGGAATCTTCGATTACATTTTCAAGTATTTTATAGTAGCCAAATTTTTTTTATCACCGATTATAAAAATAAAATGTAAAAAAATCGAATATTTTAAATGCCTATAAGTGGCTTAAAAATCAATATAATATTTTGAAAAAAATATTGAATAAAAGAAATACCAATCTTAACAGCTGGTAGAAATTTCAAAAATCTGCGACTTATACTTTTTGAATTATAACTTATATTTAAAATCGTCTGAGAATAAATCGCTATTTTATGCAATTTCGTAAATATTTAAATTTCAAACAGTCATACAATTTTTTCCTCTTAGTCCGGTAGAAATTTTTTTAAAGATTTTTGAAGAGTAGCTTATACATAACCTCGTGTTAAAATTTTGAACCTTAAGTATGAACAGAAAAAATTTTATGAATTTTTAACTACAAAAAAACTTGCAAATTATCGTGATTTTTACATATTTCGTATAAATTGTAACTTTGAGCACTTATAAAAAAAAATTGTGACTTACGATTTTAGATTTTTTTTTATCAGTTAAGGAACAACTTATAAGAAACCTTGTATTAAATTTTCAAGATTTTCTAGGCAGCCAAAAAAATTTTATCGTTATTTAAAAAAAAAATACTTAAAAATATTGAAAATTTCAATTGTCTATAAATAGCTTAATAAAAGTCAAAATACTTTGAAAATTTAATGGTGTATAGAAAACGCTAATCTAAACATTTGGTGAAAATTTCAAGTATTTACATCGATTATTTTTTGAGTTATAGCAAAATAAAAAATTTGATTATGTCAAAAACTGGTTTTGCGTAAAAACTCCCGTTTTTCCCAAATTTTTTTATGGTTTTTCCCGTCGCATTTAAAAAATATTGGAAATTTTTAACTTTTGACCCCCCAAAGTACCAAATAGATTCACTTTCCTTTCAGAAAAGTTGCTACATAAGGCAATCGATGCATTTTTACTGCCCCAAAACGTGTCGACAGACACAAAAAAAAAAAAAAAAAACACACATCATTGTAAAATCAATACATTCTTCACTCCGTTCAGAATCTAAAATCCAGTTCGTCGCCGAAAACATTATTCAGTCACTTGTAACCGGTACAACGTGCTGGTATACGTATTAACATTTATCGCGTACACGCATATATACATTTATTGCAGATGTGTCCATCCGTAGACAGCTAACGTGCCCATTATTGTCCTTCCGTGCAACGACAGTGGTGGTCGGTGTTAATGTTGAGAACTGTGATCCTCCGTTGACCTCGAAACCGTTTCAAATCGATAATCAATAATCTTCTCTCCGCTGAAATCGCACGTGTCAGAAATGTATTATCTACCACGACCGGGTTCCGGGCCTGAAGCGAAACAATTTGAAGGTTATTTATTTACATATTTTCCATTAAACCGAAAACGATTCCCCTACGCTCCCGTCGGGTTGACGGAGGTTGGAGTTTGGATAACGCGTAGCTCGACCCCGTGAACAGTTTGTGTCTTGGACTCCGACTGCATTAACGTCGACTACTTGTTCCGTTCGTCACATAATTGGCTAAGCAAACGTCGACTACTACGCATACGATGGTCCGCTATGACCTGATTGGTCTTGTCTATCTGTGATACTGTACGCGGAGCGTTTTTAGTTCTGTGCGATTCGATCAAGACGATTATTATTTTTCGTCCTACGAGACACGTTCGTCGCCAAATCTCATATCGGCTCGAACATCGCGTTGCAAATTGGTTGCAATAAAATTCCGTCGGGATGACAGGGCTGTATTTAGACGTTATATTATACGCCCCGGAACAACTTATTCGAGCCACCCTTTCATAAATGATATCATCCCCCTCCCAAAATAAATGTAATATACTATTAGTATTAATATTAAAAAAGGATGTACCCACCTGTATTATATATAATTATAAGACAAATTTAAATATATCTATTTGTGTTCATATACATAATGCGCCATAATAAATAATAAATCGGTACACATTTGCCACGCCCCAAATGATTAAAAAAATTTGTTACCCGGACCAACAAGGGACACTTGCCCGCCACCAAATACGGGCCTGTGGGGCGACGATAAGGAATTCACCATTCGCAAAACGATCTGTACACGGAACCACGTACTTGACGACCACCGTTATTCGACCGTAACACTTGGAGAGTTACGTCGTGTTTTTCGCCCGGACCAGCCGGTGAACAGCTAACGTGTTAAAAGACACTGAAACGAAAAGGAAAACATTCGTCTCGAACGTTTTCTGTCCATCGACTCCCGCAACAGATATACGAGTACTCGTGTTGTCAATAAAGTAAAAACGATATTGTTTTCGATTTTATCGCAAGATCGTACCCATCACAGTTGTTGTTTTTTTTATTTTTTGTGGGGGAGAGGTAGGAGTTTCAAAACATGATTAGTTATCAACACTGTTGAATCGGTATGATAATTTTTTAGTCGCACCACCCTTGTTTAGTACACGTACGCTGCTCTACGAATCTGACCGGTAAAACCGAACACGCGAAGATCGGAGTATAACATCACTAAGTCGGTTTTATTATTTGAGTTGCACACGCGGTGTTTCCGTAATAAAAACGGATTAAAAATTTAAATGCCGAATCATTTATTCATCGTGAATCCAATTTGCTTAGCGAGAAAACATACCGAAAATATATCGCTTTCGCTCAGTGGCGTAAACTTTACGTCCCTGTGGGTCGCATTTATAGTAACTCCCGAACAGGGTTTTTTAACGAGAAAAATGTGCTGTGGAATAAATAAATCAAAATATAACAGGTAACTAGAAAAAACTATGGGCGAATAACGATTTTCATTTTTATTTTTCAAATAATATTAATGTACGAGAACTGCGTTTCAACAAATAAACACGAGAAAATAATATCGTCTAACAAGTACGATACGAACAAAATACGATACGATTACGATCAACGAAAGCATTATTTTGTCACGTCGTTCGTAATACTGTTTTTTTTTTTACTGTTTACCACTGTCTTCTATAAGTTACACATTTAACTTCGAACAATAAAATCAAAATTTATGACGTACGCGTTTTATAAATAATACTGACATTATGTATTATTCAGTGTGTCCCTAAAATTACGAAAAATCAATTATTTGCAAGATAAAAGATTTGCAAAGATTCCACGGTCAACAAAAAAATCAAATAAGAATAAAAACTATGATGGAAATGAAATAACTATAAAAATAAAAACATCAGGTATATGCTAACGGCTAACTACGTTGATTAAACGATGTTAACACAAATTTTTATTTCTTTATCTCGTTAATATTTTGTTCTGTATCATTTGATGACGATATAGATTTTTTTTTTCTATAGTATATATAGTATATATTTATCAAATTATGTTTAGTGTAACACTTTACCACCGAATTCGCCACAAACGACGTGCTTAAGGGAGAGAAATGTCCTATCGATATCGCTTCTAATTGTTTAAGATTTTATCAATTTTAATTGTTACAGCGAAATTATAAATTTGGAAGTTTCCGTTGAAAAATGAGAGCTATGCGATTTCGCGTTCAATGAACTCGGAAACAAACGTTTACGATGACGACGACGACGTGTACGTGTTCGTGTTACGAGATCTAATTTAGGTAACCTCGTGATGTATTGCAGTAATACCCTACATTTTTCCTTTTGTAAGCCACTTAAGTAAACAATTATCTTTTGGGCTGGCTACCGAATATAAAACTAATAATTGTCATAATTATCTCGGACGATTATTTATTGATCAGATTGAGTGCAATGATTTCAGGCGTTTTTAATACTACCAAAATGTCCAACAAATTAATTTATAGACATATTGAAAAATTACAAAATGATTTTTAAATGTTTAACTACAAAGAAAATCTATGAAAACACTTCCTTTCAACTTGAACTAATCGAGTTGAAACGAATTTTTCTAATCGAAAAATGAAACAAAATAATATATTAAAATTATATATAAAACTTCCAGCCATTATGGAAATGCATGCATTTATTACATTATGCATACATTAATGCAAATGGTGACTCAGCTCAACGAATATTACATGCAAAAATATGTTATGTATTTTTTCGAACGAAACATAAAATTCAATTTACAGATCGTAGTTAACGGATTGATATAAATTTAATTTAATTAATTAATTAAATAAATAAATAAAATGATTGATTTATTAAAAAAAATAATTCAAGGTAATAAGTAATTTATTAATCAATGTATTAAATAAATTAAATTGTCTTCATTACATTTTATCGATTGGAACTACAATATTCCTAACAAGACATTTGCGTCTTTATTTGCGAATGAAATATAATCTCAAATTAAAAATAGAGTGAAACATATTTACATATTTTTAAGTAAAGTTATTACTGTAATTACAATTGTTTTTAAAACATTTTTGGAAATTAAAAACTAATTTAAAAAAGTATTATTTTAAATAATTTAAATTTTTTTTTCATTCCTTAAAGTATTATACAATATTATGTGTTTCGAATGTGAATCACGTGTGACATACTGTATCCCGTCTGGACTTCAGTTCATGCGAAACAGTGAATAACTTCCAGACGAATATACAGTGTACCACTACATGCATGTAATATTAATATAATATACGATCCGTTTCGTTCGTTCGTACATAAAATCATTTTCATAATAGAATAATTTCAAGTGTAATTTGAATTATATTTTTTATTTTTTTTTCCCTATTCACAAAATGCGCACAAAGATATTATTATTACAATTATTATTATTATTATTATTAATTGTAGTAGAAGTAATAGTATATATATCATTAGTATTGTTATTACTGCATTTAACGTACTTGTATATCCTCAGGTTTGACGACGCTAACGTAGTGTATTGGACCTATCCACGTTCCCACTGGCTCGTAATTGTATTGTTCGGCGTTCTCTTTGAGTTTCGCTATCGTTTCTGTACGGGAAACAAAAATGGGAAAAACTCGGATGAAAATCGGAAAAATAACACTCGATACTTCGCGCCGACCCGGAGAATTTTCCTCCGGCGCTGAAGCCGCGCGATCGTTGTTTTGATAACACAATAACGGTAATATTTTTTTATGATCATAAGCCACGATGTCCTCTTACCGTCGTACGAGTGCGTGAACATGGAGGTCGTGCCGAAGAACGGATAGGACGGAGGCCCCGGCAGTTTTCCGGCCAGGTCCAGGAAATATCTATGTTTCCATCTCCAGTGAAACCACGCGGCCAACAGCAGAACGACCGCCGCGTAGATCATCGACTCCAACGGTAATGGGTTGCCGTACATCTGGAACGGAAGAACCGTTTTCGATTTCCAAACTCGCGACTACGTTTGTGCTATGAAAAACGGTACGTCCCCGCGCGTACGTCTCACTTTTGAGCAAGTGCAACCGTTGGCGGCGAATTTCTACGGCGATTTCAACGTTTTCGATCGACTCGTTATAGGTACTCTTCACCGTTTCGTATGCGGTTACGTGTACTAAAAAAACGTTTACGTTTAATTTTTCCTACGTTTGATGGAATGCGTTTATACGCGTTATGTATATGCGTTGTTCAAAACACTTCGTTTGGAGCGTCGAAATGTGAGAAACGTTCACTGCTAGCTCGACAACGAATCACACCCGCCCGATCGTGTTGGCAATTTTTAATACGCGGTAAGTCGCAACGAAAACAATTAACGATTAAGAGATGTTCGAAGATTTTGCGTACTATTAAGCTCTTCGAAATGTTTGGACTTTTCCAAACTCGTTTAGTTGAACGTACAGATTAATCAGTACGTTTTACTAAATTAAACACTAAATTAAACACGATAAAAGGAATAAAAATAAAATAGACCACGATATAATGTAACAATGTAACCCCTGCTGTATATCGTCGCTAGTCGTGTTTTATTGTTTTTAAAGTGTTAAACAAAAAAATATAAAAATATTATATATATATAACTATATTTTATCGAAATATGTATGAAAAATTCTAACGGCTTGTGCGAATTTTTTGTTTTCCATTATTTGATTTCTCTGAACACCATAATAGTGCACGTACTGTACCTACTTATTCGTATTTGTAAAAAAAAAACAGCTTTGATATGCGATACAATTGATTACGTGATTTACGTTGGATCGCACACAAAATGATTGTTATAAAAAATAAAATATTATAAGTGACTGAATATTTTATATTCCCAAGATAGCAGCTCCTTGGTGCATTACATATTTATGTACAAAAATATTATAACTTTATATTTACCATTGTATAATTCGTGAAATAATACTCAATCGTAATTCCTTATACCATAATATGCTTTTAAGACCCCATCAATGTTTATTTTATCTCGTTATTCGAACAATAAAACATCATAAACACAAATCATTTAAATACATTTAATATGGAATTTATAAATGTGTTTAAATGATTTGTGTTTATGATGTTTTATTGTTCTAATTGTATATCACTTTTAAATCATATACAATAAACATACGCTACACACGCAGAATATTATACGCGTATGTTCGAGTTTATCGCAGCAATAAAACGCGCGTTTTAAGGCATTATAACATTATAAGTTAACATAAAAAATAATTATCATTAATAATATTGTAATACTCCGAACACAAAATAACTTATTTTATCGGAAGAATACGTTTACTCAACAACATTTTAGCTGTTGACGGTATTGTTTTCAAATTTTCTGGATGAACTGCGGACAACAATATCGAATTCAGTTACTCCACTTCACTCGCATAAAAGTTTAAGGAAAATAAAACTTCATTGTACATTTCTGGCGACGCTCATAATATTATAATCGTCTACAGAACTTGAAATAACAACTTGTTTCGATAGTATCGTCTGTACACGGTGATTATTTTAACGCGAGAAACTTTTACTGTACTATTCTGTGAGCGTCTTACGTTAAACCAATCTTCCTCCACCCCCCACTACCCATATGAATTTCTCCGATGAACATTAAAAATAGAAAAAAAATAAAAATAACACTTTACTTAATAACGTTTTCGAATTCATACGACCTTTATGGTCTTAAAACATTTTTATCTTACACTTTCAATTTTATTATTCGACGGATAATAGTGTCGCGTTAAAAGCGAAGCGCTCGCTGATGCCGGTACAACGCTACGGGAAATAACGTTAAACGATCGTTTTCGAAACGCAAATATACCGTTGCCGGTGGAAAAACGAATAATCAATGTGCACAATATGATAGCGTACGCGTACTTGTTGTGTGCCTAGAAAATTACATATGCGATGTTATGATTACGTATTATTATGTTCAACTACTTACAGTGCGTGGTTTCGTGTCGACCTGTCACTGTTTTTCAAGGCACTGATGCACTCGAACCGTTTTAGCAAATGTCTATCGTCCCAACGGATAAACGTCCGAGGATGACAACGAGATTTGACATCCGTCAAAATACTTTATGCGAATAGATTACACTGCGCTCCGGCCGTGAACACGATTCGAGACGGGAAACGTGATAATCGTTGTTCTTCGCGTCGCGTTTGTTTATCCGCCCGACGTAAACGGTGCCGATGGCGGCAGGCGGCGGTCGGGCATTAAAATGTTATTAATTCGTTATTGAGTCGCTGGTCGGCTAAACCGGCGTGACGCGTCATGTTCAATAAAAATCATCGCGTAATGGCACGTCGTGAAAAATAACCCATTAACTATTATTTTGTCGCTTAATCCTATTACGTTCAGGACGTAACGGACTACTGCGATTTACGATCGACGACGCGCCGAACGAGTGGTGGAACGTGACGTTTGTCAATACATTTCGTCAATTATTACGCGCGGGCGGAACATCAACGCGAGCGATTGCTCTAAGACGCTCGCCAAGTTTTCCGGTGAACTGAAGCATAATCGTTGATAAACGTAGACTTGGCTGCAATCGCTTGCGTTCGACTTGATCGGAACTCGTGTTCGAACACAGAAATTCTTCATTCCATTGCCAAAAAAATTGTTTTCATCATGTTCAACGCAAACGATTACGGTGACGTCTAGTAGTTACGTCCACGTTGGCGTTATTGATTTTAACGACAGAACGGCGAATCCGTATATTCTTAAAATCAATAATCGATAATACTGGGGAATTCAAATAAAACCAACTCACTAAATAAATCTATGTCAAATCAAGATCCGATAAAAGTTTTGGTATCTATGGTCTCGAAAATAACAAGAAAGCGAAATCGAATTCTCAAATAATGCGAGTCTTGATTTCCAAGAGAACGGTATTTTAATATTGAACTACCTACTGAAGTTAGAACAGAATCATGTTTTACTTTTAACATAAACTAATTAGATCTCAGGTAAAAAAAAAAAAAAAAAAAACTAAAACGGAAACTACACGAGTACTAACGATATTCCATCTGGCAAACCATATTCAACCATGAAATAGGTTCACCGGTATTGCCTAGATAATAGTTGTCATTTCAAAATCACGCAGTGTAATAGTTCTGTGAAAACGGATTCGATTTTTTTTTTCTCCTTAGCAACATCAATTTGTTCGTATACTTACAACCAAATCATAACGTTGCACTCGTATTACAAAACCAATTTCAATGTGTTCGTATCCGAGGCTAAGACGTTCAAGTATAACACGCAATCGAACAAGAACAGAACGATGGAAAATGTTCGTTTACCGGACACACAGCATTGTACCGAAACGTGCGAGACGTCCACGTGACTACTACGCATGCGTTTGTGTGTGTGTGCAACGGCGGACGGATTACCCGTCGAAAAATGATATTTACGCGAACACACTCGGGTCGCAGAGGTACGATCGGAGATATTCTTTCGCGGTGATGATTGATAATTTCCGTAGGACAACGCCGATTTCCCGGCAACTCCGCGTGCCCGCACCAGTGTTGTGAAATATCTAGATAAATGTATCTAGATAATTTATCTAGATAAAAATTATTTATATTTTATCTTATCTAGATAAATTTATACTCAGTTATCTTTATCTTCATCTTGATAAAAATCTTGTTATGTATCAGTACCAATCTAGATAATTTATTTAAATAGAATAAAAATAAAATTTGAAAATTTAAAATGTTTCTATATTTTCATTTTTACATTTTTCTGTACATCATATATACCTATGACACAGATAATAACTGACAAGATGACAATCTTCTTATGAAGTTTATTTAAAAAAAAAAAATTATTTTATATTTTATGTTTATTAATGTTTGAAATGAGTTTAAAAAATGATATTCATTTTATAATGTTTTTAATTATGAATTTTTTACCCAATATCTGTAGGCTGTAGTACCCTAAATATTTTCAAAATCAAACATGAAATTATCTCATATATATCTAGATAAAAATGTAATTATTTCTATCTTTATCTAGATGAAATTTAGTATAACTATCTTTATCTGTATCTAGATAAGAATTAGTATAGTCATCTTTATCTTTATCTAGATAAATTATGAGTTATCTATTCCCAACACTGGCCCGCACACGCGTCCGTTCCGTTACTCTCGGAAAACACCTCTCGCAAACCACCGCGCACGCGACATTTACCATCGGCGGCTGCCCCCGGGGACCCGCTTGTTGTCGCGGCACAGTGCGAAGCAAACGTATCCTATCGCGAACACACGTGTCGAAACGGGACTCGACACGACGGCCGCGATCGCGTGATAACAGAACAATGTGTGTCGCGCGATAACACGTGCACTATCCGCCCTGCGCGCACTGTCCCACGATTTTGTCGCCGCGCCGTCGTCGGCCCGTGTTTTGTAACGCACTCTTCGCGACGGGGCACCGACCGGGTTTATTCCGTCGTGGAAGAATTGTCGTCGTCGTCGGGAGAGCAAGAGAAAATAAGTGTTGGAACTGTTCAAAATCGATCGGTATTAGGTACGTACGATTTCGAAATAAATATAAAAAAAAAAAAAAACGTTCGGTCCGTATACGTAACAAATCAAATATTTTATATAAATGTATTCCGTTCGACTAAGCTATAATAATAGGTATTGCATTTGTGGCTTGAAAAATTTGTTGTTCGTTTTCCACAATCGAGGGCGGCACGTTATCGAGCTTTCGTTGTTTGTTCCGATAACTCATCGTATAAAAAAAAAAAAAAATCGTCATTTTGAAGTCATGTACTTCCATCTATAGGATCTTTTTCATGAGAATATTTTGTTGTACAACATTTTTAATATATTTACAATACGTATTTTTCGGACTGAAAGAGAGATTTTTGTGTTCGTTCGAACAATGTTTCAGTTTCCGCCACTAAGATGTCATGTTTGTTTGTACTTGGAAAAGGTCTGCTATAATTTCCCGTTATAAAGCTACACTTTACTGTAACAGTGTTCTACGTTAGAATAAATTCGTTACAATAAACTGCATACGAGTGTATACTATATGTATGATGCGTTCAACGGCTCTATGAATAAAATGTAACGCATTTTTATCAGAATGCGTACGTAAACCGTAGTTACAACAGAGATATTGACTTGTTCGAGTTCAAACCAACTCATCCAACGTTGTGCTTCATTAAATATCTAAAATCGTAAGTATTAAACGATAATTCATCCGCTCCCCTTAACACTGCAAATTTAGCTAGTTCACGACATTTTTGTGAGCATAATTTTAATTTTAACTTAAAACATTTATTTTTATTTTTCTAAAATCTATTGTATTGTTTTTTTGTTTTTAAATAAATATATAATTATTATTATTGTTGTTGTTGTTGTTGACGATCCTCACTAGCTCATTGTTGGACGGAGTGAAATAATACGCGACTGTCGACGATATCGGCGCATGATGAATGTCCCGAGATTACCGGCGGCCGAGTATTTTGAAACTATATTATACGCTTTGATTCGGACGACCCGTCGGTGGATAAACACGTTGTACGGGTAACGTAAGCTTACGCGCTGCAATCGTCGTTGTACTCTGGTGAACACTTCCCGGAGAACGTAATTTTATTAAACGTGCGCGGCCGAGACGAGGACGAAAAAATGTCGCGTGTACACTCCACACTCTCAACGCGTACACACTTTCGGCTTACAGTCTTATCTCGCGGAACAATCGAATCGATTCTCCACGTGCTGTGTCCGTGTTTCGTATTTAACAGATCCGTACGTGTGCTCTAGAGCAGCGGTTCCCAACCTTTTGATATCCGCGTACCACTCACATATTTTGGAAAATGTTCACGTACCACTTGACCTGATAATCTTCTTTTCTTTTTTTTTTTTTTAATTATCAAAAAATAAAATAACATTATTTCAAAGATTTGAAGCTTTTTAATGATTAACTTTGTCGATTAAATTTACATAAATACACTAGCAAGGTATTTAATGCACAAAAAATAACATATGGTAAAATGTTTACAGTTATAATTAATTATAATGGATATAAATGAATACTTTAATGTGACAGTTTATGTTGTATTTATTAAATGAACGAGAACGTCGATACCGAGCTTCATGTTGGTCGCTTTATGTACATATATACTTTATGTCGCTTCTATTCTAGCTGTCTTCTACATTCGTTTTGTTCCAATGTCATAGATATTTATAAAATCAATTTATATCAAATAAATGAAATATTATTGAATGGTAATAATTATAAAAATAAGCTATTCCTATAAAAAAAAAAAAAATGTTCGTCGTATAACTTGTGGTACGCGTATCACAGGTTGGAAACCGCTACTCTAGAGTATGTGTTCAATTTTTCAAATACGTTCAAGACGCAAAGGCGCACGAGTTAGTCGAACAGAAATCCGTTGAGACGTAAAAAGATAAAACGTACGTCCAACTCACCATTAGCGGTGTTTCCGTTGACCACGACCAACATCCGCGACCGCCCACGTTTCTTCGGCTACCGCCCTTGTAAGTTCATAAAATATTGTTGTCTCAACACGTTAATTGACAAATTGTCTTGCATTCGAACATTTATTTAGAAGTCTACTAATGTTACGAGCCTTGTCACAGCTCATTTTCACCGTATTCAGGTATTATTTACCTATGCTAAATGAAAAACGATAACTTTTATTGGTTCCGCGTGTAAGTCATTCGAAACGTTACTTGTATTTAAATTAATAAATTTGACACAAACGCGGCAATGGTAATCAAATTCGAATAACGATAACGATTAACGACAGTTTCATTTAACAATTTCACAGTTACTACTATCGTTTTATTATAATTATTATTTATGTAAATTAAAATAATTCATTTTTATTCAAATAGATATTAACATTTACTGCAAAATAAAATTTAGCGTTATTTCCTAGACTTTTTCATTAGTTTTTGTTCTTCATATTGGGTAAAAACTACGGAGAAAATCGAGAATAACATATAAAAAATATCGTTTGCATTATAAAACCAAAACTTTCTGTATAAACTACCCGAAAGTATGATCAGTATAATTTATCACAATAATAAAAAATTAAAATTAAATAATACTAATTTATGATCAATGCAGTTATTCGTTTCTAAAAAAAAAAAATAGAATAATAATAATGACATAAAAAATAGAAACTATCATAATGTCAAGAGTCATATACATAATATTTCGTTTGTTATTCGTTTTGGATGAGCAGAACATTTAAGCATTGGACAACAAACAAAAAAATAAACGGATATTATTTCGAAACATCTATCCATAATATCTCATTGGCATCAGTGTTGGGAAATATCTAGATAAATGTATCTAGATAAGTTATCTAGATAAAAATTATTTATATTTTATCTTATCTAGATACATTTATACTCAGTTATCTTTATCTTCATCTAGATAAAAATCTTGTTATCTATCAGTACCTATCTAGATAATTTATTTAAATAGAATAAAAATAAAATTTGAAAATTTAAAATGTTTCTATATTTTCATTTTTACATTTTTCTGTACATCATATACCTATGACACAGATAATAACTGATAAGATGATAATCTTCTTATGAAGTTTATTAAAAAAAAAATTATTTTATATTTTATGTTTATTAATTTTTGAAATGAGTTTTAAAAATGATATTTATTTTAAAATATTTTTAATTATGAATTTTTTACCTAATATCTGTAGGCTGTAGTATCCTGAATATTTTCAAAATCAAACATGAAATTATCTAATATTTATCTAGATAAAAATGTGCTTATTTTTATCTTTATCTAGATAAAATTTATTATAACTATCTTTATCTGTATCTAGATAAGAATTAGTATAGTCATCTTTATCTTTATCTAGATAAATTATTAGTTATCTATTCCCAACACTGATTGGCATTCCATTTGACTACTAAAATAGGTATCGTTCATTACTATAAATATCTTTCAGTTCTCTAGATCACGGTCGCGGCGAGTTTCTTCTTAAGTTGAAAAATAATTTCCCGTTTTGGTACATTTATATTTTCGCTCGGACCGACGACGATAGTCACGATGCTGAATGGCAGGGTTGAGGCAGGAAGTTAGAAGATTACACTATCTACTGTGTAAACACGAACTTTTTCCAAATGGATTGGTCAAAGCCGTCCGCAGTGGAGTAAAAATAAAATAAATTCAACAACTTTGTACTACACGCGCGTCATGTATTATTGTATT
The DNA here is from genome assembly GCA_034509805.1 of Sipha maydis. Taxonomy (NCBI): domain Eukaryota; kingdom Metazoa; phylum Arthropoda; class Insecta; order Hemiptera; family Aphididae; genus Sipha; species Sipha maydis. The sequence goes on from JASXSY010000274.1 coordinate 53,791, forward strand.
GTTAACATTGTCTCCCGGATGAAAAGAGCAGAGTCAAGTGAAATCAATTATTTTCATTATTTCTATTTCTATTTTCTTTTTTTCCCACTAAAAACCCCAGAACAGCGGCCACCGAGGTTTGTCAAACGCGCGTTTGTTTAATGTATTTCGATCTGTATGAAACGACACATGGACGTTTCGCAATGACTGCAACGACCGTATTCATTTTTTTATTTTTTTATTTCTCCTGCGTTTATTTTATCCTCGTCGTCGTTCTTTCCTCTCTCACTCTCCTCATATTGTCAACGAACATTTTAATCTACTATGTATTATTGTAATAGAGTATCTGGTGATCATTAAAGATATTTAATTAAACACTGCGCATAATATTACATATATTTTACACATAATATCACTACGATGTGTCCCGAATTATCTTCTTCAGCTTAACGGTCCTTCAGGACCAGCGCTGCTATTAAAATCTCTCTCCTATTAGCTGTCTCTAAAGTTGCGTTGTGGTCTAATATTAATAAATCGTTGAAAACTACGTGAACCCATTGTTTTGGACTTTCCTAAGGGTGTTTTTTATTTATTTTGTTGATTAATACATTTTTAATCAGGTGTCCATCCACTCACCATGCGTGGACGAACCATTTTAATCATTTTTTTCCCAATAAAGGTGCGACTGGCTTATTATATAGGCTTATTATAAAGGCTTTTAATATTTTCCTCTTTCATACGCCTGTATTTTTGAATTAAAGATTGAACCATTTATGGTTCGTAACACTTTCCTTTCGAACGTGATAAATCTGTCATTTGTTAATACCGGACGAAGGTAACTATGGTATAGTAGCATCTTCTATTCTCTGAATAATAACTTAGATCTAAAAAGTTTAATTATATTAAAATAGCACCTATTTCCACTCCGCTCGTTTTTTTATGCGTATTATTTTTGATTTTCATTAAAGTTTACGCCTAAATACTTATCAAATATTTATCAAATTTTCAAATTTATTATTCTAGAATCTATACTCTCAAAACCACTATGAACTTACTTTTCCCTCCTCGCTTATATGCAGTCCTTTTCCTTTACTTGCATTTATAAATTTAGGTATGGCGTTGATGACTTCCTCTTTGGTTTCAACCACTACCACAATGTTATCTGTATATGATAACATAACTTGATCATTACTTATCTCCACTCTTCAGCCGTCTCCTTGTTTATTCGAACCATATTATTATTGACAACAACCGTTTTTCTAGCTGTGATCGGAATACATTAATTTATTTGTATTCATACTGTAATTCAACTTTTAATTATTTATATTTTATATGAGACGGATCGAATTACACGAGTAAGTGGATTACTACAATCAATTACAATTGTAATCGTAATAACAAGATAAATTATAGTCCATTAAATATTAATTAATATACACTTATTGCTATGAATAACTAATTGTATACGAATCGTGTCGTCAGAAAAAAAAAAACAAAAATACGTCACGACAAACGAATTGTGTGCGCAGTCTTCTTTAAATATTTCCGAGTGGCGTGGTTTTTAGGAGGCGGTTCCGAGTTATATCCACATTAATAACTATTAATCTATTCCGATTGGTTTGGCAATTTATTAAAGGATAAACTTAGTCGAATCTTAATTCAGTGTTTTTATATACATTTATACACATTTTCGATACATTATTTGTAAGTATAGCACATGTTAACATCAATTATATCAATACAACAAAAACGATCGTTTATGAATGAAAAATATTGAATTTATTAAAATGCTTGAAAAAAAAATCAAAAAGACCGTACAATACTTTATATTAATTGTAGTTCTCAGTCATTAGAGATGTGAAGGAAAATATGTAATTTTAAATGATTATCGCGCACGCAATACGCAATTAGAATCCGTTTTTGTGAATCCACGGACACCACACGATGTACCGTAAGATAAACAATACTCACAACTAGGAAAAAATATCATATTTCTTGGTAATTCGTAATATATCTAACGAAGTACCAATATTTTAAGGTTAATATTATAACAGTGGATAGTATTATAACATTACAAAGAACTCGGTTCCTTCAGTACGGACAATTTGAATGAGAGAAATGTAAAAATATTGACTGCATTTTTTCTAATTTACATTAAAACCTAATCGATATGCGGAGAACCGTTATTATCGGACACTTGTATTCACAAGCTAATCGTATCGGAAAACCACATAATAATGATTTCAAAACATATTTATTAGTAAAGTCGGCAAATTACGATAAAATCTAAGACTCTGCTTGGCTTTTAAACGATGTGTATAATATAAATATATTGTATATGTAACACACAAACGACAAAGAACGCAAGGGACAATAAAACTCAATAGTAATAGTGGTTTTCGCTTTGACCCGTAAACTGAAAAAAGTAATTGTTTAGACAGCGCGTGAAACAACACGAAAAATGTAATTTTTTTAAAACCGATTATTTATATACCCTTTATCGATTTCAACGATACGATATCTCTATAATTTTTTTTGCAAGTCAATTAAAAAATTAGATTCCTATATAATTTTAAAGTCTCAACAGTTTTAACTATTTTTAATTACATTAACAGTTTTAACAGCTCTAAAAATGTTTGAATCGAAATCAACAAGGTATGAATAACGTGATACGAGTCTCATTACCGTTCTTGTTGAAAAATTTGAACTTTAAGCCGTACAGCGAATACAAAATATACATAAACCGTTATTCGTGTTTTTAACACATAATGTGTTATTTTTAAATAGTTACGAGAGCTTTTAAAAACCCAATAAAACATCATGACCAACCACCGCAGGTGCATTGTCGGAATCGACCAACACCGTACATTAATTTCATGAAACTTTTATATTTCGTGATATTTATTTACTCGTAAATGATTAATGTAAACAATGATATAGTAAAGTGTTCACTTTGGATAATTTCCTGTTCACCGGGATTTCGCGTGCTACGCGTAAGAAACTACACTCGGCACAAGAGCCGTTTTTATAACGTACCGTCCAACCGAAAACCGACCAGACGATTGACGACGGATATTAAATGTTGTTCCGAAAATCAGGTGCCCGTAAGGGTTTTCGGCCGCGGACCTTGCGGATTCGAGTGCGTACGTTACATACGATACATAAACCGAACACCGGAATAGGGCGGAGTGGTAGCGGCTGTGAGACACCCGGATGCGGGCCTGGGAGTCGGTGGTGCGCTACCGCTACCGAGGTCCGCGGAGCGCTGAAACCCGAACGACCGTGGTGAGAACGATAAAATATAAGCATAAAAGAAAAAAAAAAATAACACCGACGGCCCGCGCGAAGAACGATCCTCTAACAGATCTAGAACGCTGCTGTCCGAACGGATATTCTATTACTACGGTTTGTATAATTCAGGAACACCGTTCCCGGTGATGGGATTAGGTATGCATTAAAAAACGGGCGCGTTTATTAAAAAAAATAAAATAATAATAAAACGTACTGGGAAAAATGCAAGGGAACGTTTCTGGATGGTAGAGCGAAAGAGGGACAAAGAGAGAGAGAGAGAGAGAGAGAAAGAGGTTGGCCATGATCGAGTGCGCTCGTAATCGCGGCAATAGCAGTACGTGCCGGCTGGATGGAAATTCAATTATTAATAAAACGATACATCCGTACGTATTATGATGACCGCGTACAGTGCGAGCAGTGATAAAATATTCGAAATCATTGTGTGGCATGCCGGGCGGTTTGTCCGAGAAGTACGCACAGGTGGAGCGCGAGCAAAACGAAGTCGAGTCGTCATATTTTCGGGTGAATCGCGCGTCGCCCCTAGCTCGGTGCAGACGTCGGAGAACACGACGCGGTGCGCTGCGCGCGCTAAAAAGTCACGACTGCGGGCGAGATGGACCGTACCGAAATCTTCACGAGAATATAAAATGCATTAAAATTTATTTCTTATAGCTTAAAGGCGTGGAAATACATTTGCTGGTCGTACATTTGCGTTGTCGGGGCATTTTTAGCGAAATATTTGGTGGAAAAAATAACGACAATTTTAATCGTACAACCCCCAAACTCCGACTAGGTTGTTCGTATGACATTTTCATACACTTCCGTTAAATCATTCACGTCGCTCGGAGCGCTAATGTTTCCGTTGAGTGATAAACATAACGTGTGATAGTATGATTAGCTTTGTTTTCGATGGCGTTGTGCACGACCGTTTTCGATTCGAAAGTCAAGTAAAATGAGAAGAACGTTAGAGACGTGGAAAAAGAACATTACGGACCGCAGTAGCAATTAGAGAGATTAGATTGGAAATACCTATGCCGAAAATCGTTGAACCTTCGTGAATTCGATGAACCATAGAAATCTATAAATCACATACAACAATATTATACGGCCGGTCTGAACAACTGCCGGTTTAGAAAATAAGAGTTTATCGTTCCGCCGAAAACTTGGACAGTTTCCACGCGAGTTATCCGCGACAAAACCGAATGCAATGAAAAAATGTCTCGGAAACTTTGCAGCATAACCTTCGTTTGGTTTGTTCGAGAGAAGGCGTGCACAGTTAGACGAGATATTTTTCCGTGGCATTTGAATAGCCGGGAACACTGACTGTTGTTACGTAACGCTGCGACTGTACCGTAATACTGTACACATGCTCAGAAGTTCCGAACGTTACGCTACACCGAGGTTCCAGCGCGCACTAATGTTGCGTAGAACCGTATTTTACTTTTGTGTTTGTTTCTCCCCCCACTCCCCCTCCCCTATTTATGATTATTTGCAAAGCAACAATTACGTTTCTTGTATTCAACGTGACTTCCCGTAAGTTAAAAAAAATATGCAACACGTTATTCGATAGCGATAAAAAATAATTCCGCCACTCAACACAATAAGATGGAGGGAAGTCGTCGTTTATTGAACGATGCGTAATATAGCACCAATGGACTTTTGCAATGTTTAATGATCACTGTCTACGTTTTAATCTTGCACTGTATTCCGTTTTCACCATTTACTATCAACGTCGGGGTATACCTGCAGGGAACATCATGTTGTATACCATAACGGATTTTGCAGTTAAAGCATTTCCGTGATTCGAAATTCTTTCTGCTTTCAAGACCAGATGTATATACAATGAAGACACTAGTTTCGTACATTCATAGACAAAACCGAATAGTATTCGTTTTTATTTTCGTTTCAACTCAAACTACAACATTCGGCGGACTCCGTTCCGCCGTCATCCTGTTCCTCGGCCGGATCGTGATCGGGTATCCGTCCGCTTTCTTCGCCAGCAAGTCGACTTTCAACTTTATGTCCGACATTTTGCTGTCCGTGTGCACGCTGTACCGACGCAATAACGCCACCATCATCAGTTTCATCGATATCATCGCGTACTTGACACCTACGGCAAAAAACATCATATATGTTAATTATGAACACGTTTTTACGCGTTTTTAGAAATCGGGAAAGAAAACACAAGTCAAGTATGTTAATAGTAGTGCCTATTATTACCACGTGATCGATCGGGAAGTTATCATTATTTTAAGTGTGTTCAACAAATTTTTTAAATACAATTGAAATAGTTATTGAAACGGGTTGTCGTTTTCCCGTACGGTAATTATTTGATTGTGAACGACTCCGATGTGGAATAAACAATTTCGTGTAAACTAAATTTGAATACAAAGGTACAGGGTTATCAAGAAGTGCTTAGCACCTACAAGTTATAGAATAGCTCTCTTCCCAGTTTTTTTGAGCTCTACGTATTGATCAAAGAGGATAATTTCAACGTTTTTAAGAATGAGTTTATTCTGGTTTCTATTGATTACACAGACACACGTATAATTATTATAAGTAAAATGAATACAAAGATATAAGTATCAAACTATTTTTTTAAAAATAGCAATTGGAGTCACACAGTTATAACACAGTAAAGAATAGAGATCCTCGTATAGGATTATTTGTGTTATCTTTTTTTAACGTTACATAAATTTACTTGATTGTTGTAATTTACAATTTGATTTTTTGATAAAAAAAAAATTGATGTCCGATCAGACAAGATATAGAAAGTGTGACCATAATCTTCATGATTTACTTTAGGATAAATAATGTAAGCACCCACAAGCTATAAACTGAATACGTATCTATGATTAGTATGAACCGGAACAATATAAAAGAAAACTTATTGCCAAGCCTGTTATATATAACTACAACTTAACAATCATTAAAATATATTATATGTAATGATGTGCATCATTCGACTGTTTAACAATTCATAAACCAATTTTAATGATGTACACTATTCGACTTTATATAATATTAGAAACTAATAAATAACGAATCTTTCGATGCCCGCACTGACAACACAGATAATAATTATAGTAATAATCGTAGTACACTATTGACATCATAAGTAGGTCAAACCTTCAAAGGACCGGTCCAAGGTCCGTCCAGCTATACGTCCCTATATAACAGGGATGCACAACCCTCTCCCAGAGCTCTTGATCTTAGGTCGTTAGTGCGTACGTACGGACCATAGATTAATCGAGGTGTCTATTATGATAAGTGATCATTACGTGCGACTATTATACTTATTAATTTATTTTTCGATTTGAGTTTCTTTGCAAATGTTGAAAAGTTTCCAAATTTCAGTTCATCGAATCCTGTGTCTATCTCATTTAATTTCAACTTTATTATACTTCTACAGTAATTATAAGTGTCCTGATCATCGGCACCGGAATACTTACTACGGAACAAGTAAGTGCTATTTCATTTGGCTTGCCAGACTGTCCAGTTGCACTGATCGGCTCTCAAACCTTTGTAATCCCGAGAACCCTCCCTTAAACAAGGATTAAGGTAATCAACCAACGGCATACATCATACCTTGTCCCACCACCCTTCTCCTCCTTTAATCTTTTCTCCCCCCAAGTATTCTTTCTTTTATTATTACATTTGTATTTTTGGATTATTACATGTATATACATATAATTGTTCAAAAGAAGATTTGGTTGGAAGACATGTAAACAATATTGTTATTCGCGCGGTTCTGCGATGAGTGGAAACACTGTAATCGTGCGAACATTGTAGGCTCAATAATAATAATTAACGATGCACGTTCGCTTAGATTTTGCGTTCATTCGGTAAGCACCGATGTATACGAGATTACGCCGCAGGTGAGAGCGTGCAAATACGATAAATATTCGTTCCATGTATACCTAGACATCCTCTTGGGCCACCGCTGAACGCCAAGAAGCTGAACTTGTGTCGGCTAAACTCGTTCTCGGGACTAAAGTTTTCCGGATTGAATGAATCCGGATCGGGGTACAGCTGCGGGCAACGATGCGTAACGTACGGCGCCACGAACACGTTGGAGCCCTTGGGCAGTTCGCAATTTGCTGGGAGAAAAAAAATGAAAAAATAAAACAAACATAAAATGATTATATTATTTATAATTTAAATTATTTTTTTTTTTTTTTTATATAGCGAATCCATCGATTTCAAATTACATAAACATATCGTACGTGTACCCAATGGGAAATATACTATTCGTTGTTGTATAAACAACGCACGTCCTCAAGAAAATTATTACTGATCTACGGCAACGTTTTAAATGTAAATCGTGACGAATGAACGTCGTTTGACAACCCGCTATGTGATCTGTTATTTTTCCCTCGTAAGCAACGCTCAAAACTACACACAAATTTTGACGTCAAGTTTTTGTCGACGGATTTTCCTGCGCACACTCACTGAGTTTTACGTTTTCGTTAATTATTCTCGAAAAAATCGCTCCCGGTGGGAACAGCCGAAGTGTTTCTTTTAAAACCATCTCCAAGTATTTGAACTTGAATATGTCGTCGGGAGTGACGTCGCGATCGCTGTCTCCCAGTACGCTGTAGATCTCGTCGTACACTTTGTCCTGCGGAAAAACAGTCGGTGTTTAGTGGACGGAATTATGGTGGCTAATCGACATCTGAGAACCGTCGAGTGATGTCATTACCTGGACGTCTTGGTGCATACCGAGTAGCAGAATACAAAAACATTCGCTAATGGCGCTGGTATCGCTTCCCTAAAAATAAAAAAAATGACATCGATCGATTATTTATGTGTGCGAACACGATAACCAGTTAGACGACAGTGACTTGAACAGTCAAGACCGGTGCCTATCCCTTCATACCTCCCCTCTCCTTTGTAGATAAAAAACACGAGTCTGTCACGAATTTTTCGCGCATTAGCTCTCGAGATATCGAATTTTATCTCTCGCTAAACTATCGTCGAACGAGAAAACGAACAACCCTATTCTAATTTTTGTTGTTTGGATATTACTGATTTGTCAGAAAATTGCAAAATCAAATCAAATTAATCGCAACGGCACCAACGTGGTGCTTTCGTTGTTGTATATTACCGCGACTGCCATCGTTATGACCTCGTCCTTGAGATCTTCATCCGTGAAATCAGCTCCTTCGCTGTTCAACTTGAGCAGCTTGTCCAAGAACACTTTCGTGGACGTTTTGTCTGAAAACACAACAACCAATGACCATAATACATCCATCGTCTCGCAATTTTTATCCCCTTAACCCATAACTATATTATACATGTCGCGTACAATCATCGGCGACGCTTCCGCTAGACTTGTCGCATGACCGCTGCGACTCAGCCGTCTTGAACTCGAGCTTTTTGTCCCTTATTATCTACAACGCACAATGTATGTAACCGTTAAGACGATAAAAACCCGGAAGTTTACGCTTGCGACTCACTTGCAATGAGACCCTGTCTAACTGGTTCATGTACACCTTCATACCGGTGAAGTATGTGTAGACGGAGAATATCTGATCGATGTACAGCCACGGTTTCATGATGTACTTGCTCAGTTCTGAAACTCTAAACGCGTGTTCGCAGTTTATATTACATTAGCACGTCGGCATAGTTTTATCGTATAAATATAACATTGATTCCGTTAAATTTACTTCTTCATGGCGAACACGAACTCGGATAACGTATGTTTGTCGTTCAAGCTGTAGCCCATCGCGGCTTCTGAAATCAAAATGTTACGTAAGGTCGCCGTCGACGTTGACGTCGATTATGATCGACTTAAACGTCTGCGGCGCCGTGCAACGTATCTGAGAGGAGGCAAAGAGAACGATTAGTCATTTATTATTTTCAAACAGCCTACACGTCACATAGAGAATGATGGTTTTTAATCCACATCGACGTGATCTTATTTTCGATTAAAGAAAATAATAATCATTGAATAGTTTTTTTATATTATACGTGTTATTAAAATATATATATATATATATATATATTTATATCTACATAGAAAGCTGAACATCACCGGTGGAAAATTAAAAAAATTGGTACTTTACACGTTTACACGTTCAAATGGCCCTTAGAAAAATAACATATTGTTGTGATTACTTGCACTTAGTTTATCCTCCTCTCCTGAAGTGATGTATCAGATACGCCACTAGTTGAACGCATTTAAACTTACGGCTCACGTTGTTGAGGTTACACGATATTATAGAATCCCAGATGTCAAACGGTTGCGTTTTGCCGACATGTTTCGCGAGGTCATCTACTAGTTTTCTGTTGTTCTCGTTGAATATCGGATACAGTTGGTCCAGAAATTTCGAGCTGAATATCGTGGCAATGATGCGACGGTGTTTTCTCCATTTCTCAACTGAAAAACAACGCGGAGCGCACGGTTAATTGGGTTATACGTTTTATCGTTTGGACGATGACGTTCGCAGGGGAATTCAAATGTCACGATTAAACGTGGGTAATAACGTGGTGTGGAGCGAAAAACGTATCATAACCTGTTTTACGAACGTTACGTTTTGTTTTAACGGGAAAATATTCAAGAACTAACTAGGAGCAGTAAATATGCCCTCGCCGACTGCGTGTCTTATGATGTGGTATATAAGGCCTTTTTCCAGCGCTTTGGAACTGTTCAAAACGATCTGTAGTAAAAAAAAAAAAAAATGACAAATTAAAGGAAAACGTTTTTACTTATTATTGTTTGTTTGCTCGTAAAAATGCGTTAATTATAAAGAGGGGAGGGTGTAGGGTGAATAAAATGTAATAATTTACTTGCACGTCTTCTGGCTTATAAACTCCGACGAAAAGAAATGGACCGACCCACAGTTTTACAGGCTCGTAGTTGTAATTTTCAGCCGATTTTTTGAAATTGTACAACATTTCTAAACACATGAAAACACTCGTATGATAACAGTACAATACATTATACAGCCTAATTTCAACGAAACTCTCTAATTTTTATTAGTAATTTTTTTATGGAACCATGCGATTTCAATTAAAAAAAAAATAAATAAAAATAAAAATGTCTATTTAACGAATTTAACATATTTAATGATATAATAAGATTTGTACTTCCGAGCTTTCAAAAACATGGTAAAGTTAAGTTTCAAAAATAAGCTGCTTTCGACGTTCTGTTCGTCATGAAGCACATTATTTAGTATATTATAATTTTTTATTTTTGTACTTCTTTTCAAAGCAAAAACATCGCTGAGCTTCACAAAGAATACTCGTGGGAGGTCCATAGGTACCTTATTTTACACAAAAAAAAAAAAAAAAATTCTTTCAAACAGTACTTTTTGAACTATTCCTACATATTGTTATTCATACCATCCTATCGCCGTACAAATCTATCCTATCACCGTGAAACTATTATTATTGTTATTGTACATATCACGTATTACAATTCAGATGCGTTTCGTACGGTAAAAACGTGGTTTTAAGCGATAAAAATTCCTCTTCGACGAATTACGTGTCCTTGAAAAACCGTCAAGTTCATTGTTACCGTGGTTCGGTTGTAATTATTAATACGCCGAAGTGTTCGATTTGTGTATACGTACGCTCGGGGGTCGCGTTCAAATCGTACAGCGACCCGTTCAACGGGTACGACGGTGGACCCTTAATCTTGCCGGCGAGCCGGTAGAAATGTCTGAACTGCCATCGCATGCGGCACCAGATGACGACGAACAGTGCGACGGACGCGTAAACGTACAGTTCGCTTTTCGTCACCGGCAAGCTGCGAATCTAAAGGAAGAGGGCGAAAAAAAAATATTATAAGCAAAGTGCACGGTGTGCTGAATAAACATGAAAATAAAAACAAACATTTATTTCGTCGTAAACGTTATACAATTCCACTTTTAATAAACCCGATATGATAGCGATTTTTGACGGTAATATTGCTTTTTGCTTTTTCTATTTTTATTAAAACGTAATCATATCGTATAAGGTTGCTGCTAGTAATATATTGTATATTATATAAATTCGCTATTACATTTATATAAATTTATTGTTATGTCACATTAACCGTCGTGAAGAAATTCGCGATAAAATCGGGAGGGTGAAAGAACCTGGTGTCGCCCGCGATAAGATTCGACTGTCGACCGTGATAAGACTCTCGCGTTGTTATCGTCGAATCGGCGATCAGAAGGTAAATCTAGGATTTGATTCCGTTAGAACGAGCCCACTCGATAATCGGGGATTATGTAACACTATTAACCGATAATTACATCGACAACGGAGATTAAACACGAACGCCGCGAATCAACTGCGCCGGATTGTAACCGTATTGTAATCGTTCTGATAATTCTCCAATCGCATGTAATCTCTTTGTCTGCACGTGTAATGTGCAACGCAGTGACCTATAAAATAATCTTTTGCAACGTGTATTCAAAAATACCGAAAACAAGACATATTTTCGTCTAGAAAATTCTACGAGTCGAGTAAAAAATCATTCAAGCCGCAGGTGTAAACAACCGATACGATTTTATCAATCTGTACCTGACGCGCTTGCATACATTTTTTTAACCATGCAACCGTACACGGTAAAAACGACACGGCAATAAATGCGAAACATTTTTCCGCGTGTGCTGTTCATAATCATTTTTAGACGTACGATCGCATTCGAGAAAATGTTTCCGATAGTGAAAATTGAATTATTACCTATAATACTATGATGGGCATCCGCTAAGAAAATCGAAAAATGACTTTTCCAAAATACCTGTACATCCCGATTCACGACCCTGTGTGATTTCACGTAACACTTGAGGTGCACAGTTATTCTCTAATCACTAGTCTGATCACAGGATCCAGGTGTGTGATATACTCGACTAGTATATCAAACATAAATCTCTGGTCGAAGCGATTTTAATGACAATAAAGGTCGTCGAAAATCGGAGATTTTCCGTGTTTGTTTACTGTACCGTACCTAACCCAACCATAAGTATAGATCTTGATTCGTATGATTACTTACGATATTGGTTTGCCCAAACATGTTGATGTCAGCAGTAACAGCGACGATTACCGCAGCACTTCGAAAAGAATAGAACTGAAACAACAATCAGTGATTGGTCATTTTTATACAAAGCAACTACGACGAAATACGTTTTCTACTCGAATCACCGTGAACACAGAATTCGACGGTCAATCTATTATAATCGTTTTCGTCGCGTCGATTAGTGTATAATAATTACTATTCGCATCACGTATTGGACGAAACGCAGTAAAAAAACAAATGTCATTTTGAATTTAATTGATTGCAAAATATTAAATACGATAAACTCGTTTTGTTGAAATAGAAAATAACCAATTCGTCAATCGTCATAATAGTATAATAGTATAAAAATGACAATATTCGGTTCCTCTTTTATATTAATGCAAACCGCAGTTTCGATCTTAATATTATAATAAATGCGATTAATTTATGATTGAACTTTTTCTAATCGTTATACTTCATTTATCGTTATCATTCAGTCATTTATGCCTATTTTACGCATAACCTCTGATTTACGTAATTATCAAAAATTGTAAAATATTATAATATGAAATATCTTATTAGTAATTGGAATCTATTTCCGTAAATAAAGAAATTATAATATCACATACTTTTTTTTTTTTTTTGAGTTACGATAAATATAAAAATTAGATTTTGTCGAAAACCAGTATACCATAAGTAGGGTTAATACAGTGATTACACATGTAAATCATGTCATTTTAGATTCTGAACGGAGTGAAGAATGTATTGATTTTACAATGATGTGTGTTTTTTTTTAGATTCTGAACGGAGTGAAGAATGTATTGATTTTACAATGATGTGTGTTTTTTTTTTTTTTTTTTTTTTTTTTTTTTTTTTTTTTTTTTTTTTTTTTTTTTTTTTTTTTTTTTTTTTGTGTCTGTCGACACGTTTTGGGGCAGTAAAAATGCTTCGATTGCCTTATGTAGCAACTTTTCTGAAAGGAAAGTGAATCTATTTGGTACTTTGGGGGGTCAAAAGTTAAAAATTTCCAATATTTTTTAAATGCGACGGGAAAAACCATAAAAAAATTTGGGAAAAACGGGAGTTTTTACGCAAAACCAGTTTTTGACATAATCAAATTTTTTATTTTGCTATAACTCAAAAACTAATCGATGTAAATACTTGAAATTTTCACCAAATGTTTAGATTAGCGTTCTCTATACACCATTAAATTTTCAAAGTATTTTGACTTTTATTAAGCTATTTATAGACAATTGAAATTTTCAATATTTTTAAGTATTTTTTTTTTAAATAACGATAAAATTTTTTTGGCTGCCTAGAAAATCTTGAAAATTTAATACAAGGTTTCTTATAAGTTGTTCCTTAACTGATAAAAAAAAATCTAAAATCGTAAGTCACAATTTTTTTTTATAAGTGCTCAAAGTTACAATTTATACGAAATATGTAAAAATCACGATAATTTGCAAGTTTTTTTGTAGTTAAAAATTCATAAAATTTTTTCTGTTCATACTTAAGGTTCAAAATTTTAACACGAGGTTATGTATAAGCTACTCTTCAAAAATCTTTAAAAAAATTTCTACCGGAATTAGAGGAAAAAATTTAATGACTGTTTGAAATTTAAATATTTACGAAATTGCATAAAATAGCGATTTATTCTCAAACGATTTTAAATATTTTTTATAATTCAAAAAGTATAAGTCGCAGATTTTTGAAATTTCTACCAGCTGTTAAGATTGGTATTTCCTTTATGTCATATTTTTTTCAAAATATTATATTGATTTTTAAGCCACTTATAGGCATTTAAAATATTCGGTTTTTTTACATTTTTTTTTTATAATCGGTGATAAAAAAAATTTGGCTCGTACAAAATACTTGAAAATTTAATAGAAGATTCCACAGAAGTAGTTCTTAAAGTCATTCAAAAATTATTAAAATCCATAGGCACAATTTTTTTTTATAAGCGTTTGAACAGCGAATATTGACAAAAAATTACATGTAAAATATAATATACTGTATAATATTCTAGACTGACAAAGATATCGGTTTTTTTTCAAATGCTCTAACTCAAAAATGAAAAATCGCAACAACTTGAAATTTTCACCAAATCCTTATATTGACGTTCTCTATACATGGTTAAGATTTCAAAGTATTTTGACATATTTTGACTTATTTATAGACAATTTATATTTTCGATTTTTGTTAAATTTTTGTTTTTAAACATCTATAAAATTTAATTGATTGAGCGAAAACTCTTGAAAATTTTATACTAGGTTTATAATAAGTTAAACTTATCGTAACTAAAAAATATCGGTGATCGGTTAACTCAATTTTTTTTATAAGCCCTTAATTCTCAAATTTGTATAAAATGTGTAAAAATCACGATAATTTGCATGTTATTTTGTAGATAAAAATTCATAAAATTTTTTTTGTTCATACTTAAGGTTCAAAAATTTAACACTAGTTTATCTATAAGATACTCTTCAAAAATCTTTAAAAAAATTTCTTCCGGACTTAGAGGAAAAAAATTTATGACTGTTTGAAATTTAAATATTTAAGAAATTGCATAAAATAGCGATTTATTCTCAGACGATTTTAAATATTTGTTATAATTCAAAAAGTATAAGTCGCAGATTTTTGAAATTTCTACCAGCTGTTAAGATTGGTATTTCTTTTATGCAATATTTTTTTCAAAATATTATATTGATTTTTAAGCCACTTATAGTCATTTAAAATATTCGATTTTTTTACATTTTTTTTTTATAATCGGTGATAAAAAAAATTTGGCTTCTACAAAATACTTGAAAATTTAATCGAAGATTCCACAGAAGTAGTTCTTAATGTCATTCAAAAATTATTAAAATCCATAGGCACAATTTTTTTTTATAAGCGTTTGAACATCGAATATTGACATAAAATTACATGTAAAATATAATATAATGTAGAATGTTCTAGACTGACAAATGATATCGGTTTTTTTAAAATGCCCTAACTCAAAAACGAAAAACCGCAACAACTTGAAATTATCATTAAATCTTTATATTGACGTTTTTTATACATGGTTAAAATTTCAAAGTATTTTGACATATTTTGACTTATTTATAGACAATTTAAATTTTCGGTTTTTCTAAATTTTTCGTTTAAAAATAAAATATACTTATATAATATTTATAAATAACATTGTATTATATTCTAGACTAACATATGAACTCCGTTCAGAATCGTTATTCGTATACAATGATATCTATCATTGCATTCAAATTTAACAAATCCATTATAATAATGACCTATCCTATAAGCGAGGTGCACTCCACCCCTAACTGTACAGCAGAGCTAGGCCCATCCGGTTCTTTTTTTTTATTATTTTTTTTTTTTTGTGTCTGTCGACAAAATTTGGGGCAGTAAAAATGTTTCGATTTCCTTATGTAGCAACTTTTCTGAAAGGAAATTGAATCTATTTGGTACTTAAGGGGGTCAAAACTAAAAAATTTTCAATATTTTTTAAATGCGACGGGAAAAACCCTAAAAAATTTTGGGAAAAACGGGAGTTTTTACGCAAAACCAGTTTTCGACATAATCAAATTTTTTATTTTGCTATAACTCAAAAACTAATCGATGTAAATACTTGAAATCTTCACCAAATGTTAAGATTAGCGTTCTCTATACACCATTAAATTTTCAAAGTATTTTGAATGTTATTGAGCTATTTATAGACAATTGAAATTTTCAATTTTTTTAAGTATTTTTTTTTTAAATAACGATAAAATTTTTTTGGCTGCCCAGAAAATCTTGAAAATTTAATACAAGGTTTCTTATAAATTGTTCCTTAACTGATAAAAAAAAATCTAAAATCGTAAGTCAGAATTTTTTTTTTATAAGTGCTCAAAGTTCCAATTTATACGAAATATGTAAAAATCACGATAATTTGCAAGTTATTTTGTAGATAAAAATTCAAAAAATTTTTTTTTTCATACTTAAGGTTCAAAATTTTAACAATAGGTTATCTATAAGCTACTCTACAAAAATCTTTAGAAAAATTTCTACCGGACTTAGAGGAAAAAATTTTATTTGTTTGAAATTTAAATATTTACGAAATTGCATAAAATAGCGATTTATTCTCAAACGATTTTAAATATTTGTTATAAATGTAGCAGATTTTTGAAATTTTTACCAGCTGTTAAGATTGGCATTTCCTTTATGACATATTTTTTTTAAAATATTATATTGATTTTTAAGCCACTTATAGGCATTTAAAATATTCGATTTTTTTACATTTTTTTTATAATCAGTGATAAAAAAAATTTGGCTCGTACAAAATACTTGAAAATTTAATAGAAAATTCCACAGAAGTAGTTCTTAAAGTCATTCAAAAATTATTAAAATCCATAGGCACAATTTTTTTTTATAAGCGTTTGAACAGCGAATATTGACAAAAAATTACATGTAAAATATAATATAATGTATAATATTCTAGACTGACAAAGATATCGGTTTTTTTTAAAATGCTCTAACTCAAAAACGAAAAACTGCAACAACTTGAAATTTTCACCAAATCTTTATATTGACGTTTTCTATACATGTTTAAGTTTTCAAAGTATTTTGACATATTTTGACTTATTTATAGACAATTTAAATTTTCGGTTTTTCTAAATTTTTCGTTTAAAAATAAAATATACTTATACAATATGTATAAATAACATTGTATTATATTCTAGACAAACATATCATCTCCGTTCAGAACCGTTTTTCGTATACAATGATACCTATCATTGAATTCAAATTTAACAAATCCATTATAATGACCTATCCTATGAAGAGTCGCACTTCACCCCAAGTGTACAGCAGAGCGAGGCCCATCCGGTTTTTTTTTTTTTCATTATTCTTCTGTTTTTCACAATTATTAAGAAAACTATTTAGGAAATTCCCTTCCCAACTATACCAACCAAATAAAATTTGTTATCAATAACCTCCATTTATTGTGATGATCGAAGCAATCGTTTAGATTCACATCATGTTTACAGACACAAAAAATAAAACACACATCATAGTAAAACCATTTCACATTTCACTCATATTCTAAATTGTTGTACCTTCTTTTTTCAAATTTATTATCCCTATGGTTTAATATTTGTTCGTTCGTTTTTGTAATTATCACACACACGTAGTTACAAAACATATTAAACATGAGTAATATATTTTGTTATAAATCATTTCCTCCTCCTGGAAAACCACAATTAAAATACATTATTATCTTGAAAAAAATTATTATGTTCACATAACATAGGCTTACTTTTTGAAAAGGACTGTGTTGAACCTAACTTCGCTTAGATTTTTTCGCTTAATCGTCCATCCGTAAGATTGTGACAAGATTGTGAAAATATTAATTTAATTCATCATAATCCACGCAAAATGGTTATGCACATTTCCGTCACTACGAATGTATAATTTATTGGTGTCTGTGGTACACATTATGAACGACTATAATGTACACGGTCGAGTGATTTTATTCTTTATGCTTCATCATATATGCAAATACATGTACGACATTACAGTTTGTACATCACTATGATCAGATTAGCACTTTTGCAATATCTCCGATTATTTCTGTATTTTTAGTAAATAATAATATACTGCAGACTGGAACAACAGCAACTAATGCACTGGTGATCAATTTCTTATAATATATATAAGAATATATTGCGTAGGTTAATTAGATCAATTTTTCGTTCGAAATTGTAAACTTACGATGAAAATCCAAACTCAAGTTTTTAATTTAAAATAAGACTAAATACCATACGATTTTATCAATTATTTTTATTTATCAATATCGAATTTGATTATAGTTTTTAATAGCTACACATTTTAAATGTGTTCAACGTGTATAATATACATATTATGCTTTATGACTATCCCTTGTATTAACTATTTTAAGTTTTAATAATGAAAATAATTTTTTTTAAGAAATTAACTCTTAAATAATTCTTTTAAATTTTAATCAAAGCTTATGAATCCTTTAGTAAATAATAGCTTACGCTTGATAAATTATATTTAACATATTTTAGAAATAAATAAATAAATGTATAATTATATTTCTATGAATATAAAACATTATATATATATATATACATTATATTTATTCGTATGTGTCCTGACTGAACCGTCATGTTGATGAAGAAGAATAAAATATTGTTTTGTGTACTACATAATGTATCTAACAGAAATTTAAAAATATATAACAATAAACAATATATCATCACATTTATGATCAATTAAAATTTTGTATTTATTTGTTAAATACATTTATTTTTATAATAATATTATCTTTTATTTAATTTTTACTAGTTAAAATGTATATTTTGTTTATTTTTCTTGTAGAATTCAACTAGTACGGATGTATATCAAGTGAGTTTCTCTATATAATTATTTGATAGGTATTAATACGTAAAACGTACTTGAAATATATAAATTCTATTTTTTATTGTTTTTTTTTTTATATATAATATATATATAAAAAAAAAAAAAACAAAAATTGTATTTAAATTTTAGTAAATGAAACAGTATATTATACTGTTTCATTTACTAAAATTTAAATATGGATTATAATAGTTAAAATAGTTATAATGCTAGTTCGGCTTGACCCAAGACAGTTTGATGAAAATATTGGTCATAGTACAATTAAAAAAGAAACTTAAAAGACTATTTGAATCTAATGACGAAATTGTTGGTTATAATAATTTTGACAGTGAATATTTTGTGATTGAAAATCACGATAGTGATTTCGATTCTTCGTCGACTACGGATATTGAAAATGAATCGTCTACTGAACCATATCTCGAATTTCCTAAAACTATTTTAACTAATAACATTTAGAAAACAACAAAATTTTTTTTTTTTTTAATTTTTTGTTTGATCACTGATTAACATAATATACATATATAGTTACTATATTATGAACTAATTAAGGCTCAAATATTTGCTGCCGCAAATCAATGAACAAAAAGTGGTTACTATAATTATAATTTTTTTTTTTTACGTACAATTTACAAAAATTAGTGTTTTATATACAACAGATACTCTTGCGAACATACGATACCCGCTTCCTGGAAGAGAATGTCTGAAATAAATACTAAGTAGTTATTACAAACAATGTTGTAAAACGTGCGCGACAATCGTGTTCATTACGTCATATCCTTAGACTAATTATATTACCTACAATATCGTCATCGCGATAATTAAAGCTCGGATTTATAAGTAATTACAAAATCAAAATATGCACATAAATATGAGCTAATAAACTCAAAACATGAATAATACTAATATAATTTATTTATTAATAATGTATGAAGTTATGAGTACTTGATTGAGCATTTTTATTATAACAATTATAATTATCTTAATAGCAATTAACGACGACGTGTGTTTTTTAAATTTTTTTATTTAAAGACTCGCCGATTCGTTCATTATACCATTTTACATCAATCGAATGACCTTTAAAGTTCATATGATGTTACTGGACAATATTGCATATATCTGAAAGACAAAGTCTGCTACATCCTGTGAAACTTTAGAGAAAATACAAGTCAGAATACATTTAAAAGCTTTCATTTGTGATGGCTAGACATTTTATTCATCAAGTCACAGTTAATGAATATGTATTTATATATTATATATAAAAGAATAGGCCTTTTTGATATTCTTATTTTCTGATGGAACTATTGAACTTTTTCCAATTTTTTTTCACAAGATTATTCTTAATCCTTTTCTGAATAAGTCATCCGATTTTTAATTTTTTCCTCAAAGGATTGTGGATAGGAGGTATATTATATTTAAAGGTTACGGTTTTTTTAGGGTGTCATTTAAATAATTAAACGATTTTTTTTCACAAAGTTGTTCTAAACACTCCTCCGAGTAATCTGTAATTTCCATTTTTATATTTACTTAAGAAAATGCAAATCCTGTTGTTCAAAAGCCGTGATTTGTTCGTCATTCCAATAACTGAACTGTCATCCATTTTTATGTTTAAAATATACCTAAAATGTCTGTTGTTTGCGAGAAATATACATACACAAATTATACTGATATACGCACTCTGTTCTAAAACATAGACTGGTCGAAAATAAAAATCGTTTTACAATGACAACAAATAAATGTCAGATTTTAGCTCATTGTGGAGTAGTTTTGGAAAATAACTGTTTCTCGTATTGATAATTGGAAGTATCGTTTTCTAGAGTTGAAAGATCTGACCATTTATATTTTAATGCATCACAAAATAAATCTTTCAATGTGGTATATCAAGAGATTTTGACTTGCGTCGTTTTAGAATTGAGTAACTCCAGTATATAATCACTTGTGCGTATCATAAACCGGGTAAAATCATAAAAATTGCAATACCTGTATTACGCGGCCGGGCTTTGAATAGTGCGGTAATAATAAAAAAAAAAAAAAAAAAAAACAAAAGAACAGTGTACATACGAATCGATGAGCTGTTTTCTAATTCGCCGGACGAAAATACTCTGATCGCAAACTCCGTTCGTTAAACCGAAATATTGTTCCGCGTGCCAATGCGCCCACGCGACGGTTTTGAGAAAATTTGATTTTTAATAACAGACACGTGCGTACAATATTGCGTAGTGTTGCACGTTTTCCCATTTTCGATCGGAGATAACTGCACATGTTATTGGCTATTGGACAGCGCGTGAAATAAAAAATATTCAAACAATGTTGTTTGACGCGAGGATTACTCGGCCGGTCCGTAGCTACAAATGTACGCGAGCTCTGTTAACAACGCGTGTCTGTTGTCGTGCACGTGGTCGCATAACGATTGTTGTGCGTGCACGTTGCACCGTGCAAATGCCCACGCCGCGTTAACACTCGCGAGAACGAGTGCCGCGCGGATCGTAATAAAAACGGACGTGGACTCGAAGAGGGTTTTCGGGACGGCATAAATCATCCGGAACGGACCGGAACATCCGTCGGCGCGTTACAGCGCGTGCACAACAACGGGGTGACGGTAATCGGCCGCGGCGCGCCAAACGGGGGGGGGGGGGGGGGTAGCGCGCGCGTATCGGACAACGCGGACGTGCGAACACGAGTTATATGCGTGCGTTTTATGTGCGCGCGGGGCGGGGGACGACGCCGTAAAAGTACCGTTATTTAGATTTACCGGGCTCGGCGATCGTCGCCGCCGTCTTGCGAGATCCACCGCGAACAGGGGCGGATCCAGAAATTGTTTACTATTTTTAAATAGTTCGCTTACGACTGACCTGCCCGAACTGCAACGTGATACGTAAAAGCAACAAAAATTATGTTGACATATTTTATTTTCACGATATTATTAGAAATTACCATTGTAGGTACTTCGGAAACTGTTTATCATCGACGGCGATCAATACCGGAACGCAATTTTTAGCTGTAACATGCCAACACACTAGTCGATACACAATAAATATAAATTAATATTGTTTTATTTTTCGTAGTTGTACGTTACTCTAGTCAGTAGTTGTATTGGACCACGAAAATAATCGAAAACCCAATATATTTTAAACCTATTTTAGGGATTTTGAGGCGGGGCGTACGCCCCCTTTGCCCCCCCCCTCTTAGATCCGCGCCTGACCCCGGCGGATGTGCACACGGCCGTCGTGTCGGGTTCGTTGCGAACGGAAGCGCACCGTGAACCCAAAAATCCGACCGGTTCGATGTCCGCTGCATTTCGCGTACCGTTTCCACCCGCGCGCCGGACGTAATGGTTTTCGGAAAAGTTCCGCGGGTCGGATCGAGCAGTGTTCAAACCGGATCAGCCGAAGGGCTCGCGTTGGCGGAAAAATGTTTCGGCCCCGGCGGCCGAATCGGGAAGTTTAGGCGGAAGATGACTGTGTCCCGGCCTGGCGCACGACACCGAA
Organism: Sipha maydis; assembly: GCA_034509805.1. NCBI lineage: Eukaryota > Metazoa > Arthropoda > Insecta > Hemiptera > Aphididae > Sipha > Sipha maydis. The sequence goes on from JASXSY010000274.1 coordinate 75,946, forward strand.
CAATACTTTGCTAAGCGCGATACATATATTTCGTTGAAACCAGCACAGTCGTATTGATCCGTTGTGAGAATAATAAATAGTAATAATATTCGCTTTGGGTTTCGTTATAACGTTTTGTTCGGCTAAATCACGGTACCTCGTTGGCTTTAAAATACACCGACACCGTGCTGAAATCGGACGCGATCACTAGATGTCACACTGCAATCGTTGCCATCGATAGAAACCGGTGTTCAACGATGTAATGTAATTTCTATCGTTGAAAACCTGTTCTTGTACACTCTAAGAACAAACGGGTGAGTTGTATCGACGTGGAAAAGTGAATCGCGAACGGATCAATTAGCTTGTCAAAAAATAAAGATTATGTACCTGATTTGAATACTCGCATACATGTGTAGAAGGAGGCTCCGTGATAAATCCGTCATACGGTTATTAACATTCTGTTAGATAATTCCGTTGTTAGAAATACCTGTCCTGAAATAACTCGACTTACTCTCCGGTCGGTTTCAAATATATAATCAGTAGAGTTAAAACGAATACATTTAGACCATAATTGGCATTACCCACCTGATCACGTTTGTGATAAATTAGTTACATGTACAAGTGTATATAATATATTATGTACAGTGGTGATGAAAATAAATGTACTTTGACTCCCGCGAATGTAGTTGAGTTTTAACAAAAACAATAGAGGCTTTTAGTTTTATGCGACCCTGGTTTCCGATCGTAACAATTGTTTTTGCTTTTCTGTTATTCATATTTTAAAGCAATAAACAATATTATTATTATTATAATTATTATCATTATTGCTTGCTTATAGCTTAACGACATTGACTGAACTATGTCTTCCCAACTTTAACAATTTGAATATATTGGTCACGGCGTTAACAGCTAATCGAATTTAATCATAAAACTTCATTATTATTATATTATTATTCGATTGCTGTCGTAAACTTATCAATTGTTATTAAACGAAACGTTTTAAATCTTACTTATAACTAGAAATAAAAATAAAAACCTCGAATTCGTTATGCGAAATTCAAATGGTTAAATAAATTTATAATAGAGTTTTAATAATTTCGCATGCGTTTGGTACTTTATAAATATTACTTTTCGGTTGTTATACTTATAACTGCATTTTGAATACATTTTGAAATTACTTATTCTTTGTAACAGTCACCTATTCATATAATACGTGTATCATTTAAACAACAATCAAAAATAAAAATTTTATATTTAATTTAAACCATCGCACAAGTTAAAATCTTGTAAAATATAATATTTAGTGCCATTAAAAATCAACCTAGCAATACTTTACATATACTCAAAATACTTTTGTAAGTAATTCTCGGAATGAATATTCTACGAATTTGCGTTCTGAATCAATGTCTGAATTCGAGTAATCATTCTAACCGTTTATTAAAATTATTTTAACCATTACTCGTATTGTGACGTAGCAACGTGAGTTATACTTACTGAAATTTTCCATGACGTGTTTAGTTATTCAGAGTTGGTTTTCGAAACGCACGTGCGGTTCATTTAGAATGCATTTAATTAAACTAAAACGTAATTGACATCAACGAGAATGAAAACCGTAAATTATGTGTTTATTCATAAATACCTGTATATATACCATTTATTATGACAAAATAATATTTTATCTGCGCGCGTACTTGAATTAAATTGTACTTGTGCAAACTTAATAAAATCAACTGCAAGTGTTTTACATAAGTAACTGGTTGTTTCGGCTAAAAATATGCCCGTGGTTATAACGTTAATTGTATTTATATCTATTTATTTTGTCTTATTTTTTTTTTTTTTTATATGTATAATTAAACTTAAACGAATTTCGTTGTACAAAACAATATTTACGTTTCGTCCAACGAATCGCACAGCAACCGAGCGGAAGAATTTAATTAATAGTCGCTGTGCATTTCGACGTTACGCCATCACGTCTTGTAATAATTATTGTTGTAACTGAAATAATAATAATCGAGACTACGAGACAGACACCTTGTTTATTAAATTCAACACAACATCGCGCATTTGTATTATAATTATGACGGTTACGTCGATACGTCTTATAAGATGTTGTTTGAGAAGAGGTCTACGGAGTCTGGACGTTCCGTAAATCGGCTTAAATTCAGTATTTACTGCAATCACTAAAAACGTCTCAGAGACACATGATCTCCTAATACTTTCAAACGACACCGTTATCGAAAAACTCTTTGCTTTGTCTAACAACATTCTCCAAAGAAAAAACCCATTAGAATTCGTGACTTCAGCTTCAGTAGATGTATTAGAAATATATTTTAAATCAAAAACATTTTTAATTTTGCTTTTTCAATTCAAAAATCTATTTACACAATCTGTATATATTTTGACGATAAGTATAATTGAGTATGTAGTATCTAGTATGTAGTGGTCGGATTGTAGAATCAAATCTATAAATTATTAAAGTTATTCAAATGCATTACAAAACCTTAGTACAAACCGGATAACGTACTATCTAACGTTACTACGTTAGACGATAACGTACTACTTAAATGCTTGCCCTTTGAATATTAAGAACGCCTCCCCGTTATCTTTGGTCGACTCGGCTCCTGTTCCCCAGCGTAGCCGCTTGTTTTATTGTTGTACACACCAAATGTATAACTCCCGACGCATGAGTCTTAAAATAAAACAGATTGCATGTTACCGATGATCTTACTCGTCGATAAAAACACATCATTTTTGCCAATGCGATGTCGTTCTGTCATTTTCCGTGCACTTTTTAACTCTAAACCACAAGCATTTCACTAGAACAAGTCGGGTCGCCTACCCGACCGAAAACTCGGGCGTCTCGTGTTAATTCTATTCGTTTAAAAATCGTAGAATTATATTCACATCTCGTTCCGTGTACCGGTCAACGCCAACTTAGGACTCTTTCGGTCTTTACAGATAAGTCGCACAGCATTTAAATACGATATCGTATTTATTTCAAAAATAGCATAGATATGATTTCGGGATCGAACCACCGAAACCATGTCAAGATTACAATTATACTTCACTAAAATTATCTTCAATATATTTCACGTTGAAAAAGGTACGGATTTCGACAACAAAAGGATCGCCGTGCAGTGATGAATAAATTACCTGTTTAAAAATATAACTCATGTGTTCCGCATTAGAATATTTTATGAAAACCGTTATGCAGTTGTGGACGATTGTATTCCCGGACGATTATTCGCCATACAATTTGCAATGATCGTTAACTTAACGATGGGAAAATTATACTTGCATTCGTTGACCGAGACGTGTTTGTAGAACAATATTTTCTCGGGTGCGATGACAGTTATTTTTTCAAAATAATCGTATGAGTCATATGATCAATGAAAATACCCTATACGACGGGCGTATAATTCATAACACTTTAGTTCATTTTAAAATAGCAATGTTTTTCGAAGTATTCAATCATCCGAGCCATGTGTTCCAGATTATACTTAAATGTGCACACGGCCAAATACAAAATTCGAATAATGTACCGTAAAAACTACGAATATTAATAACGACCACTTGTAAGTATCGCATTTGAACGGACAGCCAATAAACGTGTATATTATTTATGTATTCAAAACAGTAATGAAATCAACACGACCGCAGTGACGACGGCCGAATAAATGGAAATTCAAACCACGTATAATCAGACATTTCAAATATAAACGAATTTGTATTTAATCACAACTGCAGCACTGTTTCTAGTATTAATTGTCTGCGTCGGATTCGATTTTAAGTAGATTGCCTATAAATTAGATCACTATTTTTCACTTTACGGACAACTACGAGCTCGGTCGATAGACTGTTAAGATATGATGTATATACATAGGACTCAAGTTCCTGTGTGGGCTGCGAACGCTTGAAAATTAGTTTTCATAAACATTCATCGTAAATAAAAGAAAGTATAATACTCAAGCGTCTTGATTGTAAAATATGATTTATAAAATGTCCTCCTTTTTTCGGTAAACTAGTTGTTCATACACCTGCTTTACAATCGTGTAATTTCAAAGTTAGAAAATAAGAAAACACTTAAACGGTATCGTAAACACACAATCTAACCCAGTGGCGCCGGAGTTTGTAAAATGTGGTCGGGCAATCTCAAAACTTCGCGGCCTCAATATCTTAAATATTTTCATAACACTATACATTTAATTATAACACAATTATGATGTGAGTATAATGTGGCCTACTAGCCACATTTTGACGTACCAGCCGTTTTTTCAAAAGAGAGGTCGGGCCACGGCCCGACCTTAACATGGACTTCGGCGCCACTGATATAACCCATTCATAAGACTTTTGTTTTTACAAGTGTTACAACGATCAGTTCTCACAAAGTTATTTTATTAATGTGTACGTAGTGTCTGGGTTTCAGACGCGAAATGTCAATAATTAACATAGCATTCGATAGCGTGGCTTGTTACTATGATTATCGTAAATTACAATATTTTCTTATGCAATGCAGTTTTGGAAACAATCTAGATAATAACCCGGGACTTCTCTACGAGGCCATTTTTTTATATCCTTACCACCACCGGCACTAAACGTCGGCCAATAATGCTATTATTGTAATCTCTGTTACCATAATAGTATACGAACAACGTGAGTTCGTAAAAATAATTTTTGTTGCCGTGCTAAAACTAAAACGTTTAATAGGCATTGTCATTATAGTCGTAAACGTGATAAAAATAAAATCGTCTCTGATATTGGACGAAAAAAAATAAATGGTAAATACTGCAAAGATTGGTCGGCAAATTTGTGTACGTGATATAGTACGATACGTTTTCGTTCAGAATAATACTAATATATGGCTGATAACTAGGTAGAATCTAGATGGAATATTTCACATGATAAATCATGATTTCTAGATCAGGATTGCATAGATTTTATTTTTCGTGAGTCGGTATACGGTTTAACCCGAAGATGTATCTTCGTAATTTATACTGCTGAAGACATTTTTAAAGCACTCTAAATGTATTTCATAGCTTCGGTGGATCGATTAGGAAAAAGGCGCACACTTAAGTCGTGTAACGGTTCGTAATATCGTGTTATTACTACGATATTATTCGTGTTCACTTTTAGATTTATTCTGACAACATTTGTAAGTCTTATTTTGCATTCGAATCAACCCGAACTCGTAAATCCTCTGGAAATCCTAAGTTTCCTAACCCATGCGATCCGAACACTAAATTTATCGGACTAGGAAAAACAACATTGAACTACGTTACAATAACTGTATCCGTTTGGCCGAATCAGACGGTGGGTCGTATCTATGTTATAATGTTTTCCAAATACGTAAGAAACAGCATTGCATATTCGCTTGCGTAATTATCGATGTAAACATTAGGTTTTCGCGGAAAAGAAAAACGACAAAATTCGTCGGTAAGGGTTGTGTCTTTCATCGCAATATGTCTAGTGCAATCGTTACTCCTTCCAAATACAATCACACTGTTTGTCGCCGATCGCCAACATCATCGTCGCTAACACGTGCGTTACTCGTCGCTGTACACAGTCCGTCCGAATAATTAATCCTAATAATAATAACACGATTCCGCTCGCTCGAATGCACTAAACTCCGTGTAAACTCAAAACCCAAATATAATGAAATACACATGTATATATAATAGTATAACAACCCAGGTGAAAAATTAACCGGAGTGGCTTGAGATGATTTCGACCAAGGATTATTCCGAACGCAACGTATCGCGTGTTACACATTTTACTTATACCTGTACAAGCGTGGACGACGGCAAAACGTTGACACGATTCCCGCGCGTTCTCGTCGCATTTGCACGGGCCCAACGACAGCCGTCGCCTGTGCTTTGTCCACATAGTACCGTAATTTTAATCGGGTCGTTTTCCATTAGCGTTTCCTTGAAACATACGAGTAATTCGTATTTTATACCATTTATTTTCAACGAACGTTGATTAATTCGAACTCGTGAAAAATGTGTTATAACGTTTGCGATTGTGCAATGTACTTCCACAAAACTTGCATCGAGTGTGTACACTTAGGCGGCGATTTGTTAGCACGCGAAACCGATTCGATGGATATCCACTCCATATTCACTCCCCTATATTCATAGGCGCAACTAGACCAATAATTTTGGGGGTGCACAAATAGTGAAGAACTCACAGACCCGTGTGGGCAACACATGGCGGTGGAACCCGATTGAGCACGGTCCCTATTTTGGAACAACCTGATTGAGCACGGTCCACATTTTTTAACAACCCGATTAAGCACAGTCAAATGAATGCAATGTTGCCAATTTTTCTGTCCGACTACAACCAGGCTATACATGCGTCTTTTGAAATACTCGTATACTCGTAATTTTTGTGCTTTACAAGTCGCATGGGAGGATGACTGTCATAAAAATATGAGTTTTATTGAAATGGAAAAAATCAATTCAACTGTAATGGCTTACGATGAATATTTAAGAAATAAAAGTTCTAAAGATTTACTAAAATATTTATTAAAAGTGGGAAATAAGTGTTTAGGGATGCCACTTTAAAACTTTGACAATACAATTTGTATAACATAAAACAAATATTAAAATAAATATCTATATTAATTAATACCTATGTTTGTAAAATAATTTAATTTTATACATTGATACACTAATTTTATAAAATAATTCCTATAAATATTTCAATTTTTTTTAAAATTAATATTTAGTTATGTGGCAACGTTGTGCTCAATCGTGTTAATCGTGTTATACTTCGTATTTCTATTGTTTAATTGTAACTGTGCTCAATTGGGTAGTCAAAAAGGTAAACTGTGCTCAATCAGGTTACAGCCACACATGGTACCTACACATTTTTTGAAAAAGGCTTATATTTATTGGGGGTACACATTTTAAACTTGAGGGTGCACAAGTCCCCTGTGCACCCCCCTAGTTGCGCCAATGCCTATATTAAGATTAGAAGTCAACCGGGTACGTAAGCGGGGAAAAAAGTTACGCGTCAATAAAATTGATAATTATTCCAATATCGATAAATCGGCTATAACGGTTCTGTACATCCACGTGCACTATACGGGAAGCAATTCGATTTCGAACGCATATAGATACTCGAATCGCATCCGAAACACTTGGAGACAATTCGAGTGGATATAAAAAAAAAAAAAATCACCTACCTAGATTTTGTAGGCGATTCGTCTGCACCGGGTGTAAGCAATCGTCATTTTTATTTCTTTACCGGGCATAATATATTTTTTGGCCCGACCGGCCGAGCCGATCCGTCGAGTTCGTTTCCGATCCAATGCGAACCGGCGATGACAACTTTTGACCACTACATCTTGTCTTGGTAGAACCGCTTTAATTATAGCATTTCGTAATCGATTCCGATGTTTCACCGTCGTTAATCAATATTTAACCCCCGTTTATTCTACCAACTATCGTCATTTTTCAGAAGTACCGTTTTCCAAATGCAGTGATCCATCACCGCGTTTTGTCTATAAATGTGTGCACGGCATGACAATACATGTGATACACACAGTGTCGCAGTGGGTTCGACGTGTTACAACGTTATTTTATAACGTTTTTACGGGGTACACTGTGCGTTAATTTTAGCGCGAACTATTGCAACACGGCCAGTGTATATATACGGTATTCAATACACAGTGTCCTAGATTCTCGAGCATAGAATCTTAGCCAAATCACGAAAACCTATACGATAGGCGTAATGCGCTTATAATAATAATATTAACGTGCAACTCGGTGATCATTAACCGTCCTATTCTACCGGCGTATTAGTTAACGCTAATCAAAAATAAAGTGCATTAAGGACTCCGTGTGTGCATTATAATATTATAATATGTGCCGGGACTACGAGTCCATTTAAGATAATAATTATTCTAGACCAACATAATTTGTCAGTACTTCCGAGACATTATTTAACGCGGATATTACGTAAGTGTGCGCACGCGATGATTCATTTAACGTGAGACACATTTAGTGTGTTAATGCAAGCAAGTGTTAAATGGATCACTCTGCACGTATAAGTACATACGAGTTATATATATAATTCTCAAAGAAATACTTCAGAGAAGTAAAAAAGGCTTTCTGTGCGTAAGTTGAAGCGATTTGGAGAAAAGATGGAATTTTAGTGTTAACAAATAAGTGAAATCGATCCCGAAATTCTGTGCCTTAACTTAAAAAAATATCAATTCACAATAATTTCAAGTTGTTCAACTGTACAAACATTGAAAATAAAATTAGCACAGAATGGCGTATATTAATAATAATAAATCGGAGTTTACAAGTTAAGATTACAAGTTACAAGTTAGATTTACGAGAATTTATACTTTTTGCTGGACACGAATATACTTTTGCTACAAATTATGAAATAACAATACCCAATTTCTTACAATCAATTTTTAATAAAAATAATCATATTAATGATATCGTTACATTTAAAAGTGTTTATATTAAATCTTGCACTGTATGTTCCTGTAAAATTGTCCAAGAATTTCAAACAAATATTTTGCGAGTTCCCATAAAAATGATAAAAAAAAAACGCACGAGTTAAAAACAATTATGGATTTCCAGCGTTCAATTAAAAAAATCTGGACTAGATGTTTAAGTCGTAACAAGGATTAACAACAATTTGAGTCAGACAGATTAACTTGTAAACTCCGATTTATTATCATTAATATACGCCGTTCTGTGCTCATTTTATTTTCAATGTTTGTACAGTTGAACAACTTGAAATTTTTGTGAATTGATATTTTTTTAAGTTAAGGCACAGAATTTTGGGATTGATTTCACTTATTTATTAACATTAAAATTACATCTTTTCTCCAAATTGCTTCAACTTATGCACAAAAAGCCTTTTTTACTTCTTTGAAGTATTTTTTTGAGAATTTCAATTATTTTTCCAAAGCACCTTTTACATATTTCGGGACTATGATTATTTTGCTTCAAATAACAAAATGTGAGCGTTTTTGGATTTCTGGGGTCACTTGCGTGTTTCTGTGATTTGGTTATTTATGTATACCCAGTTGGTTTTGTTCTCCCTGATCATTATGCTGTATCTGCCAGATCTAGGATTGTTCTCATAGAAAATGCAACTGTATAGCTTATAGAAGCGATTTTGAATTTTCAGTACAGACGTTGGCAAAGCTTTTATTTTGTAATTGCAAAATATATAATCCCTGGGGTTGCTATTATCGGAGATTTCCAATTGTAATTGAACTATTAAAACTTAGTTTGTAATTTTTGGATCGACCTGAACATTGTGAGTTGTATCTTTGTTACAACTTAAACATTTAGTCCAGGTTTTTTTAATTGAATGCTGGAAATCCATAAGCGTTTTTAACTCGTGCGTTTTCTTTGGATCATTTTTAATGGGTACTCGCAAAATATTAGTTTGAAATTCTTGGACAATTTTACAGGAACATACAGTGCAAGTTTTAATATAAACACCTTTAAACGTAACGATATCATTAATTGAGTCCCGTCAAATTTAAAAAAAAAAAAAACATTTTCCTTCCCATTTTTATAGACGTAGGACTGTTTGTAACAAAAAAATTCTACAGATGTAGTTAAAAATTGTTTTTTTAAATATTTTTTAATATAAATATATAATATATAATAATGTAGGGGTATAATATAATATGAATAATTTATGTATAATTAAATAAATATAATGATAAAATATATAATAATGTTGGGGTATAACGTAATATGAATAATTTATGTATAATTAAATAAATATAGACAATGAAATAATAAAATCTAAAATTCCCGGCGTATAGTATAATATGTTACTCTATTATCTGACGAGTCATAAAAATGATATGAACGATATGAACGATACGTATACGTAATATAGATACATCCAACTGGAGGAGCGGCTTTTGACGCGCGACTATGAGGCATAATTTCCGATTTGTCTGAACTCTAAATAAATAATTCTCAGATTCAATTCGGATACTGATAGTTTCCTAAAGGCCGGTTTACACTTATCAAAGTAGCCACGTCCGTAACCACGGATCAGTGTAACTTTGATTCGAGCACTGACGACATTGTTTACACTGTCAAATTTTGTCTGTCCAAGTAAAATATAAATTAAATAAATTTATCAATCATTATATATCAGACTATTTGTCTAGCATGTTTGTTTTTATATTCAGATATCTTTGTATTCCACAGAACTTCATGACTTTCGTACAAATGAATACATTTCATTATTTTGTCCTCAGACCATTTTTTTTTCTGCCATTATAATATTATGTACGAGTAAAAAATTAAATTGAAAAAAAAAATTATTGTATTAAACTTAATAAATTTAATATTTCAAAGAACAAATAATTTTATATTAGCTATTATATTATATTAACTATTTGCTCAATTCACTGAAAACAAGACATATTAAAAATAAAATGTTCTCCCCACATACGAGAATTTTTATACATGTCCGTGCCAGCACGGATCGGACAACACGACTTGTACGAGTTTGTCACACGTACGTGTGGTGTGTTTATATTATCAAAGTAGAATCCGTGCCACTAATTCGTGGTTCACGGACGTGGCTACTTTGATAAGTGTAAACCGGCCTTAACCCCGGATTCAATTAGTATACGACCCTTTTGTACCCGGGACTCAGAATATTTTTCCCGTTCAGGTTTAGGGACTCAATTACTATACAGCGATTTTATGAATATTTGTAAACAAATAAAATATAATCTTTTTACATTTTCAGGTGAACAGGAGGGGGTTTGTCCACTTCCACTTTTATATATATCTGAGAGCATAGACACAGTACACACATGAAAATTATGTAGCACCCCTAAATTTAAAACTCAAATTGCGCCTATGACTATCATCCTATCAAGACTGGAAAAGTTTCGTTTAAAACCGTCAAAAGACCTAAAGATCGATTGGACCGAGTACATTCGGTTGCAATTCGGCTATTCAACTAACTAATTTTAATTTTGATTCGTTCAGTCGCGACCACCCCACCTCTAATGTTCACGGCCGGCAGCATTTCAGCCTATTTATTAGGGCCTATTTGTTCTAGAAACTTCTATAAGTACTACATTCATGATTGATTTATGGTCAATGCTAATATGCATAAGCTAGCGCATGAACGTTTAAAAATATCAGCATTATTGCCGCTATTCGTTTATCTCTTCTAGAAGGGTTTATAATACTATCGCGTTCGGCACGAGAATACCCGAATTTTATATTTTATATAAATACCCGAAACAATTTTATTGTAATTTAAATTATGAAATTTTATTTTTATCTATATTAATTGTGTTAAAACTCGTAATTTCAAAAGACAATGAATATAAAAAAATATTAATATAATAATAAGTATAATTACGAACCTTACTATTTATTAAAATATTCATTGATTTTTTTTTTTTTTTATACACTGGTTTTATTACCGAAAAACATTATTTATATAATAATATATGTACAATCTTAATATGCCCTAAAATTTTTATCGAAATCAGTTCGGTGGATCTTGAGCTATAAAATTTATTCAAAATGTACATCGATTTTTATATTTATAGATAGATAGTATACATAGATATAATATTTATATACATATACATATTTACATATATTTAGATAAATAGCGTGTTTTATAGATACATAGCGTGTGGTGCGCCGCGAGTACCTGTTGTTGTTATTGCTATTATTAGAAATGTTATTGACACATCGCCGGAAAGTATCCAAGTACGATCCACAGACGGAACGAAAAATGAGACTCATAAAATTGCAGTTTTTAGCTGTATCTCTCTCGCACTCCGCATACAACCAACGCGTGCGAGTGAGAGGTCCGAGTGCCACGACAAAACTTAATGTATAATAGTCTCGCTATCGGGTCAGGTCGGGTCGATTTTCGTGTTTATTACGCACAGAAAGAAGTCTCAGCGAGACTCTTCGATATGAAGTAGAAATACGTATAACATGTTATATATATATAAATTTATATATATATATATATATATATATAAATATATATTTATATTTATTTATTATACGTTATACATTTATACACGCACACTCACATCTATATATATACATGATGTTTGTGTGTGTATATAAATATATATATATAAATGTATATATAAATATATATTTATATAAATGTATATATAAATATATATATGTGGAATATAATATTACTATTGCGAACTCTCGCGACAAATACTCATGTTACCCTGGTACAACTATATACCCAGAAAGCTCGAGCCGCCGTGTTGAATACGGCGGACGTTTTTCATAGCAATCCCCAATTGCTGTCACGAGTGTAAAAAATATTAATATATTATTTATTTATTAATTATTTATTTATTTATTTATTTATTTATTTATATATTATTTATTTTATTATTTTTTACATTTTTTATTGCATTTGATTATTTACATGTTCAGTGTTACGTTATAATATATTATTATTTTATTGATTTTATTGATTTGTTCTAGTTACTCGCATTAATTTCCAACAATCACTAAGTGACACATTTCAAAGAAAAGGTAAGCTAAAGGCAGGGGCGGCTCGTCAGGGGAGACTTTGAAACTGCGTCTCCCCTTAAAAATAAACCGGCCACTTGTAAATAATATAATTAATTAAAAATAATAATGTATAGAAATATTTGTATTTAAAATATACCGTTTTCATTGTTTATTATTATAAATTGAAAGTCACAAAATCGAAAACCTATTAATAGTTATCTCGATAGATACACTATTTCAGTAATTTCTGCGGGTCATTACAGGTCATTACGACGGTCGTCGGTTTTGTTTGAAACTGAAGCCCGTCAGTTGCAATCGTAACATCATTGATTATAGAATAGATTCTGTTATCAATGGTAACATTAAATGGCATGACTGGTTGGCAGGCGCGGCTTCAGAGACTTACATAGGGGGGGAGGCCATTTTTTTCAGCCATCGCTAAATTTCAAAGGGGACTTAGAGGGGACTAGAGTTAGAGAATATTCTAACCTGGAACCTGTAAGTGATTACTGATAAATTATCAAATAAGTTGCATATTCATGTTTTTTTGTGCATAAAAATGCATATTTAGTAAAATTATGTGGAATTTAATACAACTGACATGAAAAATTTATTATTTTATAGAATTGTATGTGTTCGTAGTCTGCAATAATCAATAAAATAAAAATGCAGATAACAAATTTGAAAATTGTAGAATTGTAACATTAAGAGGAGGTCACACCGACAAAAAAAACCAGCACTTAAACGTTTTCACGCGTTCCAAGAATACGGTTTACTGAGTGGTTTTAGAGAAAAAAACCTTAATTAAAATTTGTAGAGAGTAAGTTTTTCTAGGGCAATATAGGACTCAATTTTAATTTGATATTAATATTTCAATAAATTGTCTAAAAATAAATTTATGAAAAAATTGCATATTATAATATATTTTTTGCATATTTTTAAATTTTTTATGCATATATCATAATTTTTCCTTGCATATTTGCATGCATATTTTGTCTATTTTAGCTCCTATAACTTCTCATCCCTACTGATAATAGTTGTTTCTCCAAATGAATACAGAGTCCGACTACGTTCCTATATTATAATACACACCTCATATTAATGTCATATGGTTTTTTTAGGCCGCCAAATAAAATTGTTAGCTAGGTAGGTAATTAAAATCAGGATTTAACAGTTCACAAGGACAAATATGTGAAAAATTAAAATTTTTGAAAAAAAGCTGGGGGGCCATGGCCCCAGTGCCCCCCCCTTGGAGCCGCGCCTGCTGGTTGGTCGTAGGGTGCCGGGGAGAAAAAGCTACGTATCTTAGACGCTATTGAACCTGGGTTCAGTACAGTAATTGCCGTGCCGCTGCGCCTTGTAGCCCGTGTTTAATTCATTTTACTAGACGTTTTGTTCATGGTTTATTAATTATTGAACAATTATTATACGTATATCCGTCTGATATTTATTATTTTTTACATTTTTAGAAGTATTGCAACATTTGATTGCAAAATCGAATTAGTTTATAAACAAATTTAATATTGAATTAAGTTAAAAATATTAACTAAATATTAATTGAAGTATTAAAATAATTAATTTTTTCAATAAAAAGGTTTTTCTTGTTGGTTGTTATATGGGATTTATGTTATATAATTTAAGTCTCCCCAGAATATTTACTCACGAGCCGCTACTGGCTAAAGGAGGTAATTTACCAGAAAATCATTATTTTTTTAAAGATCAATATTAAATTCCCATTGCACTATGTCTATCATGTGTGAGCGATACAACTGTATCTGTAGTTGAACTGTATCGATTGAAAAGTGATTGATCTAGTGTGATATACATTTTTATAAGGGATACCAAATTTCTAAATACGTCTTTACCACTGACAAAATTTAAACTCGTTTACCAATAACCATTTTATCTAATCGGATCTGTTGGTATAATTTCCTGACCTTTTTACCTGACTAACAAATCATAATATGCCCTAAAGAAGTTTGCATTACCGTTTACTGACCAATAACGAGTATGAATATTTCATATACTGTTTAATAAATATAATACGTAAAAGGCAGTACGAATTATTAAGAGAAATTATTTATTATTCATTACTAGGGCTCGGAAGTTGTAGGAATTGCATATTGTTCTTTATGCTATCAACTCAAGCTAAAAATCCAAACTATACAAGTGCAAGTTAAAAAAATCGAAAATTTGAAATACAATAAAATAAAAATTCATATTTCATGTTATGCATATTTCATATTTTTCTAAAAATATTCTATTAACTTTAAAATGTTTTTTTGTATATTTCAATTAATTTTAAATAAAAAATACAAAATTATCAACGAATGTATTTACTGTCGTCGCCGCAGTCAACAATTGATTTAATAACAACAATGTAGTACGCATTTAGTCTATCAATTTAAAATGCCGAAATACTTATTTTTAGTACTTTTTATCTTGTCGTCAAAATACCAAACAGTTAAACATTTTTCCAATTAAAAATAGTTTTTATGAATATATTAACAACTAACATATATTTATTAATATATTTTTTTTAATTCAGAATAATTTTTTTTGCATATTTATCATTTTTAACACATATTTTGCAATTTTTTCGTACATATTTGTATGCATATTTTACCTTATTTATCTCTTGCAACTTCCGAGCCCTATTCATTACCTATTATTATAATTATAATTAACATATTTGCTGTTTTTAAGTAAGTATATATTTATCGGTATTCGATATAATAAATCTCAATAATGTCAACGGAAAAAAAGATGACGAAAATGACTAACAAAAAAAAAAAAATTAGTAATTTTCTAATCTTGAATCTGAATACAATTGTTTGTATTAAACACGGATTGTGTACAATAATTAATGATCGCTTATCTTTAATGGGAATTCGATACAATCGATTTAATTGTGGGTGGATTTAATAAATCTCGAATAAGAGGGATAACAATATCTCATGTAGCTAGAAGTTAATTGTTAACACTATTTCACATATAGGAGTTAAACGCTATGTCATATGTCATGAGAGGTTATATCATGTCAATGTAAGAAATCACCTACTTCACCGTTCCTACAACAAACCGTTTAGCACGTTTAATAATCCACTGCAGTGCTAACCAATGTGTTCGTGTGCTTTCACGACGGCGATATTTAATGCGTTTTATTGTTTACGTGTGGTCGTGATACACTATTATGCGCACACGTACGCCTTTTAAAACTAAAAGCGAACGACACGCGCACGCGGTTCCGCAAAATTGGAAACGCGCTCAACGCACAGCTCCGAAACGGTTGTAAAGCCGTTAGTGATTGTTCGGCTGCATCGGAAACACGTTTCGGGATAATAAAAATGCCCGACGATTTGCATAATTACGTGAACGGCATCGTGTTGTCGGGTTTCGGATCGGATGTAGTAAAACGACGACTACGTGCAGCCCGCGGTTTGGCTGCGAAACCGAATGAAAAAACCCTATGCGCATCTGTTCCGAACGGGAGGAAAAAAATTCATGGCTGCGCAGGTACAAAGTGCTCAAAAATAAAAAATAAAAACTTTTATACGATTAATTGATTAATTATACCACTTACTCCCCCGTTACGAGTGTTTGACTAACGTTTCAAATATCTCATGTACGTGTTATTATCATTTATTTTTTTTTTTTCTTCTCACGTATAATTAATTTCTCCGTTCAGCCGAAGAACACTGCTAAAACAACACTAACCGTTGTATAATTGTACAAGAAGCGTAATTTAGAAGGACTCCGAGAAACCGACTGAACTGAAAGAGAAAATGTAAACCGCACATTAAGGAGTTTTTCGTGAACTGTAACGATAATATTTATACAATGTGCGTTCATGCCGGAGAGCGAAAAAAAAACTAATATTCGAGTCGTGGTAAGATGAAAAACCGTCATTAATTTTGGTTGAGCGGATGAAAAATATCAACCGACTCGATCGAATAATTACCAGCAAGGGCAGTGGTTTACAGCGGCAGACCTAGACGTTCGACGTGCATATGTTACAGGCAGAGTTCGAAAATGGGTAGTGTGCACATTACCAGGCCCGGCTCAAGTGTTTAAACAAACATAGGCGAAATTTAGTATTTGCCGCCCCTTACATGTAAATATTTTATAAAATATTTTTTTTATACATAAAAATTGTCCAGAAAAAATGCCGCCCTAGGCGTGGGCCTATATCGCCTACCCCTTGAGCCGGGCTTGCACATAAAGTAAAGTAAAGTACGTGTTATCCATGTGTATAGTATAATGTGTACATTTTCCATTTTAAATATGTGTAATTTGTACATCATCCAGTTTGATATGGATAAATTATGAAGTAGAAAACAAAACTAAATCATATTAATCCGAAAGCATATATAGTTATTTATCAGAACAGATCAAATCCGAGTGACATTTGGAGTTGCAAAGTATCTTCCCAGATTTAAATTTATTTGTACATTTACTTTTACACAAACATTTTTCAAACCCATGATCATTGAAAAGATATTGTTCATTAGTTATTTTACACAAAAAATTGTTTGTAGCCGATACTTCTTAAATATATGTTAATGGTTTATTCGTTATTTTTTCAGTTAATTTTATGTTTGTAATTTCGGATAATATGTTATACTTTGATTCCGTTAAATGCACCGAATTCTCATTATTTCCATTAATTAATTTACTAAAACTCTCATAAAATTTCACTTTTTAAAGAGACGTTCTTATAAATTATATAATTAAACTTTAATAATCCAAACGAGTGAACTCAAAAACCGATAGCACCGTACCGAAATTGAAAATTGTTTTACAATATCGGTGCACACGTTTTATCAAGATGTGCAATTTATCGTATTTTATTTTACCAAAACACTTTATCCGGTTAAAAATAGATAATGTACAAAATAAACATTTTACAAATATTATTTTAACTTTATCCAACAGACATGAGTATTATTTACATTATCTGGATTATAATGTGTACATTACTTTATTTTCGTTCTTTACCCGTAACACATACACGTATCATGGTAAGCTCCGGATTCGCGACATTACGAGATTGATTCGTAATTGAAACGTGTCCTATGTCCTATGTCCTCGATATAGGTGCGTATCGTTAGGAATATAAATGCAAAACAACAAACTGTACGAGCAAGACAATAATGTTGTTTCGCGCTAAACAATAGAAATTTATACACTCGCCTGTTGGCGACGTAACGAATGAAAACTGATTGTAAAATGGACGCGGTGCATAGTGTGCGTCGCAAAGTTATAAGTGGTACGGAAAATAGTTATTCCAAGTTTTTTTGCATATCAATAGGTGCAAAAACCGATCAACTTTGCGTGCCGAACGAAAATAATCAATTAACAAACCATATCCGTCGTGTGCTAAGATTGTGCATTAGAGACGCGCGTGATCCTATTGAGTAACGTCTTGTCATTTAGTTTATTGTGATTCGCGATCAATCAAGGACGTCATTTAGGGCAGGGGCGCAGAAATATGCGTTTGCCCAACCCTAGATTTTGAAGTAGCTTTGGACCGACTGCCAGGTCCGCATTAAGGGCCGTGGTACAACGTCGGAACATATCAACATTGACTATTAGTATACATAATCAATGATATCAAGTTCATTACGAGTTAGAGTTAAGACATGAGAATGATTTTAATATCTAACCAGTAACCTATAAGATGATCACAGAAATACATTAAAATAAAAAGAAGACTTGAAAATCCTTTTATTTTTTCAACAGTTGATTGATAATAGGTTGGTTTGTAGATTGTTTTGATTTTTTTTTTCTTTTTAGTTGTAATTTTATACGTATACGTGACAATATAGAATAATTAAAAAAAAACAATATGTCTTATGGTAGAGAGCCTTGATATTAAAGGCTAATATCAAGGCTCTCTATCTTATGGTATCTACCGGCACATAGAATCCAAATGACTTGAACCAACGTGAGATCCCGTTAAGCGGAACACATTGCCGTATAGATCGACGTAACACGGAATCCGGTGCCGGGAAAACGTATTAGTTTACGTCTGCCGATTTATGTCTTTACGCCGCAACCGACGAGCGCTCGATCGTCTGACGCCCGAACAACGCCGCGCGCGTCACGTTATCGTTTTTCGTTCGTCGCGAACAATAATCGTACTGCCGAAACGTCGCGTACGGGAACACATCGCTTCGGTGAAAAATGCTCGTACCTCTCGTCGCCGGCACGCGGGCCCGGACAGCTCAGTCGGTAGAGCATTAGGCTTTTAACCGATGGGTCCAGGGTTCAAGTCCCTGTCCGGGCGTTACATTTTCTTCTTCTCCTCGGTCGATTTTTTTTCGATTTCTTTCCCCCCATCGATCATTGAGATCAAAAGAACCGGATCCGTTTCCCCCCTTATTTTTCTCAAAATTTCCTTTTTTGTAATTTTTTTTTTTTTTGTTTGATTCGCTCTGCTCGTATATTTTATCGAGCTGACGCCTAAGAGCCAGAGAGTGTGCACAAACAGTAACCTTTACGGTATGGATTTCGTATGATAATCAATCAAGTAATAACTGATAGACTATAACATTGCAACGCTATCGATTATGCCCAATGTTAGTAACATTGGTTAGTAAATTATCCACATGTCTTTGAATAACAAGATAACGTAAACGCTGAAGTTTGAATTGCATCTTAAATTTTAAATCGAAATCATATTTGATCATCTTAAATGTAATGATATTATATTTTACGTTACTCGGATAAAAATGTAATGAAATTATTTTGCTTTTCAACGCAAAAAGTAATTACGTTACTTTCGAGTTATAATTGAAAAAAAAATTGAAAAACATTAATATTACATTAACTTAAGAATAAATACTATAAAAAATAATAATAATAATACTAATACTTACTGCAATGTGCTTTCATAAATTTGATGAACTAGATGTTGATAACGGTTTCGAATTTTCAACACATAAATTACGTTAAACGTAATAATTCTTTCCATTATCCGATTCGTATAAAATTTAAAAAAACTTATTATACTGGAACCAAGGAATATACTTTCTTCACGATCCATTTAAAAATTTTAAAATTTTGAAATTAAAACGTAAAAATAAAAAAATTAGGGTTGAAGCCCTTCAAAAAATATTTTGTACATCAGATTAAAGATTAAAATAGCTTATTCACATATCGACACAAATAATTATAATTACTGAGATGAATGATATATTTATATATTTTTTACATTTGATTATTATGTTAAAGGTACATTTATTGTTCAATATCATAGTACATGGTAATGTGTTTTTGTTTGTGACAATCGCTGATCGATAATTTATTTTGATATTAGCGTATTGTACGTACTAGCTATTGCTATGTTCTATGTAGTAATAATAATAAAAAAAAAATAAATGATTATTTAAAAATGAATGGTAATAGTTTACTTGTACATAAAGAAAACATAAAAAATTGGTGAGCCCCCCAAATAAAAATCCTGTGTGTGCGCCAGTGGATGTACCTGTAACATGTAAAATTTGAATTGTTCCATTAAAAATACTATCAGTGTTACTTACACAGTGCCCGAATATAGACACCGGTAGTTATAAAACCGGTTCATACACTTTTGTGTTTTTTTCATTTTTTTTTTTTTTCCGAAGTGCAGCGAATATTAGTACAATTTTTTTATAGATTTTATTCCATGCTACCATATTTCGAATTATTTTTCTTCATAGGGTTCCAAATAGTTTCCTTAATACAATAAATGTCAATCAGTTTTAGTACATTTTCATTTGCTCAATATGCTAACGTTACAAAATGTATAATAAACGAATAATAAATGCACTAATAATAGATAGTGTTTGCCCGGTGGTTTATCGGCAACTAAATATATATTGTTTAACACTATGATAAAATGGTAAAAACGTAAATGTAATTTGGTCGATTAATGTGTATAACAATCACATTATACGACAATTATAAATAGTTATTTCGACAGTCGATAGGCATCCTTTATTAATTGTTGATACAAAATATTTAAATAAGTTTTCAATCGAGCTTCGTTTATTATCAACGATGTACTATCGTATTATTAATAATATATTTAATATAATCTATAATTACACGGTTATGTTCGTCGTCTCGTCCATACAATATGATAAATAATACGTACAAATGCAGATTGCGATAGTTAAAAATACCTTTACTCATCAATAAGCAAAGAAGTAATAATTCTGGACACGAATCTATGTTAAAACACTTTATTTTCCTTTATACCAATATTTTATGTTCACGGTCCCGATGTTCATTCTAACTAATTAACCTTGTATAATGGAAAGTGCTACTATTTTTCATACTTTTTTAACAATAATGTACACCAATCGTGTAGGTGCTAATTATAGAACTCATTATTGTGAAACAGCGCTCGAGTGATTTTACAGCTTAGAATATTTAGTCCTTGAACAAAACGATCGTTTATTACAGTAACTTTCGTGTAAATATTTTACACATAATACATTAAGATCACACTTAAAACAAAATATTATACTCGTACATGTAAATCACTGTAGCTATCGATCATTGTTGATTGTTTAAGTTATTGGATGCTCCCACGTTTACAAATAATATATTTATGGTAAACGTATGTGCAACAATTGTAAGCTTTTCATTCATCCGCGCCAACATTTTGTTACGAGACGAATTCGCTAAATCCGCACGTTAACCGTTGGTACCAACAGAAAACGGATTAAAATTTCAAAAATTATAAAAAAAAAATGCAAAAAAGAAGCCGCCCGGACAGGGACTTGAACCCTGGACCCTTAGGTTAAAAGCCTAATGCTCTACCGACTGAGCTATCCGGGCACTGGAAATTGCTAATGAAAACAGATATATCTTACTTGTTCGTTCGCGATGTTATAACGCAAATCACACGATTTAATACATTTTTATTTAATTTTAATATGATCTGGAAACGAGTTGACGGCTCTGAAAATAGGTGATCTCTTGATGGTCCGGACAATAAATCAGCCTCGTTGATTGATCGTTTTACACGTATGATTTGCACGTTTAGAATTCAAACAATTTCATCGGTAACCGAGTATTTGACTGATTCCCAACGAACGTTGATAACTTTAAAAGTTTACTGGGAACTGCGACAACGGAATAACACATAGAACTTTTACAAATTCTAAATAAAGCGACACGGTCTTTTTTTTTCGAAGTCTTCGCAGTAAATCAGCATCAACAATTCAAACTCTATTTTTGATTTCTCCTTCGCATTTCTTCTAATGCAAAGAAAAAAAAAATCTTGAAAAACCTAAGAAATAATATAATCACATTTTTAATTTCTTTGTTCAATAGTACTGAAATGCAGTGCCGTCCCTAGGACTGGGCAAACGGGGTACTTGCCCAGTGCTTCGCGTTTTAAGATAGCTTTAAATGATATCCTGTCCATTATGAAATAAATTAAAAAAAAACAGTCTTAGCGTTTTATCTACGACTTAGAATTTAGATTGTTCTATGTTACCATCGGTCCACAAGCACACTAATTTTCTACATTTTAAGTATTTAACTAAAAGATATTGTATTGTTTTACTAATAACAATTAATAAAGTTCAAAATTTTTATTTTAGTTTCAATATATTATGTGTTCAGGGGCCTCGCAAAACATCGGCACGGCACGGCCGTTATTTCCTAGATTTATTCGAGTAAATTTAATTTTTTATTTAATTTTTTCATAGATAATACAACTTAATTATTGTTGCTTTCAAATTGATTAACACGAAGACTAAAAACTTACGAAAGACTTTTCAAACTGACCTTCTGTGCCATGGAAAATAACTATCCAACTGTTCCTATCTAAATCGAACTGTAAACCCCTCTTCTAATCGAATAATTTACGAGTAACGCGCGATTAATTTAATTGCATTAAACGAATAAATATATTTTGATGAAAACGTTTTAGATTCCGCTGGTGTTAGCTAGTGAACGTTTTGTTTTAATAAAAAAATTACGACCTACCATTGTAGTGTTTAGAAGTATAAATTTATGTAAAGTTGGAGCAGAGCTGTATGTAAATAAATATGTGGTTCCGGTATACTTTTTCTAACGATTTTATAGGTCGTGTTGGTGAAGGGTGGAAATTGAGTGAAAATTGTTTTTGAGTTAGGACTGAAGTGTATGTGTAGGTAACTCGGCTGGCTATATGTACGTCTGCACACGATTAAAGTTTTATCACTTGACACATATTAATATAGGGGTATACTGAATGGGTATTATTAACTGTGACAGTATAGATTGAATATTTAAAATTAAAAACTTTTGTAGAAATACGTACATATCAAACTGTTTCACGAAATATTGTCAATATTTTATACTATCGTGCATAAAATCCAAATTATTAGTGCGTAAAACGCTCAATTTATAAGATTATAATCAATAATTAGATAGGTAATTGGAATTAATTAATTAGATAAATAAAGATTATTTTGAGATAAAATTGTCACCATTCACGTTACAACTGTAGTACGTAACAACCAGGCTTATCGATTTCGTGTTTCAGCTGAATGACGAATATCATAGTTGATCTTGTTGATGGGTTAGATTAGGATAAAGCGTTTACTATGGGATCTATGTTCTCCCTTCGTATTTAACATCCATTTTCGAAAACACCCTTTTGACTTGTTGTACAGATACAAGACATTTTTCTGTATATAATATGATTAAAACATTAAAATTGTTGATGGTCAATTGTAGTTAATATCGTACTAGTTGTAATGCACCTTCAGCGCGCCTTATAACAATATATCGCAGCGGTATGAAATATTCGTTCAAATATCCGTTTAAAATACTATTTCATTAAAAATCAATCATACTTAATACGTTTTGGTTTAAAATAATATAAATTTATCAAAATCTCAAAAACACAAATGTAAGTCATAGTGTAGCTTTCCAGTTGCTTTATTTCCATTGGTGACGTACGAGCTTAACTAATACTACTACATATAACTACTACATAACTTA
The DNA here is from genome assembly GCA_034509805.1 of Sipha maydis. NCBI lineage: Eukaryota > Metazoa > Arthropoda > Insecta > Hemiptera > Aphididae > Sipha > Sipha maydis. The sequence goes on from JASXSY010000274.1 coordinate 99,438, forward strand.
GACGGACATTCAGTTAAGTTAATTTCTTCTATAAAAGATCTTGGCATCAGTGGCGGATTTAGAGGGGGTGCTTGGGAGCTGAAGCACCCACCATTCCGCATATTTTTATTAAAAATTATTAATAATTCCCCGAGTAGTAAATTTTTGGTACAGGCTACCAGAACACACGCCGTGGCGTAGCAAAAGCCGGTTGGCGACCACGCACAATTTTAAGGTACACTGGTTTGCTATAAGTTAGAACAGGTTAACTGATAAGTCAGCTGCTCGGTTGTCAAAACATTACTTTTTGTATATTATCTATTTTATCATAGAACATATTATGTAATAAAGCACCCACCATAAAAAAATCCTATATCCGCCACTGCTTGGCATCATACTTTCTTACGACCTCTCATTCAATCTATTCAAAGGCCATGTGTATGCTGGGATTTGTTAGAAGGCATTGCTGCGATTTCAATAATATTATTTGTCTAAAAACCTTGTTTTGTTCACCTTTTCGTTCAGGCATTGAATATGAAGCCCCTACCAAATTGACCCGATTCAACGTTTGAACTATGTTTAATATAATTTTTTAAGACACTTGTCACTTAAGTTTGAATTAAATGTTTCGACTTATAGCTTAGGACTTACACTAGGTTTACATTCTCTTACGTCTAGACGTAAAATTAATGATATATCATTTATATATAAATTATTAAATAATAAGATATCCTGAAATACTTGAAAAAGTAAACTGGCAAGTTCCCGCCTTTAATGCTCGATCCACGACTACTTTTCATATACCATTCCACTCTCAATCGTACAGTTTTAACGAGCTTCTAAGTCGTATGTTAAGAAATCGCAACAGTGTTGCCTTTGACTTTAATTTTGAGAATGAATTTAAACTACGCTGTTTGTGTCTAGATTTCGGATAAATTGATATGTGTTATATTTATACAAAAAGCAATAGTATAATTGATATAAATGGAAAAAAAAAAAACCAAAAAAAATATGATTTTATGTAAAACAGTATAATGTAATATTTTTGTCACAATTGCTCATATTCTATAATCATTATTAATCTTCTTTGTTATATGTTATTACTATGTACACTCTTTGCCCTTAAAGGGCGTCAATGAGTAAATAAATAAATAACAGGTTTTACTTTTCGGGCATTGTACGTGTTCACGTAATTAAATTTAAAACGCTACATCTTATTAAAAATAAATAAATAAATAAATATTTTACGTAGGTTTTATGGGTAAGCTGTTTGCTTTATAATTAAATATTGTGCGCGTATTTCATTAAAGATTACGGTACGGGTAAGACATGACGACCGCACAAGGAAAACTCTGAAATTCAAAAGGTTTCTCATTTCCCAAAGAAACTTATTTTACCCGTCCAATGATCACTAGATCAAACTAAGTACCAAACCGTAAATCATTGAATCGCTAAAATCGAGGAACTATCGCGACACGACGAGCGCACAATATGATATGATATGATATATTACTATGTTGCGCGCGGCACGTTCGAACGAATCGATCATTTCACACGCGCGTGCTCAAGTGGTTTTCTTTCGGACGTCAAAATTAGTTGCGCACGTGAAACAACACGACTCCGTTCACCGGTCTGTTCATTCGTCGCCAGTAATATGTGATGCATGTGTTATTGTAATTGATATAGGAATTTATGCCATAGTCCCTTATAACGCATCGGCCACCTTCGCATTACGTTTTCCGATTAAATGTTGACAAGGATTAAAATCCTAATCTCTGTTTAAATTACTATTATTATTATTATTATTATTATTATGACGGTGTAGTACTTACCCACGTACAATTTTCATATACATTTCCGTTGCAGTTTGTACGTCACCGTGCGTCTTGCGTGCGAAAGTGTGTATAATGTGTACGTTTTTGAACGCCTACTTATTTATTTCGACATGTGTGTGTACTTGGAATTGCATAACGTATCGACAGCTATACATTTGCATATTGTTTATTATTATCTAAAACGTATCGATATACAATCGGTTTGTACATTAAAAACATTAAACGTTATTTTTATTGCATTGCGTATGTGTAACAATTCTAAAACTGAAATAACGTAAATAATATTTCCTAAAACAAATTCAGTGAAATTTGAATTAGTATTTTTTTTAATTTTATTTAATAATAATAAAAATTAATAAATTACGATAAATAATTACCAAAGTGTTTAATAAAAAAAATACCATACCTATCATGCATTATTACAATACAACTAAATTTATTAATTGACGCCATGATGTACCTAGTCGTATTATTATGTATTCTTTACAAATTTTATATAATATATAAATAATATATAATTTATATAATTATATATTATTTAATTCAAATAATTAAATATATAATTTATATATTTTATATAATAAGTTATTAAAGTCATTGTTACAAGAAAATAAAGTAATTTTATAGTAATTTGATCTATTGCTATAATATTCCATCAGTTGAGCTATAAAATATAGTTGATTAAAACATATAAAAAAATAAAATATAGTAATATTCACTATTAAAACCAACTATTTTTATATAGTCTTAATAACTATATTGTTTTAGTCATTTTATCTCTAAAATAGCGATTTTTACTACATTTTCCGTGACTATACAATTTTAGTGATTTTATTTTTTTTTCCCCGTGAAGTCTAATCAATGATCTTCTTAACATTTTTATTATTTAATGAACATTTAAAGCTCTTGTTGTTTGATTTACACGCCTTTAAAAAATCAAATCGTCTGTCAATTATTTAAATATATTTTATCGTTTCTATACCTTTAATTATTAAATCAACATTCTATTTCATTGAAGTATTAATAAAGTTTTTTGTATTTTGAACAACATAATTATTAATAATTTATGGTAGAAGTTGAAGCTTATAGTTTTGGAAGTCTGGTATATTAAGTGTCTGAAAAATGCAAGAGCATCAGCAACAGATGAACTAAAAGTTTGTGCCGCAATTTACACTTTAAAAACATTTCTCTTCTAATCAATATGAGTGGTTGTTAACTTATTCGCCATGTTAGAACCAATATTTTTCTGGACTATGAACAAAATGTGATGAAAAAATATTTTTTCCGTTAATTGTGATAATATATTACGTAAATCTTGTAAATATGAACAATCAATCGCATCATCTTTGTAATCGTTATAACATAAATCGGAAACATAACAAATCTAAATATAATCTATAAAGATAAAATACAGTGAAAACTGTCTAAAGCGGAATCGCATGGGACCAACAAAAAATTCCGCTTTAAGCAGTTTTCCGCTTCATTCAATAAAACGGAAAAATTCCGGATTATTCAATTCAAATAAATACTAAAGAATATTTTTCAAATTATTGTTTTAAATAATAGAATTAATTAAAATCAAACTAAAATATAGGTTTTTTATTACATATTACATATTAAATTACTAAGGAAATTATACAAATAAACATTTAGAATTTCCAAAAATGATGTAGAGTTTAAAGATGTAAATTACCTTTTAACCATTCTTCTTTAATTCTATTTTGATTTTTAAGAGTATTGTAAACCTGAGTTTTTCCACAATTAAATATATTTTGTAATTGTTTTACTGAATGTCTTTTGTACTCATATCGATCAGTTAATATTTTTCATTTTATGAAAGACACTTATATTTTAGCATTTTAATATTTAATTCGATGAACGGGAGATAAAATAAAATTAAAAGTGTACGTACGACTGTTGGTGTAAGACTGTTTCACAGTTACAAAGAAGAAATTTCGTATCGCTTAAGATGCGATAATACATAATAATAATGCGATAATGCGATAATGCATTGTATGTACGATGTACATATAGATTTGACACGCGCGTGTCATTTTTCCGGTTTATGCAAGGTTTTTACTTGCATGGGACTTACAAAACCGTTCCGTTTCCGCGTTATGAAGGTTCCGCTTTATTGAGGTTGAGCGTCTATATAAAACTATAGGAACGTGCCGGGACCATGGAAAAATTCCGTATTGGATAGTTTTCCGTATTATTCAGGGTCCGCTTTAGACAGTTTTCACTGTACTGTTAAATTAATAAATTATACTTGAGTTTTAATAGCTGAAATACCTTTTGATCCATCCCAGGAATGGAAAAATATTCAAAAATATCTAAATAAAAATTACTTACCTCGTGTAACAATAATGACAGTTATATTGGTTGAAATGCCATTGCGGGTAACAAATAAACGTACTCCAACAGAATGAGCCATGGCATTTTTCGCAAGTTCTGCTTGTATAGATAAGATACTATACTTTTTGCTTGTAAAAAATAAGCTGTAGGCCATTTCGATTTGCCGTTCAACAAAAATACTAAAGCTTTAGCAACTGAAGTTTTTTGACACTTCGTTAATATTTCGCCAAAATCACAGTATCCTACAAATCCATCATAATTATGTGATCGTATACTATATTTTTACGAATAGTCATTGCATAACATTTTTAGTTGCAAAGTCAAAGTCCTGAGAGGTAAGTGTTACCTATAGGTGTTACCTATAGTATACTCATATAATCAAAAAAATCCTTAAAAGAACCAAGTTCAAAATTGATCGATGAAATCTAATTACTAATACACCTTGGGCATGGTAAACCTAGTATTGAACTAGAATTAAATAAAATTACTATTTTAAATAAATTAGAAACTACTGGTTATTTTGTTATATAAAAAAAATAAATGCAGAATTACCGTCAAAAATTGTAATCTTTAGTTGAATAGTGAATATAATGTGTTAAAGCCAATTTTTATATTTCTTAGCTATAATTTTTATCCATTGTTTTACTTTTATTTTTTAGTTAATTCTTGATTAAATTAGGAACTGAGTTTAACCACATAAGATACAGAGCCTTATAAAAAAAACGGTGCATTAGTACAAGAAATTCAAGAAACTAATTATTAAATTTGTTTAAAATGACATGATGCTGTTCAGAATTAATGTGTCCGTTATTTTTCAAACTTTTTACTAAATCTTTCAATTTGCAATTTTTTTTTTTTGCCTTTTAAATTGTTGACATATATTATTATATTATATTTTAATTAATTATTTTAAAATATATTTTCAGTTAAAAATATTAAAAATTTGCACATATTTATTACTTGAAATTTGAATATTAATCATATCATTTATTTTTTGTACACTGTCACATCTCACCGAAACTAATTGTTCTGTAACTGACCCATCTAATTAAATAACATATTACGATTTAATTTTATTGACTAATTTACTAAAACATGATATAACTAAATGTTATACTTTACCTTTAAGTTTTTTTTTTTTTTTAATTGGTGGGATCTTTTCATTTTTGATTTACTCGGGTAACATGATGAAAAATGGATGGGGTACAGCACATGCTTTCAGTAAAGGTCTATCAATATATTAACGATATTGAAAATCATTTTGACTAAAATGTACACTGCAGATTCGACTCTGATCACTTGGTTTATAATTTTTTCCTCTTCATCGAATTGATCCATTTTTAATTTTACGATGGAAATCTTGAAATAATTGAATGTAATAATATATACTTTTTTAGATTTTATTTTACAACTATTTAAAATATTAGTCGTCTCTTACCAGTTACTTACCGAAAAAAGTGAAATGCATGCCTAGCTTTGTATCGATTTGAACATCACCAAACCACACAGAACTCTGACCTAGTTTAGTAGTTATTCAATCTAATATTTAAATTACAAGAATACTTAAAAAAAATCATTAAATACGTAAATGATATAGCACAATGTATAAAATACATTAAACAAAATGTAACGAAAAATAATTTATTGTACCAACAACAGCGTAATAGTTTATAGTTCACCTTCACGTGTAAACAGGAGTACTCTATTTAGTTAATATATAAGTCAGTGATTTTGTTGACTTTGTATGTATCTGACGATGAATTTTTAATTCTAATCCGGTCGTACATAACAAATATAATAATACTCCAAGTTAATAATTTATTTATTAATTTTTTAAATTTATTTCTACATACAAACTATTTATTTATATATTAATTTAAGAATATTTAAAATGTACAGTGCCCAAATGTTCCGCAATTTCAATACAATCCGCGTTTACAATGACGAATTCTTCCACTCAGACCGTAACATACGGATTACGTAACGTTTTTCATACACGATAAATAATATTTCATATTTCTAAAAATTCCTATGCAGAATCGCTTTATCCATACGGTTAGATACGTTTTTGGTGTTTTCGATTTTACAACATTTTAGTAAAAACTATATACGTCTCCAAAGTTACAAATCTTGTGATTCACTTGTCCATACTATAATATGTATGTATTCAAACTGTTCATAAGAAAGATTCTTTCCTATGAATATTGTTTATAAGAAACTTAATATTATTTCTTTTTCCACAGTGTATGAAGATACTTCTAAAAAGTTACCTAATGTTTCTTTATTAGAAAAATATAATTTATAAGATTTTAGAAGCATAAAAAAAAAAATGTTACAGTGTTGCAACGAATAATACGTAATATCTGAAAAAATAAATAAATAATACTCGTATCATAAGAATCAAAATCGAAAATAAAAGTAATCTGAAATATCAAAATATTGTAGACTTTATTGTTAGGTATACTAAAACGATGATGAATTATTATTATCTATACGTTGGCACATAACAACGCTAAAAGTCTGCCCGTTTTGGTGCAGTTTAGTTTCGCGAACTGTATTTTGCTCGAGAATCGACATATGGAATTCCACAGATGGGGAGAAACAAAAATTAAGTAAAAATGTACTTTTTTTCCTCCACGTTTTACGTGTTTCGAGGAAAGTACTCGTCTGCTAAAGTTTTGTACTCGGTTTAGTTTTGTATATTTTTTAAGAGCTTGTAACAATATGTTACAATATGAAAAACATGTGAACGTTTATTTAAATTTTTTTTTTAATCCGTTATAAATGGTATCTTAAAATATCTATAAAACATACCCATTACTTATAATAATTATAATATCACCAATTGAATATTACATTTAAATATACTCCGCTTGAATATTCACCGTAGATGAGAAGTTATAGCGACGAATTATCCGTACGCTTGAGAATTTGATCGGACGGACAATTGCACCTGAATGGTGCGTTATTTTTCGGAATGGAGCAGTAGAAAGTATGAAAAATGTGGTTAATATTGGACCGGTTATCCTAGAAAACGGTCATATAAAAGTAGTTAACCAAACCCCTTTCGCAGCTTCCACGATCAATTTTTAAATTTCCTTCTAGCGAACAAAACCAATTTTCTACTCCGTGAATAGTATGTATGCTATTAATAATTATTATTAATAACTATTAATAATTATTATTATGCTAATAATAACGTATGCCTTAAAACGATTTCGATGAACTCAAACAAGTCGTGTATTTTTGACGTCACTACAATACCTGATGTCGACGCGAACCGCACAGGAGAACCGTTTAACATAAATATTTTGAAATATTGTAATTCATCGAGTTTCAAGAATAAACAATTATTCAACTGTCTAGATTAACAGTATAATAGTTAATGTCAATAAAAACGAGTTGATATAGTTTTTATAACGTTCTACGCCCACGTTTAGTGCGTACAATGAGCTTGGAGTGTTCGGGAAAAATGACTAAAACAGAGTTTTTAATTCACACGTTAATCGTTGCTGCGATAAATATCAACGCGGTATGAATGTTTAAAAACGATTTCGACGAACGCACATAGGAGTCATGTGTTGTGCCGTCATTATTATATCTGATGTTGAAACCGCGTAAAAATACTGTGTAATACCGTGAAATGTTAGAATTAATCGATATTCAAAAGGAACAATTATCTAACTGTCGAGATTAATAGTTTGATAATCAATTACAATAAAAACCAGGAAAAAAAAAATAAAAAATTGCGAAATTCCTAGGTCGGGTAAAACTGCACGGTCTGGCGATAAACGGGGATGGACGAATGGTATTGCTGTATTAGCCTTTTAAACTTGAAACCGTTGCTCTCGAAAAAATCATAATAAATGAAGAAGGTCAAGTGGATTATTTCATACTTCTGCGGGGGAAATAACGTGTGGGATTATTCTTATTGTAATGTATATTTGTCGCGAGCGTATCATTAATATTTTTTATTACATCATCATTATTAATTAATTATCCACTATGCAATTATAATTTACGATATTTGTTGCGCGGTATAGATTGTAGCGACCGGTTGTCCGTCGACGTCGTCTACGAACATCGGAGCGGCAAAAATAGATAAATAATTATTATGTGTGCGTTGAGTTTAGACAGTCACTCGGCGCACGTCTAGTATACGAAATGTCCTTTTAAAAACATAATTGTGATTTTTCATTACCTTGAAAATATATTTCACTTCTACATATGTCTGATATAGTAGTAAGACCAAATTTTCTATTAAGATAGGTTGAACTTTTAATGAAAATTTTTCCTAAAAAACAAAGTTTGGAAACACAGTAAAAAAAAAAAAATCATTTTTAAACATATTAATCACAAATAGATGACTTATGAATCGATCGAAACACTCGTGATCGTGATCGACCACTGAAACAAAAACAAAAATACAGGCGAAATATATGCGTTGACCTATAGGTCGACGTTAATACGCTGAAAAAAGTAACAGCAAACAAAAAATAATTATTAATGGTGAAAAACGGAAAAAAAATTACCGCCCGGACAGGGACTTGAACCCTGGACCCTTAGGTTAAAAGCCTAATGCTCTACCGACTGAGCTATCCGGGCATGATTAGGAAGTATTACTCGATTAACCCTTTTCATGTAAAAAAGCAAATTGTTGCTTTGCATAACAATATATTATAGCGATTTTGAACCAGGGATCGACGTCGCGTAAAATAGTTGGTTAATGTTTTTTTTTTTTTTTTTTTGGGAAATTTATCTTTCTACGATTACAATCGAAAATAAGTTAAGAAATCGGCTAGGTGCATCACCAATCTAACAAGAATGTTTTTAACGGAACTCGTTGTGCCAAAAACTGAAAACATTTTCATTAAAAAATGTGCACGTACAATTAATGTGGAATTTTTGCCGTAGAATTTGATCTCGATAAACTTTGTATACTGGTTTTTAATAATCATTCTGAATTATTTTCGTTTGCCCAGTGAGTTTATCAAGTGTACTCATCAGTCTTATTTCAATACGGTTATAATCATTACCCTTGGAACAACTTTTCAATGTTAACATTGCAGACCGAACGTTGAAAATCTACCTGGCATTTAGAAAGTCGCGATCTCGAAAACGTCGACGTTGTATCCATTTTCAACGTAATCTTGTCGACTACTGGAGGCAATTGCCGTAAAAGTTTTTTTTTTTTATACGAAAAAATTACGTAACAAAAATATCCGGTTTCGACTCGCAATTGATGGCTTTCGAAACGTTAATATGTGACGAATACGTGCTCGTGCGTCGAGCGTGTAATAGTTAATGGAGCGTTTTATCAAAATTGACGAACTCATAAACCATACTTACTATATTAGATTATTAATTATTCGTTAATTATAAAAACTATATAATATAAAAGTATATTATATTAGATTGAATAATTTTTAAACTCCTACATTAGTAGACACCTATTTTGAATTGAATTTTTAGAAAAACGATATAATTATTAATGGAAAAACTCCGTTTATGATCGTCCGATGTGAACTTTGTTCGATTGAAAACTATTAACAAACTTCTTCAACTTGAGCTGATGTCTTTTTCATAATGGACCCTTACGTACTTTTCAGTTCCAGAAAGAATTACATACGATTATGGTTTATAAGTAGCGTTTTCTTACTGTTGTTCGGACACAATTATAATACAATTGAGTGATTATAATACGATATTGAATACGATTCAATTTAAGCTGATTAAACGTACCTACCACTCAACTCCAAAAACCACTTATGATTGTTCAATCAACTATATTCTACTCTTTTCTGTTCTATATTTGTTCTAATATTATAATTATTGATTTTTTTCTTTTCTTTCACACTCACTCTCTCTCTCTCTCTCTCTCCTTCTTTCGGTCGGAAAAGTCGCTCGGATCGCTTGGATTTTCTTAACCTGTAGTGTCGAACATCGGGAAAAATGCAAAAATACGTATCGAATTAGAAAAAAACTTGCTGCGCTTTTTCGTAAGTGTAAAATGTAGAGGAAAACAATCGTGTGCCGGTGTACAAACATATACGATTAAAAATTATTCCATTTTTTTTTCTATTTACTACGGTTTAACACGTATTTCGCGTTTCGCTGCAATTCACGTCCGGTGCATAACGAGCATCGGCGTTGCTTAGTCGCGGATTATTATTTTTAACGCGTTCCCGGCCAACAGCCGTTGCTTATTATTCCGAAGGACGACGAAGCACGTCATACACTGTGCCGCCACGGTCCGGTGAAAACGGTTTTCTATTCGACGACCATCGTGATCCGTGACGGCGCCGAAGAAAAGTCGAAAATTCTATCTCCCGGGTAAAAGTGGTCAAAAACTGAATGGTTCGTGCGAACGAAAACGACGTTTTTCAAACAAGTGAAAATAAAATAATAAAGCTTAATTTACAGCGATAAAATACTCAGCAAATATAATTAAAATAATTATTGTACGTTAACTAACGGTTTTAACAAAGTATAAATTCCTAGGTAGGTGAGTACACAGATATATCAGTTTGAAAAACAAAAAAAAATTATTCCGTTTACCAAAAGCCGATTGGACTTCTCAATACGTACGTACAACAATCATAATTGAATAGCTTCTTGCAAAAAGGGCTTAAGTCCACAATTTGGTAAAAATGTGATTATTGCAGATTTTATTTAATTATTCCTGAACATATCGTTTCATGTTAAAACGAATTTACTAGAACATTACTAGAACTCATTTAAAACATACACATATTTTTTTATTTACATTGAATTGCATTGAATGCAATAAACTTTTATTTATTTTATCCGAAAGCTTAAAGTTATAGACTAAAACCCTTTTTGCATGAAGCGATTCAATTTTCTCGTACCATAATATTCATTCTCATAACATGGCATGTAATAATAATACAAGGTACCTACTCAATATCTTATAAACAATTGATATGAATTATTAAAATTTAAAATATACGATGACACAACCCAACTTTGGACCAAAACAGATTGAACTTATTTTACTAGGAGGCCGTCAAATTGTTGTCTAAGGCAAAAAGAGTTTCGTTGAATTCTCAACCATCACCTGCTTGTATTATTCTAGTGTTCCTCTAATTACGCACGACCGTTTTGAACGTAGAGGCTGCGTAGAGGAAATCATCCAAATACATACAACATAAGAATGAAAGAAAAAAGCTTAGTATATTATCACATTTTAATCGAAAGTTAACAACACAATACAATATATATTTTACATATATATAAAAAAAAAAAGAATCAGGTGTAACGCTGTTATTAATAGTTTTTAGTAAACATAATCAAATATAGTATAATAATTATTATTAATATTATTATTATTATTATTATTATTATTATTATTATAAAATATTAAATGTACCTGTTGTAAAAATGAAATTACTTTCTTTTTTTTTTTTTGTTAATCGTCACTCACATCAGTTGTCTAAAATTTTGGCCTACAAATGAATAAATTAAATTGTGTATACAAATACATGAGTATAAAAATTAAATAAAAAAATTAAATAAAAAATCAAATACAAAAATTAAATCAGAACAATAAGTCCTATTATTCTTTAGCGTTCACTTCATAAAACAATGTTGAACTTTAACATTTAATAAATCAATGACATACAGGCATAATAAGCAAATATATTGAAAAAAAAAAATAATAATCATAATAAAATAGTAATATTACACTAATAGTAGCAATATTAAATAGTTGGAAATTACTAAAACTGTATAGAAAGTAGATGATCCGCGATGAAATAATGTAGTAAATATTTAAAAATAAAAAATAAAATAAAATAAAATAATAATAATAATAATAAAAATAATAAAACATAAAAATACTAATGTTTACAAATTGGCACAATTATTAACAGATCTTAAGGTATAATCTTAAAGTGAATACAAAAAAAATAAAAAATAAACTATTTATACTAAATAAATATATTGATATTAATAGTTGGTTACTAATCTTTGTAGACGTTAAATATTTTTTAAATCGAGTATTAATCGTTTTTGTGAATTATATTTTAATTTTATAATAATAATAATAAATAATAGTAGGGTTTTAATTTTTTTTTAATTTTTTGTTTACTTGTTATTCTTTTTTTTTCAATTAATTTTGATTAAAAATTATTGTGTTTTATTATTAAAAAATATTACTTCGTTCACGCTAGCATACTTACACAATCCGATATAAATATAAAGATGAAGTTGCATGTATATGTTTAAACTTATGTTATTTTAAAACGAATTTTAATATCATCAAAATACAAAATAAGAAAATCAAAATTATCGACAAAGCTCATTATAACGCGCATTTTAATTTTCTTCTTATATTATACTTGTACGAAACTAAGGTATTTCGTTATGCGCAAAAAAAAAAATGTATTTTCTAAATTTTAAATATAAGTAGTTTGTTAATGCAATACTTAATATAGTTTCGATGTAAAATAATCGAAATTGTTTCGTTTGTCCGAAAAGAAAAATAAAATTAATAAAAAAAATTGAACATTGAATGCTATACTAGCATTTTTTATCTAATGCAATAAGAACTGTACGAACATTTTTATAGTTATAGGTGATTTTAGTTACCAGTATATATCCATATATAAGTATTAAATATAATACATGTTTGTTAAAAAAAAAATTATTAATTTTTTAATGTTTTAAAAACATGTACACAAAAATACTACTGCAACTTAAATATAAACATCTATGGATATATATAAATATATAAATAAATAAGAACGCAACATGTGGTTTGAGTAAAAAATATCCAAATGTTAGTTAATTTTCTTAATAATAATAAATTTTAATAAATCACAACGGACGTACAGAATAAAAAAAAAGAAAATTTTTCCTTAATTCAAACAACAATTAATACAAATAAGTTGTAAATGCATACAAAATAATATCTTTAACAATAAATATTATCTCTCCGCAAGGATGATTAATTTAAAATACATAATAGGTAAGTATTATTATTCGACTATAATTACTTTTTACTTTTTAATATTAATACTACTATTAACAGCCGGAAGAGTTGAAACTCTCTGTTAAACAAAAAAAAAATTGTTAACTTGCGTCCCATATGCAAATGTAAACGACTGGACAAAATTTTTGTTATATTTAAATTTCCTAAAAAACTAATTTAATACAACAATCCTTATTGGCAAAGGCATATCAAACGACTAAAGTCATATCTTTTTTGTTAGGATAATTCACTTTTTTACCCTGCCACAAACTATTGTGTATGGTAAACGCATCAATGGTGACGGTTAAATGTTTCGTGTGCACTTGCGAAAAACACTTGCCACCTGAATTGTACCTAGAACACCACAAACATAATATTAATATTCGATGTTACTTAAAACTTAACTATTTCAGATTGACGTGTCTTGACACAATCCTTTGACATAATAATTTTATACCAATTAATTACTGTCAAATTCATTACGTATATTTTAAAACATTTTATAATTAATATTTTAAACTAATTAACTAAAAATTTAAATTCCATATAATAATAACTAGGATTTGAGCAAATTTACTGTTTGTTAATTTTCAATAATTTATTTGATAAATACATCATACAAAACCAATCTAGTTTAGCAACCAAGTGAATTTTTTTTTGCATCCCAACTGCTACAATAAGGTATATTTAAACATTGGATATTATTTTTAGTAATTGTAATCTTTAAAATTTTCTAGTTTTGAGTGAATTTTAACAAGTAGCAATAATCAATGCAATGAACTCCTTTCTTATTTATTCTGTCAAATAGGTAAGGAAAATCAAATATATTTGATTAGTTGTCTACTCACTTGAAAAACCTGTCGAACATACGATCGGTGACAATCCGAGGACCAGTACCATATAGTTTTGCTACCTCTTCCGTTTCTGGATAGTACAAATATAAAGCTCGGAACTGACAGCCTGTATCTCGGAATAACACTAAGAAATGCCTGGCTTCGGACCTGTTGATCTCTTCAAGTACCCGTTTCTTAGCTTCCCGATTCACTACACCCGGAAACACACAGTATTCAACTGCGTTCAGGATGATACCACGATTTGATTTAGTCACCGGTTGTTTGTATAACCTTAAAGAAAAATAACAAACATTAATAAATGATGAAAGCGAAGACCTAAATATCAACTTGAGCCAATAGCATATATAGTCGTCATCGTATAATTAAATATAAATAGCATAAACAAAACTATGAGATAGTATTAAGTTATAAGATATAAAAATTAAAACATAATTGTTATCCCTAATAGTACTACAGAATATTTTGTTTTTTCAAATCTACAGAATATAACAACTAAGGAAAAAGGATAGTTAAAATGTATTTATTTTATTCATAAACATTATTTTTTTCACAATTTGTAAGATGAAAACCTACAAAACCAACATATAATTCATATATTGAAGGAAAACATGAAAAAAATATCTAGTTTAATCATGGGTAGAGTTAAAAAAAAAAAAATTACCAATAAACATACAGACCATTCACACAACAATTTTAATTATTGTTCGACGAAAAATAACTAAACATTGATATTTTTTACTTCAGATCTTGTAGAGCCTATAAATAATATTGTTAAACCAAAAACGTCTGTTGAAAGGAAATTTATTTCAATTAAAAACTACGGGAAGAAGTAAATGGAATAATTTATAATTGATCAAAAAATTATCACGATGACAAAGTAAATTAGTTAACATTATGATTATTAATTATACCTGGGACCACTGTAATCGCTACCACCACTTTCACTGGCTGCGTCGTCAAACTTGCGACGGATAGGCAGTGAACCTGGTCCGGACGGTGAAGCGGCTCTTCGGGGAGGTGTAGCCCGTCCAAGACCCGAGTCTGTATCACCGCACCGATACAGGAGACTGTCTTGGTCACAACTAGAACCTCCTAAAATTAAAATTAATTAAAAAAATTAAAAACTTACTAAATAAAATAAAATGACTGGTTGATAGTTTAGCGAAACTAATTTTAAGCACATACACATAACACACAACAGTATAAGCAATTATAAAAAAAACACCTGTGTGTATACATGTGTGTGTGTGTGTATCTTAGTTATATATTTCTAACACTGTTTGTTACTAGAAATATTATACATAATCATGAAAGAATACGTTTTAAAATAGTGAATAAACTCTCAGACACGTCGCGAAAGTTTAAAATAAGAATAGTTAATACATTTTGATTATTATATGTAGTGTATATTATATTTGTTAGTAAAAACATTAACATCTATTGCAACATCTTTATGCAACAAAATAAATAATTTTTAAATTATTAATTTAAATTAATATTAAATTATTAAATTATTTATAAAAACATGCTTTTTTATGTATGTATATATTTATAAAAAATCAAGGGCGTAGGTAAAGATTGTTTATGGGAAATTTAATATATTAAAATCCCTAATAATTATTTTTATTATTACCTAATGTGTATATATACTTATTTAAGTCACTTTGTTATCAATACACATAAATCTAAACTAAAAATCGAAAAATTTCAATTTTGATTTATAATAAATAAAATTTTACTCTAAGTATACTATCAATGAAATACTGAACAGAAAATTATATATACATCGATATAAGTACATGTATATGTACATAACACACTTCAGTTTCTATATATTACAATTATAATTTAATATATATTATATACCACGATATAAATAATATGGAATATAATTTCACGTCGTAAAAACTCAATAGATAGAACCATAGTAGAGTAAGATAAGATTAATTTGACGAAATCAAAGAATAAAAAAATTATGTTCATAATAAAATTAAAGTTTGTAGAGATGGTAACAAATGAAAACCAAAAAATGCAACTTTTTTAAAATAATAAATATAACATAAATATTCTTAATATACGACTGATAAAACAACAAATAAAAATTAAGACTAAATAACTAAAGTATCAATGATATAACTTCTAATGAATTTTTTTCGGTAATAATAAATAATAATATTCTACTTAATAGATATATTATGTTCATTTAACATAGGTAGAACCAACGGTATCAAACACTTAATAGCTATTAAATTTCCGCCACCACGATATGTCATACTTGCATATATTTGCTATACATTTTTCATGCGTGATAGACCTTCACCTTTTTTTTTACATTTATCTTACCATACAAATTCATGAGAGAACTGGATTTACGAGGTGCACTATTGTAGTATCCAAAATTTGTTTTACGCTTTGTTCTGTCCAAAGAAGAATCTGTAAAAACGTACGCCAAACATGCTACCAACAATTTGTAAAACAAGTACTACTTCCTAAAACTACAAGGATTTTTCTATACAAAAAAAAGAATACAGTGGTAGTTTAACTAATAGTTTTACACAACATCAGCCACTATAAGTATGATGATACACAAGCTACTATTTTCAATAACATTTGATTAATTTTTTCTACGATTTATAGCATATATGTGAAAACATAATAATTAAATAAAAAAAAAAAAAAAACGTAATTTTATTATCGAACTGAAATATTTTGTAAGTTTTATAGTCATTTCAATGTTACTTCAATCATAATTTTCACATTTTGGTGTGACGACACATTTTCTATATAAAATGGATCTTTGAAATAAGTTTAACAGAAAGTTTAAGGACAAATTACACACTACACGTCAAAAAAAAAAAAAATATGGAAATATGGTCAGCTGCAAATTCATATTCATCGCACTCATGTAAGACATAACGTAATAAAAAAATAATTAAAGTTTAAATATAAACCTATTATTTATAAATATTTATTTTTCTCAATTATACCTAATTTAAATATTTTTACAGTAAAATGAATCAAGTTTATCTCCGATTTGTGTATTTACATTTGAAAAACATTATTTATATTTTTCTCTTCTTATAATTGATATAATTGTAAATACAATTAAAAAGATAAAACTATAAAAAAAAAATTGTAATCAGTTCATATGAAAATTAAGTTTAAACTTTTAGACTTGACCTTAAACCAATCTTTCAATAATTATTTACGATATTTATTTAATGCTTACGCAAGCATGATGCCATACGTTTTGTAACAATTATTGCTATATAGCAAAAATATACAAATAGCAAGCAATCTATAGTCGGCTAAAAAAAAAAAAAAATAATTTGTCTACACACATCAGGCATAAATATACTATACTAACCTCTAGAATTTTTATAAGATCCATGACGATCCAAATTTCTTGGTGTATTGAGTTTTCCTTCATCAGTGACGTCTATACAATAAATAAAAGGAGCGGAAAATACTAATGGGCTTCAAAAGAAAAGATCAATGTGTTACTGGCCTTAGGGATGTTATACATACCTGAATAAAGAGAAGAGGTGGACGTTCGCCGTGTTTCAGCTAAGCAGTCTTGCGATCCTCTGTAATAATCTCGTCTAATTTGTGAGTTCAACGCTACGTGCACAAAATAACATTTTTAATTCAGACGTGATTAAAAAAAAAAAAAAAAAAAAGATTAAATAAAATTAAACATTATATAACATCAAGCGTGAGAATAAAGGTAGTGAGAGTATTATAACGAAATGTTATAATAAAAAATACTAACTAGCAAGATTTGTGATTGAGCCTTTCTTGCCTCGAGATGGTGTCAGTGTTCCGTCATGTGCATCACTACGATCAACATGTATAGTTTTAGGTCTTGGACGTCCACTTTGCATTTTACTACGTAATCTTGGAGGACCACCCATAGTATGATTATTATTTGTTTTCAGTGAATTTAAAAGTTCTTTATCTACGGTTTTTCCCTTAATAACGAATATAAATCATAAAAACTATAGAAAAAAAACTCGGGGAATAGTAACCTTATTAATAATTACTCACTTCTCTTTCAGCTTCTTCAATAGCTTTTTTAATCCTATATTGTTCTAATATCATTGCTCTTCTTTGTTTTTCTTCTTCTTTTTTACGTAATTTCATTTCTTCTTTCTCTTTCTCTTTTTCTTTACGTTTCTGTGCTTCAATTTCTTTTTTGTTCTTAATTTCTTCTTGTTGTTGCCTCCGTTGTAAAGACAACAAAAGTATCCTTTCTTTTTTCTTTTCCATCTCATCAATAGCATTCTGAATATGAATAATAATGATATAATAAATTAATAAAACAACAATTAACTTTAAAAATATTAGTATTCATACTGGATCTGGATTTGAATTTTCAATAATGAGTTCAACTCCTGTAGGTGTTGAAGATTTTGGGTGATTTGTTTCATTATTTAAGTTTTGCAAAACAGTAGATTCAGAAACAGATTTAACTGGAGATGAAAATTCTTTAGACTTAGAAAAATTTGATGCGGAAGAGTTACAATTTCTAGGTGATATATCCAAGTTATTCAATGACACAGAATTGTTTAATACTTGAGTTAAATTTCTATCCTATAAATTAAATTAATTTATAAATTAAAACAAATTTTAAACTAATTATTTATATTAAAATACAATATAAAACAAAAAACTGATAAAATTAATAACTTACCTTTGAAATAATCTTTTTTGTTCTCAATGGTGGTTTAGGTCGCTTGGGAGTATCTGTTTCTTCAAATGAGACATAAAAACCTTTATCAGATGTGTTTGCAGATGTATCATGACTAGTTTGGGATATAGAGGAATTATTATCACTAAAAGAATTACGATTAATAGGCATATGTGTTCGTGTCGGAGATGGTATCCTGTATGTCCTATGACCAGATGTTATATGAATTCTATTCAAGCTTTCAGAAAGATCAAGATCTGACTTCTTTGAATCATTGCCTACATTAAAATATTATTTTAAAAATTTAATTTTGTCACGAAAGAATGTGTGTAATAAATAAAACATACCAATGAATGAAATACTTTGAGGTTGCATATCATCAATAGATGGAGTTGGCAATTGTGAGTGGCTTACAACATGATTGGAATTCCGACGAGGGGGAGGAACTGGTGAAGAAGGACTAGTTTTAACACCAGATCTATTTAACAAAGTAAATTCAGACTTTTGACGTGGTGATCCACTTAATGATGATGGCTGAGAAGACTTTGGTATTGTTCGACTGAAAAAATATATTTCATGTGAAATAAAGTAACAAATTTCACAATTTATAATTGAAATCAATGATGAAATAATTACCTGCCATTCCAAACATTTTGAGATTCTTGAGCAAATGTATGCGCTTGTTGTGATGGTGTTACATCCCAACTTTTTCTAAACTTTTGTTGTTGTTGTTGTTGTTGTTGCTGTTGAAGATGTTGTTGCTGGTTATTATGTAAGAAAAACTGTTGAGACTGTGTTTCCTTATTAGGCTGCATTATTTGCTCATATGATTCTTGGGGTATATAATCGTTGTCTATTGTAGAAGAATTTTGTAATGTATTAGGTATAGGTCGTTGATTAACATATAGTTGTTGGTGTTGGTATTGTGGATGTTGTGGCTGATTGTAGTTGTTGTACACAGGTAAAGACGGTTGATTGTGATTCATAAGGCTATGCCATTGTTGACCATTATCAGTATTATTATGTTCTATGTGTTGAATCATTTGTCCGTTAGGCATTACACAATTATTACTTTGTTGCCGATTGATTAAAAAATTTTGTGGTTGATGAATGGAATGAGAATTTTGATAAACTTGCTGCAAAGACTGGATACCTGGATAATGTTGCATCATTTCAGACTGTAAACTGTTATGTTGCATTTGATTTTGTTGATTAGTTAAACACTGCAAGTCAGCATGCATATCTTGATAATTTGAATGCATTCTGAATAATATTCAAAAACATGGAATTTATAAAAAAAAATAACTATTTAAATATAATTAATAAATAAATAATTATATTAACTTGGAAAGAGTGTTAAGGTCTTCAGTGTTGATATGATCCAAGTCTGGAGTCTTACGATCATCTGTGTACGGACTCATTCGATCAGACCATTTACTTTCTATGCCGTTATCCTATTTCAACAAGCAATTAATAGGTCAATAAAATATTTTTAAAAAATAAGATGTTAGTAGAAATAGTGAAATTAATTTGTTAATAAATACTTGATATGTAAAAGACTGCTGCGCAGTTTTAACAGAAGATGGTGAAATATTACCATCAAACATCATTCTACTATAGTTTGAATCTGGACTTTGTAAATTTCTACCGCCATTTTTACTCTATAAATAATATTTTTTTAAATAATGTTTTGATTTTAATAATAACTAATATTTAACAATACCCTAGTAACAGCCTGGAAAAATGCAGCTTTTCCTACTTGTTGTCTCTGCCGATTCATAAGTGATTCCATTTTACGTTTATCATTTTCAATCTGGCGCCTTTTTTCTTCTAACTTAAGTTTTATATTGAGCAACTGAGAACTCATAACAGAACCATCACTCTCAGAATCATCTCCTAAAAAATAAGATAAATATAAAAATGTTAAACAAATGGTAACAATAATAATCATACCATGTTCACTATGAGCAGCAGACGAAGAACTTTGTTGTAACCATGTAGTAGTACTAGATGGATGCACAGGTTGTGTAGTATCAACATACGATAAACTGCGTTTCAATGTAGACATAGGTGGTTGGACAACCGATTCTACATCATCAAAACTATCATATAACATTCGTTGAAGACCTTGGCTATTATTAGATGCATCACTAGAAACTCTCGACATGGCTAAATTCAAAAAAATTTTTAGTACTTTAAAAATAGTCAATTAACATAATTATACCTGGACTAGTATTAGAGTGTTGTAATGCATTTTGAGCACCAGAACTAGTGTTTGTATGTTGCAATAAATTAACAGCAAAACTAGCATTGGAGTGTTGTAATAAATTTTGAACGCCAGAACTATCGTTTTCCTGGGAGTGTGAATTGGTAATTTTACTTATGCTATCCTTTCGTGCAACATGAATTGCAGGTTCTTTGTCAGGATTTCGACCAAGGAAATGTAAATTATCTTGTGATCCACCAAAGTTTTCCACAGTTAGCTAGATTAAATTTTCAATAATAGTTTATAAATATTGAATGCATTATAAAACTTCAAACTTGTATAATCTAAACTCAATAGTTAAAATTTTTATTCTTCTCCTCCGTCTTTTTCCCAACTATTAAGGGTTAGCCACCCTAATCCTAATTCTCCATTTGTCTCCATTGTCCTACATCCCCTACGCATATACTAACAGCCCTCATATAATATTCAATTATATCCAACTATCTATTTTTGATTTTTCTCTACCTCTTTTCCCTTCAAAGTTATTTTTCAAAACTATTCTGACTGCTTTTGTTTCTTCTCAGACTCATTACATGCTCAAACCATTTCAGTCTATTTACTCTCATCTTACCCACAATCAATAATTAAAATTATTGTTATAAATTAATAATAATGTGCATACTTGTGAATCTTCAGAAAATGAATTTCTTCTTGATCGTCGACCAGCATATGACTGCTTTCTTGTGTCTTCCCAATGTGTTGGTTTACCTGCTGCTACATCATTATTAGCATCACCATTACTAGCATTTAACATTGAATTCAATGTAAGAACAGAACGATTTCGATGAACGACAAATTGTTCGTCTCCATTAGATCTAGAAATTCAATAGCAATAAAATTAACTAATAAAATATAACTAAAATTAAATTAATCAAATACCGGCTAATTTTTTTCCCGTCAGGAGGCGGTTGAGGTGTTATTGTATTTGAAACTTTTTTGACAGAATTGTTATGTGCCATGCCTACAGACAAAATACACTACATAAATAATTACAACCATGATGTTTAAAGTGTAATGATGAAATAACAAAAAACATTCAACATAATTGAACAACATAAAACTATATGAAAGAATAATATAAATTAATAATAATAACAAACAAAAAAAAATTGTATTTTCTAATGATTTTTAATAATTAACTTATATAA
Source organism: Sipha maydis (assembly GCA_034509805.1). Classification (NCBI taxonomy): domain Eukaryota; kingdom Metazoa; phylum Arthropoda; class Insecta; order Hemiptera; family Aphididae; genus Sipha; species Sipha maydis. The sequence goes on from JASXSY010000274.1 coordinate 121,557, forward strand.
ATTAAATATTAATTAGCATTTAATTTTAATAAAATATATGCATAAAGAAATTATATCATAACAATGATATTTTAATAATATTTTCCACCATTAAATGTGTTAACTAGACCTAACATTTAAAAAATATTTATGTTCCAACACAGAAAAAATATTTTTCTATTCATCCAAATCTTTTCATAATTACGAAAATAATGAAAAATAATTATTTATTGAAGTATTATAGTGATAATAAATAAAAAATAAAATATACTAACCACGTAAAAAACGGTTTTCCAAAAAAAAAAAATACTATATTATGTCATTTGAGTATAAAACAGTGAAAAAACTAAAATTTAAACACATAAGCATAAATGTATTTAACATGCATAAAATGTGTTAACATGAAATCAAAACTAGTAAAACAATTTTCGATTTCAAAATCACAATTCTTATGCTTAATTATAATATACTATTAGCAATTCTAGTAAACATTTAGTATTCAATAAACAATAATCAAGTCATCAAATATGATAATCTAAAGAAATAAAAAAATGTAATATTCAAAAATTATCTAAAATTCAATAGATAAAAGTAAAAAAAAAAATAGGTGTAGAACACAAAGCTAATGCAGTGAAGATTAAATGTTAGTGGCATCGATATAAAAAAAACACACACAAACAAAAATAATCTCATAACCAACTCGAATTATTCAGATACCTGTAAACCCTGTTGAGTGTGAATCCAAATTACTGCGGAGATCAGGTATAACGGATATTGCTTGAGGCAATAAACGTTTATGCGCCACGCCATGGCTATTTCTTGGATATGCTAACACCGTAAGAAAAAAAAATTCGATCATATTTTGAATTTTTTTTTCACCTAACATTTAACATTATTCCCTCTTAATTCTAAACTTTGATTTTAAATTGATGATTGGTATATGATGGATTATATACTGGTTAAAAGTTATAAAAATGTTAAAATATCCATCCATTCAACCATTAATATTTTATTTAGTTAGACTGACAATCATGCAAAAATTAATAAGTAAAATATATATACATTAAGTTCTCAAATGTTAATTAAAAGTTTGACTCAATAATCAATAAATTACTTTTTAAATTTTTTCTGACTTAATAACTTTAAGTCAATATTTTAGCTAAATTACACAGCAAAATATTAAATAATTGTTTATTATTTAAAATGGAAAGTAGGTATTCGTAATATTTATGATTAAGTTAAACTACACAATTATTCTATAAAACTGGCCTACCACTCAAAAAATATAGAATTATAATAATTATTATTCAGGTACTAAATTATATAATATATGGATTGTGGACGTGTAATTACAATTACATTTTTTTCTATATATTGTTTAAAATAAAAATTATTATTCCTATCTATAAATTGTATCTAGTTGTTGAATTCAAAACTATTTATAAAACGGCTTTTATTTATCAAATTTAATATTTATTTAAAAATTCAAATTATATTTCAACTAATTAATGTTATTAAAATAATGGTCGTTAATTAATATTTTAATTTGATAGAATATTACATAGAATTATACTTTTAAGTGCATTGATTTTTTTTTTTTTAAAAAAAAAACTTTTTTAAACTTTATTTATATGCTTAATTCAATATTTTAAGTTTTTTCAAATTCAATACAAATATGCTTTTCAATTTTTCAGCATAAATATACAAGCATATTAGTAAAAATAATATAAATATTTTAGAAATAATAAAATTTATGAAAATGCTGTGTATAAAAATAAAATATGGAATATAGTTTAAATACACTATCTGATTCATTAGGTTCACACATTAGCCATTCTTAAGCACAACAAATAACTTGAAGATAACATTCTAATTTCACGTCCACAAAATAATAATTTGCATAAATATACTGAAATAGAACAATTACCTTCTGCCAAATCATTACTACCCTGGTTGAAACTAACACATTTAGCTGGATGTATTTCTAAAACGTTGAATAAGTCAGCAAAAAAAGCAATTAAATTTGCTTTCATTGACCTAAATTAAAATAAGTATTTATATTAGATATATAATGTATATAAAATAAACGATTGTTTAATTACCCTCTTATATAATAAACATCTTGAGGCCTCATATGAAATATGCAAAAAGGCAAACTATTATCGCAAAATTCATTAATCACACTAAAATTTTTTATACAGTCTGATGATGTTGGTGCCTTTGATACAGTAATAAACTGCCAAGGTAGTTCATCAGGACAATAAAAAGATATCAATGCTGCTATAGCTGCTCCATCACTCATTTCATGAAAATCGTTCACTGGGGCAATGTCAGGTACAGACAAATTTTCCTTGGTTTATAAATCAAAATTGTATTAATTAGAAAACTGTATTTATTTTTTAATACTATTATAAGAACCAACCGTTTGTGAACTGGATATGCGTTGTTTTAAAGCTTCGACAATACGATTAACCCACAACAAAATAGCTCTCTCGTGATCTTCAGGCATAACAATAGGAGTTCTGTGAGGAACATGGTTCAGTCTTTGTATAGCAGCCATCACTCGGTTAGGTGTTGCTACTTCTTTGGCATACAATGTCATAACAGCTTCCATTATTGTCATGTGAGCGCTCTACATCAATATGTTAGATTTACATACAGCAATTATATAATTAAATAGTTAACTTGGATTAAAAATAAATAATTTTTTACAGAATTAATTTAACAAAGTCCAAGATTATTTAAAATTATTACTAATTAAATTATTATTTTAATAGTTTTAACAAAAACATACTAGTTTTAAAGGTGTTGTTTGAATTAGAACAGTCTCTGTTACAGATGGATCATTTACAGTCACACCCTTTTTATTTAAGGCTTGGATAACACCCCAGTGATTGAGATTATGGTAATTTGGATCAGAGTATATATTCCCTAATGCCATACAATAAAGCTCTGAACTAGCTAATGAATGAACCAAAGGTGGTTTTAGATGTTCTTGATTCTAAAAAACCAAAAAAAAAAAAAAAATTGTAAAATGTTAGATTAAAATTAGTTTAGATTGATATTCAAATTAACATTACTTACATCATGGTCTTTATAAAAAGGCTCTATAACATTTTCTGGAATTCTATTGTTGTACACCTTAGACAAAAGCCATTTTATCGTAGCTCTTTGCTTTGCCTGTAAAAAAAATACAATTAATTATTCAAAGTACCTATATTATCATTAATAATAATCATCATTCTTTTTTTAAATATGCTTAAACATAATATATAAGTAAAGTAAAGAATATTATTTATAAAGTTATCAGTTTATAGAACACAAAAGGAACATTTTTATAACCAATATTTCGATAAATTACTAATCAAAATTTTATTTTTTCATATAAACCTCGATATAAACCAATATCTACATCAAATAAAAATTGTCTAGCTTATGAAGAAAACAATATTTTAAATAGCTTATTAAAACTTGTTTTAACAAATTTAAGGAAACACAAACCTAAAAAATGTTTAAATTAGATGATCAACTCAATGAAAATTATGTATGGGTTATAAAAAATAAATTTATCTTCAAAATAAATAAATCAAAACTAGGGATTATTGTTCAAATATATACTTTAATCAAAATTATAAACCAAATTATCGCAGCATGAAATATTAAATAATTAAGTACTATAGGTATCTATATTACATATAACATTCAACAATAATAAAATACACAATAAACACAACATAGACTACTTATTTAAAAAGTATTAACTAATATGAAAGAAAAAAAAATTTACTTAATTACAGAAAAAAATTCAAATAAGAAAAATTAAAAAACTACGTACATAAAGTATTTTTAATGAATTAATTTTACATTTTTATTAACAAATTAAAAAAACTATCACTAGCATATAGGTCAAATTAATCAAGTTTTTATTTTTTTATTTTTTATTTTTAATAATAGAAAATAAGCTGTAGGTGCTTAAATTATTTATGTTTGTACATATTCTATTACATTCATACCAAACAAATAAACTAACACATCAACACTCAAATATAGGTATTTATAATGTTGCTATATATATATTATATAATTAAATATAAAATTAATAATATTCTGATAAAGTATATGAGTTCATCCGTATAACAACTTGATCCATTTAGTTATCACAATACTCAATTCGCAAGCTAAGAAAATATTCTAACAAATAATAAAATAAAATAAAACAGTCCATTTTAGTCCATTTTTGATTTTTAAATTAAATTAAAATATTTAAATTTGAATAAATTTTTCACTCGATCGGGCGCGTCTACGTATAATGAATTTCGAACGTAAAAACCCATTAAGCGCACATCAAATTAGCACACTCACACTAACTAAATAAAAAAAAATCTACTTGTTCAATCAATATTAAAAATTCGGAATTATAAAGTGTTCTATGAAAATTGTTAAATAAGAGTTAAATTTACCTAACGTTTCACTTAATCTATGTATTATCTTAAAAATGAGTCATACGCTGGTGTGTGTCATGACAAATTTACCCAATAGTTATACGTTACGACGCTAACGTATAATAAGTATATAAAAATAATCCTTATCCAAAAGTATTGTACATTTTATAAAACTGCCTCTTGTTTACATTAATATTTTAGCAATAAATGTATAGGTATTTTTCCAAACAAAGTTACTTGAGCTAATTTTAAAAGATAATATGTTAAAGCGTAGTCGCGTGATCTTGAATACGGTAATTAGTAACTGAGAATTAAACGGCAATTAGGTACTGAGAAATATTATACGACAATAAAACCGGCTTAACGCAATTCCATAATGTTGGGTTACTTTCATTCAATAATAAAAGTATTAAGTTATAAAAAGTATCTAATTGTTACAGTTGAATCAAAAATAATAGTCTTTAAATCTTACGATTTAAAACGCTTCAATGTTAATGTAGTAAGATAACCAGTATTATTTGAATTATTTTATACAGCAATAATACGTAAAACATAATTTACTAACCTAGACCCATACAAAAATTTAAGTTTGTGGGTAGTATTAAATCGAAAGTCATAAATTATTGACTCTTAAAAAATAAGATATAAGAGTAATACTAACATAAAAAATATGAATGAGTAAAATACTATTACAATTTAAAAATGTTTACTAACTTATTAAGATCTAATATAAAATATTGACAGAATTAAATGTTATTTTTATAGTTTTACAATTTTACCATTTACGTGACAACTTACATGTTTAAATTAAAACTGTTATTCTAAAATAAATGTAATTAAAATTAAATATATTAAATGGTTAAAACTTCTAAGTTAATATATACCTAAATAAACTATTTGTTTATTTATTTCTATATTTATTCTAGAATAGTATATATAATACATTTACAGCATAAAGTCGTAGTTACGTAAAAATGTATAAATACGGAAATAAAATGGAATAAACTTTGAAAAACAATGTTTTCCTCTTTACTTCAAAATATTTTATGATTTGCTTTAATTTTCAATGTCAATAAACACAATGCTCACAATGGATATATTAACAACTGTAAATAAATGAATTAAAATAATAGGTTATTGTTAAGCTAATTTTATTTTAAATAATCTTAAAATTTTGAATTAGAACTACTCTACCAAAATTACCTTTCAATAAAAAAATTTCGCCAAAATATAAATTATAACCTTGTAAATATTGTCTCGTGAATTAAATTATTTATGCGCCTTATTACTTAATAATAATAACATCGTAGACATAATAATAGTTCAGCCTCTTCTTTGACCTCAATTAAAATAAGTATATTGTACTACATTAATAAATTATTGTTTAATATTTTTAACATAAATAAATAATATGAATTTATTGTAGACGAAAAACGAATGTACAATCAGAAAAATATGTGTTAAATAAATAACAACAATAACATATGGTAACATCTGCTATGTATTTTCTATTGACCTTAACAGTTAATACAGTTGTTATGTCCTTAAACGTCCGGTAGTTAATTATTATTCTAAAATGTGTCTACCCTTACGTCTATGAAACAATGTTAACAATTTAACACAAATTATGTAGAAATACATGTATTTTATATCAATAACTAAAAATATAATAATAAAAATTATAAATTCTTTACGATTATTTTCATACATCTTAAGACCATAAAATATCAATGGACAGACAGGTGTGGTGGACCGCATGGGCCCCCACAAAACGACTTCCATTGCCAACGCCTTCTAACTGTGAGAGTAGGTACTCCTACTTGTTTATTTAATAACATTAATGTAACATAAATCTATGTTATGCAAGATGAATTTTATTCAGAAAAACGCTTATGGTTTTAAAAAGTAGCTCGTCATTTTAAAACTTACAAATATTTGGATATATAATTTAAGGACAAGTACATTTAAGTATTTAATGTAATAATATAGCTGAACAATGAAAAATTGAATACTGTTAAAAAAAATAGCATTGTTAAGATATTTCGAATTAATAATGTTAAATTGGAATATAATTGACAACAAACAGGTGAATTATGTGCATAATCAATTTGGAAAATTAAGACTAAAATAATTTATAATTATTATACGTTTTTATGCTTTTAACTGTATTTATATTTTAGCTATTGAATATTATTATTTGATAAGTAAATATTGCTTAAGATTTCATCAAATCGAGATCAACGAGATCTAAATTACATCTTAAAAAGTACATCAAAGGATAAAATAAATATATAAAATAATTTAATACCGTTTTTGTCTGCCGATAATTACTGTTCAATAAACATATAATAAACGAATTGCTAAACAAAACCCGAATAATATTACAGCAACACCAAAAAAGGAATCGAAAAATAATTGTTTCATTTGAAACACATTACGACAGTTATGTCAAAAATTATATTATGTAATCAGTCATAATAAAACATATGAATGTACATGATATATTTAAACAAAATTGTATCCAAAACAACGTTTCTGAAAATTCGTTATTATAACTTGGTGAAACGTATATAAGTAGTTATCAAATCTGAAGGAATTTCCAAAATTGTAATAATAAAATATCTAAAAATCAATAAATTATTGGTTTAAAAAAAAAAAAATACCAAAATAAAATATAATACTCCACGTGTTACCTAATCATATTTATTTATAATGTGTTGGTTATTTTTGATAGAATACGTTTAAATGGACGCGGTACATGAGTGGTGCACACTCGTCCTGCTTCACTAATTCTAACTAATCTTTAGGCAAATGAGTATAATATTGTATCTTATTTAATAAAAATAAAATCTCAAGTGACGTTTTTAAATAATACTAGTGAATAATTTTTTTTTTTCATGTCCTAAATATAAATGTAGGTAATGAAAGAATAATATTATTAGAAAACTTGTATTAAACTGTAAAATCCATAAGTTAAAATTTTGTATTTCATAAAAATAAACTCAAGATTAATCAGTAAATTTCTCGGTAAATGCCTATAATTCCAATTCTAGCAATTTTCAAAGTATTTAACATCTTGCTTTTTTTTTTTTTGGAATTCTAGCATTTATCACATTCTAGCAATTTTCAATATAAATGTATACAACATCAACATCTAATTACAATTTAACATTCAAATAGTATACTCTGAAATAAATCACACCATTAAAAAAACCAACATAAATCCTGAATAATAAAAAAAAAACTTGTAACAATAAAATTATGTTTGTTTAATATTAATGAACATGCTAACCCTTATGTTGCATCAAATTAAATGACTTTCAATAACTACATGAGATTCGACTTAGGTATTCTAAGTACCTATATCAAAATATTTAGAAGTGTGTGACTGAAATAAATTTATAAAACAGGACAAATTTTTTTTATAAGGATAAACAGTATTTTATAAAAAAGTTAAGATAGCCTATACATTTTGAATTTATTTTCTTTTGTAATATATATATACAATTTCAAAATGAATAAATTATTTTATTAGATAATAAATTTAAGAAAACACAATTTTATCACTATTAAAATATATTTATTTTTAAACATAAGTATTATACATTTATAAATCCAACACTAAAAAATTGAATGTCTTATAAGATGATATTACTAACAAAAATTTCAAGAATATAATAATTATTATTTTTACTAAATAATTATTTATATTTATGCTAATTTATGTAATAAATAATTATTAATATTAATATAACAGACATATTTGACAAATATTATTGACATAAGCTCTGCAAGCCCTGCTTATTAAAAATATACATCTACCAAAAAAAAGTAATTAACAAAATAATTAAAATACACAATTAATAACCATAAGAAATAAACATTTTAAGGTAAAAATCATTATTCTACTTCTCTTAGTGAGGCCTATAAACCCTACCACTGAAAATCTACATTATTGACACAAAATGTATTCAAACCTCTGATGTTTTTAATAACAACATTTTATATTTTAAATAAAGATACAATTATTTAGGTCCTAATACAAAAAAAAAAATTATAAACACAAATAAAAATTTTACCAGCTCACGAAAAACTTATACCTACTTTAGAATATTTTATCAATCTCAAAAAAACTATAGTCAACTTATCATAGCGAATTATAATAACTGTATTTATATTTACTTTAAACAATCTGCATTATTATATTGCAAAATCAATTAAAATATAAAACAAAGCTCAAGTTAAAAATTTGGTAATTATTTTTTTAAATTTAACAAGCTGTGATAAAGTAATTCAGACATGATACAGACAAATGTTGAAGTGCTGTACTAATTTAGGTAAATACTAACTAGTTAGAAAGTAGTAACTAAAATTAAAATTTATTTTACAAAATTTAAACAGTTGATATAATTCTTTAGTAACTTTCTAACTTGACACTTATAAGATTCATTAAATAATTAAGATTTTACACATTAAAAATAAAAATTATTTATTTAAAAAAAGTTATTTTTCAGTATATTTTTATATACTAAATTTGGTAAAATTATCAATCATTGATACTAATTTAATACATCTATAATCCAAATTTTTTATTGAATTTAAAAAATCTAATTATAATAAAAATAACTGAGTTTTATAAGTACATTCAGTATTTTTTAAAAGCTGTCTACTAGTCAGGTGGTAACTTTTATTTTCATTTATGTTATTATATTCCTAATCTTACTTAATCAAACATAATAATTAATACCTATATGTTAATAATTAACTATCATAAAAATATAAGATTTAACTACAAAGCAATTTTAAAAAATAACTAATTTACTTAAATTTTTAATACCTAACACTATAAAATGTACTTAATGATAAATAATAAAAAATCAAAATTCAATTAATATCAGTTAAAAGTAAAAATGTAACTACCTAATTATAAAATTATATTTATCACAATATATCAATCATAGTTCAAATTAACTAACCTTAATAAATAAAAACAGATAGTGATTTCATAATAATTAATGTTAATACCTATAGAAGTAAAATCATGAAACAACAAAAATAAATGAATAAAAATTATATCATAAGCGCATATTACAACCCATCTAAAATAGTCATAATTACTTAAATAAATAACTTAAATAATTGCAATAATAAGTTAAAATAGCTATTAATAATATAATAAATGTATTTCATTATAAGAAATAAATCTAGTTAACGAAAAACTCTTAAATTAATATTATGATCTAGAATTTAAATAAAAGCTTTAAATAGAAAAATTTAACTTTTTTCAATTATTTATTAAGTAAACTAACACAGAAGTATTTGAAAACCAAATAAAAATGAGTAATGAGTTAAGTCGTTTAAAAGTTAAATATTATGTAAACCTATAAACATTATTGTATATTATAGATTGTAAATACATTTATAAATAAACATCAAAAATAAATAATATAAGGTTGCTTGTTTACACAATTTTTGCAACAAAACTCTTTTTATTAATGGATTAATAGTATTGTAGATACTTTAATTAAATATAAATAAAAGTTTTAACTATTGGTATATTTAAAAAAAAATAACTGAAGTAAATACAAATAGTTGGTAGTCAAATAATTTAAAATAATAAACCTAAACCTACAGATAATATGTAATTTCTTAAGTAGACATTTTATAATATGCCCTTGATATTATGAGTAGGTAAAACCAATTCATAAACCATACAGATATTAAAATTTCATGAATTAGTGAAACATACTCAAAAGAGAAAATTATTTTTTGTAAAAAAAAATTGTAACTACCTACAGGTAAGTTAAACATTTTATTTGCAATATGTTTAGTTTTAATATCATGATAAAAGAAAAATTGAATACATAATAATAATTAAATAGACTTATTTACTGTAGTTCATATTTTATTTTAATAAGTGACAAACTTATAAATATAAATATTATGATTAGTCAAAAGTTTGCCGAATTTAGTTACTACTATTGATAAGATAACCAACAACTTTCTCTTCCTACTTAGACTCTTATACTTTCAAAATTGTTGTTTATAGGTAAGTAGATATTAAAAAAAATTAAAGAAAACTAAATTTTGATTAAATTAATAAGGTAAGTTAGCAACAGAAGATTCAAATAACATTAGTGGTGTTCTTAAATTTTGATTGAATAAACTGAGACAAGTAAATTCACCAATTTATCTACTATTTTTTGAACTAGACTTAAGAGTTACACGCTGATATTTATACGTTTCGACTAATGTTGGACATGATTTAAGACAATTGAAAGGTTTTACATAAAACGACTGTCAATGGCATTAAAAAAAACTAATTACTTTGGTATGTCAGTGTACATTAATTTGAACATTACCCATTCGTGGATTAAATAACCAGAATCGTTCATGTTTGTGGACCCGTAAAACGAAAAGAAATAATCAAAAACTATGAACAAGCGTCGTTCAAAAAATTGTATTTTCTTTACGTTTCTCGACTAACTGAATGTGGAGTTATCGGACATCTATCGAACACTAAGGAAACCAGGAAAACGTGCCTAGATCACACACGAACAACAGAAACACAATTACACACACTCGCGCGCACTCGAACAATGCCTACCCAGACCAGATTGCCTAGTTCAAGGAAAACATATGCGCGTTTGCTTAGGCCATGTCACAGTTGACGGACAAACGTCAAAATCACGTTGTGTATCGAACACACCAGTTGACGGCGCTTACCTGCGAGCAGATGTCCGGGTTGCCAGCGAAGTTTCTCGATCCGTCCGCTCGGTCCATGGCTCGAGGCTGCGACTTCCGCAACTGTTCCTTCTGCTGCTTAGGCTACGAGTGCGGCGTACCGAAAGTTCCGTTCGTTCGGGTCGACGTGGGTCACCGAAGGACTCCACTTTCAGTGCATTATCGTATAGACGAAGATTCGACGACGTCGTTTCGCGGTCCACATCGATGATACGGCGGCTGCTGCTTCGATGATGATAATAACGTCGTATCGATGATAACGATTTAGGTACGTGCGTGTGCGCGAGTGTGGGTACGTTTATTATTATTATTATAATTATTATTATACGTGCGCTCGATAATTATAATATTAATCGGGTACGCCGGGTTACAGGGGAAGGGGGATTGTTTGCACCGGGGAAAAAGTCGTTATCCCCCGAAGAATAACAGGCTGGACCGCAGAAATCGTCGTCGTCGTCGTCGTGGATTGCCGCGGGGATTTCAACGGCGACGGGAGGAATAAAATCGAAGATATCCCGTCGTATCGACCGGTGGCACAGAGCGATATAGATTTGGGAAAGATCCGTCGTCCGCGAGTATCGCCGGGGGGGAGGGGGGCGAACGGGGGCGCTACGGGAGGGGGGGCTGTCCGGGACTATCGGCGTCCGTCGGTTACCGTGGCGGCGAGGAACGGGCGGGGAAAGGGGAACGGAAAAATCGTATCCGACAACGGTTACCAGAGCGCGGTGGTTGGTGGTCACGATAATAACATCAATGTACCGCCGTAGCATTTGCTGCGAACGAACGAGTGACGATCGACCGCGCACGAACTACGGCGACTGCGGCGTACTGGCACTGGTGGTGAGCGAGGTGATAACGTGACGCGACTGTTACCGCGACGGCCGCCCGTGCGTGTGCCGCCAACACGTCGACCGTCGTCGCCCGACGGACGTGATATTATTATTATTATTATTATTATTGTGTAAAAGGTGGGCCGCGTACGTGCGCGTGTGCGACACGGCGATCAGCCGCCGGACTACGTTGCGCGGACGTACGTGAACGCGTACGTGTGCAAATCAATGATGGATTACGGGTACCGTGTAGTAGAGAGCAGTAGGAACGATCGGAACAACACAATTATCGGCTCGCTCGCTGCCTCGCTCCGCGGGCGTGCGGGAGAATGCTCGCTGCGGGCGGTGAGAGAGAGAGAAAACGGATGGGAGAGAGAAAAAAAAAAAAAGAAAGAGTTTAGAAATTACCGCGCCGCCGTCGTCCTACGATGGTCGGACGGTCGGGTGCGAGGCGCGGAGTGAACGACGGTATCATCCATTACCGTGCGCGGGCGCCTCGCTCCGCCCGAGGGCGATTTCGACGTCGAAACGTTTCGACCCGCCGCCGATCGGGGCGTAACGGGTGACCGTTGTGACAGTCCGACCACCGTCACTCGTTTAAGACGAGCGGTTCACTGCGGCTGGTTCTAATTACGTACAAAAATACCGCGTATTGCACCGGAATACCATCAAAGTTTTATCGATTATAAATATTTTTTCGACACAATATAGATAAAAAAAAAAAAGTGACACTTTACTGTTATTTGCCACGATCATAATTAATATCGTGACTGTTGTTCATCTTCGCGATAAACACGATCGTTGAACCTGTATTACCTATTTATTCTTCTAAAATAAATAGCACATTTTACTTGCTCGTATGTTATACCGCGATACTATAAAAAAGTATTGCCCGTACACTTAATAGATCTCCAAATAAGAATAAACCGCTGGGGAAAATGATTCAGTATAATATATTGTGTTTATATGACATAATTTAAATAAAATAACACTACTAACATTTTCAAACCGTGGAAATAACTTTTATCAATAGTTTTCTGAAGTTAAAAAATAATTGTTTGAAAAGTATAGACTTCTATTTAAAAACTATCAAATTATAATTAAAATTCCAACTATGAGTAGGTTGTCCGTATCTATGTTGATGTATGTATTTAAATGTATCATGTTAATTAAGATGCCTATTAATACCACAATAACGCGTGTCGGATTTTTATATGTTTCATTTGTATCGTGTTCTGTAATTATTTGTGAGTTTTACACTATTTTAATTTCTTAGATCTAAGAATAAAAATGTAGGATTAACCATTGACTTATATACTAAACGATACCTAAAAATTAAAAATATTAAAATAATAAATAACTAATAATAATAATATCGTTTATAATTAGAATAAAAAAAAATATATAATTTATCATCTAAAGTATTAACACAGATTAAATTTAACATTTAACATTTCATGAAATCGGTGGTATTATCATGCATTATTGTACCAATGCATGATAAGATATTTTGATAGTAATCATTAGTACGCGCATGCGCGTGCGGGATGTAGTGCTAGCAACAATGATCCGCTTGTCCCATATGGACTCGTAAAGATATTAAATTATCACTGAGAACCGGTTGCGCGGCAATTCGCCGACTATGGAGTGCAGCAAGACGTACCCGACATGCCGCCGCCACATTGTTGCGAGGACCCGGACGTCGGACGTGTGGAAGATTCGAAAGCGGAAATGACTCCATACGCCGGGTAAATATAGATTTAGTTTTTCGAATATGAATACCAAATGCACGCACGTACCACGATAATTGACCGGTTGCGTTGTCGATCGGGAAACGATTGGAAAAATGCCGAGGACCGTAACGAGTTTTGTTTTCATTTTTTTTTTTCACAGTGCTCCGACCGTCGAGGAAATCGATCGATTCAACAGATGTTTACTGGAAATGATTGTCGAAGGCATGCTTCCATTTGACATCGTCGAGAACAGAGGTTTACAGAACTTGATCAAACTCCTCAGTCCTCGGTACACATTGCCTACCCGGAAAACCATTGAGTGTACCCTGATTCCCGAATTGTACGAGTCCACAAAGTCCAAAGTTTTCGAGCTGATTTTGAATGCTGAACACGTAGCAGTAGCAATTGATATCTGGATGTATACTAACACTGATCCTTATGTAACCACAACCGTTCATTTCATTGATGCCAATATACACTATAGGTCATTCGTTTTAACTACTAAAAAGCTGATAGCTAATTATACTGCTAAATACTTGTCCGAGGTTTTATTAGATATTTTTCAAAGTTGGAAAATTCATAAAAAAATTTCTGTTATTGTAGCCGACTCCAAAGCAATTATTAAAACGGCAATACAGTTACTAGGTATTGAATCCATTCCATGTACAGCTCATTCCTTGAATAACATTATTAATAATTCCCTGAGATTAGATGTAAATGAAAATGATCCATTAGCAGATGTAAACTTGTACCAAACTCAAATAATAAGCTTAGTAAAACTATGCCGTTCTATTGCTAAATATTTCAAACTTAATAAAGTATCAAGAAAACTATTGACAGAAAAATTAAAACAGATGAATTCTACTGTTTTGAAATTAAAGCTAGATGATTCATCCCAGTGGAATAGTACACTGGTTATGCTGGAATGTTTTCTTAAGATTAAAAAACCACTAACCACTGTTTCATTGTCAATCTTGCGATGTCCACATATGCCAACTACTGAACAATGGATAATCATGGAAGATTTAGTGATGTTATTGAAGCCTTTTGAAATGTTAACGACACAGCTGACTGAGAAACATAGACCAACTCTGGGAAATATTATTCCGTTAATAAGAGGTAATTAATCTATTGTAAATTAAAAATAATATTTTCTTAACTATTTGTATTCCAGGTCTTCTTCTTTCAATGGATAATAAAATACCAAAAACATCCAATGGAACATTTTTGAAGGATACCCTGATTTGTAATGTTATGAAAGTGTTTGGTTCAATTGAACAGATGCAGCCATCATATTATTATGCTAAAGCAACAATATTAGACCCTCGGTTCAAAAAAGCTGCTTTCACATTGAGTTCACTATCAGACAATGTTGAGCAACATGTGCTATATGAAGTCACCGATTTACTAAAAAATAAAAGTAAATAAAAATTAACATTTTTTTAATCAATATGTGGGTTTCATGTATTAGTATTTAAATTTATCTATACATTTAGATTACACTTATAATTCAAAGTACTTCTATTTTTCAATTGGTTGAATAGCTGTATAAAAGATTAGTAGCTCTGTCATATTGATTTTTAAATTATTTAAATTGTTGTTTTGTTTTGTAAGTCATAGTACTTTTTTTACATATACGGACAATGTTGATAAATAAATATCTTACATAAATATTTTATAATTTATAACTTTATTTATTTTTAATCATAACATGTCATAATAATGGTGTGCGACTAAAAACTTAGTCATAATGACTGTGTGATACTAACCAAGTGATATGTTTAGAGTGATCAACACAAGCTTAAAAAATTAATGTCTTAAAATATCAAATCATTAAGTTATTATTTTTTTTTTCTAAATATAATATTTATTTCATGACATGAAATATATTACAAGATATTTGTAACAATTTTAACTGTAGTTGCATATTTAAATCTTTTTGACCGACAAATATATTTTATAAACAATCATCTGTGTTTTCAAGTACATGTAGAATACTATTTTTCTGAGGGAAAAATCATTGTTTTAGATTCGTGTCTGACCTCTGAAATCCTAGAAAATATTGTGTAGAAACAACCATTATTAAAAAGTGTTTTATTCATTTATTCAAACAAGAAAAATTTTAATATTGCGATTTGTGTATACCAAGAATTTTTATATATTTTTTTATTTTTTTCAAATAAACTTTATTTTCTGCATAACACATTTTAAATAGGTGGTTAAAGTGAAAAGTGTAATACCATGATATGTTTCAGTGAAAAAATTACAGGAATAATAAGTTTATTTATTCTTGAAAACAAAGACCCTTAAAGTTTATATTGATTATATAAAAATAAAATAAAAAGAATTACATTACTTACACAGTCCATTATTTTTTGATGTGTTATTCAATAAAAAATTATTTTTGCAACATCGAAGTAGTTAATATATTGCAATTTTAGTTATAAGTTTAATTTTTTTATGCTTAGGCATTTTTATTTTAAAAGTTTGAAGTTCAACCATATAAAATGTTTTCTTCTTAGTCCATGATGTCAACATTTTAATCATATTATAATAATATTTTATGTTTTTTAATAACCATATTTTATTTAAATTAATGCTGAATAATATTATTATGGTTTTAGAGGAATGTGATACTGCGAAAATTGATAATGCCACTTCTTGTCAACAAACAGTTGTCTCAACAGATTTTACAAATGGTACAGAAAATTTACTTGACTATTTACAAGCCAAGGTGGCAACTATTTGGTCACAAACAAGTTGTACAAATACTACTGCTGTTACATTAATAAGACAGTATATGGACTTAACATATTTGAACTTATTAGAGGATCCTATTCAATTTTGGAAAACCCACAATTCCTTATTGAGTCCTTTATCAGATGTGGCGTTGAAGTATGCTTGTATTCCTGTTTCATCAGTACCATCAGAAATAATATTTTCTAAAGCTGGAAAAATAGAAAGTCAACGACGAAACAAGTTATCACCTAAAAATATTGATGTTATTATTTTCCTAAGCAAAAATTTAGGAAAATAATTTTAGTTTAGTATTCTATAATTGTTACCAACTAATTTTTTTATCATTGATTTAACAATATTTTGTTGACTATATTTTGTTCATTTTATTGTTGGTTTTATAGAATTTCATATGAAGATTTTATTTGTAAAATTGTATACAATAAAAAATATATTGTCAATTTAATGTACTTTTCTATTACAATATTACTGTAATTATATGTATTACAATTAAATATAATCAATATCAGTAATATAGATGAATGCACGATAAAAGAGATTAAGCAACATTTTTGTTATTACCGTTTAGAGGAGATTTATTTGTATCATAATATACCATTAGTACATCATTTTGACCATTTTATAAAAAATAATAGAATTTTAAATGTATGATACAAATGATAGTTCGTAACATGTGAGTTCTAAAATATCAGTCTAAGCCACATTTTTAGGGTTTAAACGCTAATCCCATAAAAGATATGGGGACTAAATGACGTTTTGTTCATTTATGAAATTATATTATTAATTTATATCTAACTAAGATAAATATGATTTTATTATGCTTTTGTATAATATTTTTTTAATCATATATTTTCATAAGTTCCTGTTAATAGTCAATTTATTTATCAGTAATAATTTAAGATTTTACCAAACCTAAAATATTTATTACTCTCCAATAATTTTTTCTAATATGTATAAATTTAAACTTTTAAAAATAGATCTTTTTTACCCCCTTTGTTTATTTTTAATCTACATACCTACCTGTTTAAATATTTTCGATTATAGAAAACATACTTAATGCAGTAGCATTAATATTTTATATTATCTAATAAAAGCTAATAAAATTACTAGGAGATAAGTGACAAAAATATTTATCATCAATAAACAATTGGGGTACAAGTGACAAAAATTCAAATTATTTAATAAAAATTATTCCTCATTCTTAAATAATTAATATAACTAATTGAAAATTACATGATCGTAAAAAAAAATAAAAATATTATTTAAAATGTACTCATAATAAAATATGAAAACTTAAAAAAATAAAAAAGTTATGAAAGTTTGAAATTAAAAAACAATATAAAAACAGTTTATTTGCTCTCCTGAAAACCTTGATATATTTCACTTAGCTACTTTTCTTGTGCAACCATCGATATACAGAACCTTAAAGATGTATTAAGTATGCAACATTCTCTGAAAATAAAAAAGTATTGTTTAACCCAATCTAAAAAATTATTATTAATGATCTATTATTGTGCCCATAGATTGGTGTCTAAATTATTATTGACATTACCAATTTTATGTTTATTTTATGATAATAAACTGAACGAAGCATGAATCTTTATTGATTTTTTTCTCTGATCATCATATTATGTAATAATAAAGAATTATAAACTGAAATACAATCAATGAAAAATAATGAACTGATAAATGTAATTTACTTTAAAAGTTATTACAATGATTGTAATTATCCATTATTATAAGTTATTTTTATTACTTGAATAAAAATAAATGATGAATACTATTATTTAAATCTTTATATTCATTAATTTACCATTTTAATCAATATTATTAAATACAATTTAACTTAATTGAATGATTGAAATTCTAAGTTATAGTATAAGCTATTTAATTACCTATTTTATTTGGCATTAATTCAATTATATTATCACATTGTTAATAAATAACTATTTAAAATTATTATTATTATTATTATTATTTTATTTATAATGTTTCATACATAAATTAAAAAAATTTAAATAGTTAAGAAAAAAATAATATAGTTTTGACAAATATGATTAACAATTAAGAACGTCTAATTGTATGGTATAAATATT
Organism: Sipha maydis; assembly: GCA_034509805.1. Taxonomy (NCBI): domain Eukaryota; kingdom Metazoa; phylum Arthropoda; class Insecta; order Hemiptera; family Aphididae; genus Sipha; species Sipha maydis. The sequence goes on from JASXSY010000274.1 coordinate 140,138, forward strand.
ATTTTTCATAAACAAAATTATATTTATCATGACTATTTCAAATTCTTTTGAAAATAAATAAAATAAAAACCCGTATTAGAATTTTTATAAGAAAAATTATATAATGTTGTATGTATGAAAATAAATAAAATATAAGTAAACCCCATTTTATAATTTGCTAGATTATCATCAGCCAAAAAATTAAGTTAATGCAGTAAAAACAACATCTAAATGTTAATTATTATTGTTCGATTTTACATATCAAAAATGTTACTTATTATTTAATTTTTTCGATTAAGGTCAATTATAACAAACACTATTAAACTATTAGACAAACAGATATTTTTAATGTTACGAATTGGTAAATTTAAGTATAACTATAACACAAGTATTGACATTTGTAATTTAATTATATATTTATATTTGATGTGCCACTGAATTAATTTAAACAAATATGTATTATATTCATGATTAGCGATTGTATTACAAGACAGTTGAAGATTTTTGAATTTCTTTAATTAGATTTTCTGTATAATATTGATTAGTTATAGCTATAATAAAAGTCTTATGTTTTTAAAAAACTTCTCTTGGCATAGTCTTGAAAATAAAAATATTTTTGGAAACATTATTTTCCACGAAAATGTCATCTTATCATCAATACGCTTATATACCTATACAAAATAATCTTTTTTGTAAGTATAATTGTATTTTTTTTGTTTTTACTATACTGAACAAATATTCTTACTCGCACTATGTTTCACTCATTATCGCATTGAATAAATATATATAGCTCTAATCTTGTTCTTATCAATAGGTAAATAAGTAAATCGATAGGTTTCAAAAGAAACAATTCCAATAGACAATTTGGATTAGGTATACAGAAATTACAATTTTTCTGACGAAATTGAATACTTCAGTCTAAAATAATGGTCTTAAAAGTTTTAATAGGTATGTGTTTTGTACTTTAGAATTCGACTAACACTATTCGTACGTGCATGTACACAAACAAATACCGAAATTTATAATAAATAAATGCTTAGCCTGGTATAAGTATAAGTATGACCGGTTTCGAATTAAAAATTCATCATCAGGTTCATTTACTAAGTTGAAGCATTGGCTTGGTCTGTCTTAATAAATAACAAAATAATTAAAAAATTAAATTAAAACTAAAAATTAGTAAACGGTTAATACACGTAAATTAGTATATAAATAAATAAACGAATGGCTTATACATAGAAATAGATACTTAGCCTGGAGTATTATTGTATTTGAAAAGTACTTTACATATGTATTCGTATAAATACATTTTAATAGGTAGGTAACGTATAACCTTTTTTTTTTTTTTTTTTTGTGTTAAATCACGGCGCGGAAGAGGGGGGTACTACACCCATGGTTGGGTCGTCCTTCCCCCTCATCCTCCGTATCGTTTATTGTTTATTGAAGATAAACATTACATTTTTCAAGGTATTATATAAAAGCTGTGCACATACAAAAAAAAAAAAAATGTGCAAAAAATGAACAATATATGTTCATATATTTTACTCATTACCGGTAATAGACTAATTGGTCTATAAGATTTTGGTAGTGATAAATCTTTATCGGATCCTTTTGGAATTATCACTAGTTCTGCGTTTTTCCATGGTTGCGGGAATGTTCCATTTTTCATTGATTCGTTTATAATCAATGTTAGATCATCAGATATTTGATGCCATGCTTTTTTCAAAATTTTTCCAGTTAGGTTATCGTATCCTGGTGCTTTATTAGGGTTCATTCTCCAGAGTGCAATTTTCACTTCTTCTTTAGTGACATTACGCTCAAGTGTATAGTTCGTTCTTTCTATCACTATTCGGGAATCTTCTCCGTCGATTGTAGGTATTAATGTGTCTGTTATCTCTTTTAATGTTTCTCCGACGGTAGTGGTAAAGTTTCCGTCGGTTTTTCTCACCGAAGTTGGTACATGTTGTGTAATGGTACCCTTTTTAATCCATTTGAAGGTTTTCCCCCAAATGTCTTTATTTCCTTCGGTTGTAAATTTTTTCCATGATTTGAACTTCTCTTTTCGTAATTGACTAGTGTACTGGTTTCTGGCAAAATTATATGCTTGTCTATATTCTTCTGGATTATAACTGTTACATTTTTTAATGTACAGTCTTTGTTTTTTCCTCATATATCTTCTTTTTTCGTCCAATTCGGGTGTCCACCATTGAGGTTTAATCTTTAAATTTCTTTTAGTTTTTGGTATGGAGTTGTCGGCCGATACGATCAGATTTTTTGTTAATTGTTTGATCATATTGTTTATATCTCCTGTGATTTCATTTTTATTAGTCTCTTTCTGAAGGGTTTTTGTGAATATATCCCATTTTGCTTTTTTAACATTATATCTTTTTTGTCTCTGGTTTGTATTATTGTTTGCATTAGTGTTTGATTCTATGTGCAATGTAAAACTTATAATGTTATGGTCGCTTGTGGTTTGTTGTTCTATTACTTTCCATTCTTTTATACGATCTGTCAACAAGTTGGTTAATGTTATGTCGATCCAAGTGTTTCCTCTAGGTCCTAAGTAAGTAGGATTGTGTGGAATTTGGTTCTCTATTTTTAAATTTTCTCTTGTTATAAAATCTTCGACAAAAATTCCTCTGTGATCGGTGTTTTTGCTTCCCCACATTGTAGAGAACGCATTTACATCTGCACATATTATGATTGATTTGTCGAGACCTATTTTTTCTATGATGTTTGTTAATTCCGTGGTAAATCGAATAGTGGGTTCTCTGAATTGGAAGTACGCTGATATAAGTACGACGTTTGTTCCATTTATTCCGATATTGGCAATCACGAAATGTTTATTCATATATTGTTGTAGTGCTACTATTTCTAATTTTGGGTTTAACACCACGATAGCTGTCCATGTAGTAATGCTTTCTCTACCCTTTATGTATTGTCCCTTGTGACATATAACTCTGAATGGATTAATTTCCAATCCAACGAGTTTATGATTTCTAGTGTAGGGTTCTTGTATTAGTATTATGTCTATTTTGTTAATGGTACTATAATGCAGGAGTTCGTCATTTACTATTTGACTCCTCGCTGCGTTTATTTGTATTATTTTTAAATTATTCATGATGAATTTGTGCCATAACTTGTCTTTCTGCACCTTTGTATAATTGCTCTCATGCGTGAGGGGCAATCAAGGTGATTCGATGGCTCATTTTTACCACAGTTCACACATTTTGGATTTAAACTACAGTTTTTCCAATCGTGGTTCTTTTCCTGTGTCGAACATATCATGCATGTCTGTATGTTAGTCGGGCAGTATTTTGCAATATGTCCATACCTTTGACATATGAAACACCTGGTAACTTGGTCATAGGGTAGGATTCTACAATACGACATACCGATGTAGAATCGTCCGTTGACAAGTTTTTTATATATGCTCGGGTGGACTTCCAGTAACCAGGATACTTTTCTGGAAGATATTTGTCCCTGGGGCGATCTTTTATTGATTGCATTATATTTTTCTTTGTCAGTATCTCTAAGTTCGGAGTTGAGGTTAATGAGATCCTCCACAACTTCTACTCCGGTTAACTCACTATCAACATTGTATACCAATAACTTTGGTTTCAATGTTTTTTGTTCAACTACCTCGAGATTACTTTTGAGCAAAGCTTCTCTTGTATTTCGATCGGCAGGTTTAATGTAAATGTCTCCTGTTCTTTTAATAGTATTTGTCATTACTATATTTGGTCTCGGATTATTTTTTAGTATCTCTGAATAAGCTTGTTTCTTTAGTTCCAGAGATGTCTTACTCCCTGTGTTCTTGACAATATATCCTAGTTCCGGTGTTTCATTTTTTGCTTTTTCAATAAGCTTTTTAGAACGTTGTTTTTTGTTAGTTTTTCTTGTAACTAAAACAAAACCATCTTCTTTATTATTATTCTCTGGTTCAACTCTACTTGGCGGTCTAGGTCTAGATCCCAAGCGGGATTTGATCGTCCGAGGTTCTGTATTTTTCACTTGTTTGGTTCTGTTAAGTTTCTCTATGGTATTCTTAAGATCCCTTGCTTCATCGCGTGAATTAGAGATGATGGATTCAATTTTATTAGAAATCAATGTTTCCATATTTTTCTCCATTTGGTCGAATTTCATTTTTAGTATCTCTAAATCATCCGTTTCCTTTCTTATATTCTTCTGTTTTAGGTTTTCTAGATAAATTATTGATTCTCCAAGTTTTGCCATTGTAGTGTTATCAACTCCATGTTTATAAGTAATCTGATTGTGAAGGTCTTGCAGATTAGTTATAACTGTACAAATATTTATCATAGTATCGTTTGTCTCTTTAACGCATTTTGTGCATTTTTCGCAGCAATTTGATTTTAAAACTTCTCTTTGTTTTTGTTTTTGTTTTTCTCTTTCTCTTTCTGCTTCTCTTTCTTTTTCTTTTTCTTTTTCTTTTCGTTTTTCCAATTGTTGTTTTCTTATAGCGTTCTCAAGTGCCCGCTCCATTTCATTACCGGATTCACTATCCGACTCCGATTGTTGAGTAGGTACGGGTTCTTTGTTTTTCTTAATTGTTGTTGTCTTTCTGGGCTTTGTCACTTTTGACGTACCCTGTTTATCTCTTTCATCCATTTTCAATAGTTGCTTGTTGTGCTATAATGTTAAAATCCTCCAAACCCCATAAACCAACCCTATCTGGACGGATTTAAGTTAATTTGTGGTTTCGGACTTTAAAATATTTCTTTATATTTCTTTAGGTAACGTATAACCTAAAAACATTTGTGTTGGTACTTGCTAACTGATTCGTCAAAAAACAAAATATTAAGAAATCTGAAGTCGAATTAATTAATGCGTTATCTCAACAAAAACATAGAAATACTGTGTTCCAGTAGAATATTCTTGTGATTAAGTTACAACATGTACCTACTTAGTTTAAAACTACTTAATTTAAATTGCAAAACTTACAATTTTCAAATTTTAGCTATAGATTTGTTAGTAAGTTCATCCTGAAATAGTATTTAAGCAATTCGATGAAAAATAATCAATCGGAACCCAGAGTACCTATATAATATCATATAACTACCTACGACTTACCGGTTGCCATATTAATATATAATATATAAACGAATAAAATATACTAATTTATCGAATGTATTTTTGGTAGGACAGCAAACTCATGGTTGACGCTCAGGAAAAATATATGTTTTAAAATATGTTTTTTAATTTGAATTGTGTTTAATTTTCAAAAACGATCTTAGTTTCACTATATTATAATTGTTAATTAATTGTATTTCCACAACAATTACAAATTACAATCCTATTAACATGTATCTATACTCAAAAATCGTTATTTAAAACATTTAACACCAACTCGTATGCACAAAATGTATCAATGATAATGATTATATTGCTAATATTATATATTGTTGACATTATTGCGTTCGCAGTTGTTAGATATTTGATAAGCTATAGTAATATACAAATGTATAGTAATATAGCTATAGTAAGCATTTAAAAACGAGTTATGCTCAACTGTTATACATTGATCGAAGCACTGAGATGACTGATACATGGTTGAAAAATTTAAATTGAATAACAAACACTTCAAATTCTTTGAAAGTTAAGATTAAAAACGAAATTAAATCCATACACATCGTTTCGATCAGTTACCTAATAATAACAACATTATTCGCAAGGGAACGTAGAAAAATGCGAAGCCTCATACCCTTATGGGATTATTAACTATCGAGTGAAAACTAAATTTCAAACAGTTATATTGTAATTCGAACATCGGAAGTAATAAAAATGTATATAACTATTGTCGAATACATGAGTAGGAGGTAGGTATAGTAGAGTCCGCAGAACATTGAAACAAGCGTACCTACAGTATCTGTAGTGCCGGATATAGGAAATGTTACGCCCAGGGCTTAATAAGAATGTAGCGTCCTTACATAGGTATAAGTACAGGGTAAGTTCATCAGTAGCGTACCCAGGATTTTGAAAGAGGGGGGATTCCAAAATTTAGGAGAGATGAATTACTATAGAGTCCTAATAATTAATAAGCAAAAATAAAGGACAATATGAAACAATATGACTTAGGCACTAATAAGTTAGGTACTAATGAGACACTACACAAGTGTAATGGTGAAGTTATAGAAATAATAGGTATGTATCATATATTTATTTGACAATGATATAAAACAAAAAATAAAGTCGCACTTTTAATTATACATCACAGAGTTATATTACAGTTATATAGTGAAAAAATAAAATCAGACTAAAATATACTCATTACAATTATAATTTTGTTTAACTTCTTTTCTCCCCCGGATGTTCATGACTTATATTTTTCATAAACTTAAGAATGCCATTATACCAACAGTGCCGGGGACAAGCATACCCATTTGCCCCCCCCCCATATTCAGCACTGCCTATCCATTATATGTTACATTGAATACGAAAAAATTGTCGCGGATAATTATAATAATAATAATAATAATTGTGTATAATTTTTTGCGGCATACTATCGACCCGGATCCCGGGTGGGAATCGTAAACGCATTCGTCCCTTTTTTTTTGTTTCGCCCTGGATACCGCGACACTACTGCGCACTGCGACAAATGCACTCCGCTCTGTTTACAGACCTCTTCGTCACCCATTACCAAATTCGATTTGAACACCGAACCAGCAACACGGCATGTTCGCTCGATACGATTCGCATGCACACACGTGCCCTACTCACATTTTGACGCGCCGTCGAGGCGTCGACCGTACAACATTGCATTATACGTGCAGGTCATCGTACGGTTTTAACATTAAAAGTTCTGACCGTGTAAACACGCAACGGTTCGCGGTACACACCGTTTTAGCAGCCGCCACCAGGTCCAAGGGCTGACCCGATTTCTAAATGTTCTTTTTTTCTCAAATTACGTCAACACCGTACATACATTCACGATCGTAATAATCATAATTTACAATTATTTACTTTAATTGCGGACGCAGCATATAAAATTAAACAGCCCATGTATAACAATCGGCCAAATTATTGTTAAACGGTTAAAATGATTGATCACATTGTATATAGGCCGTGTTATTGTTACCAAAGTGGCTACAATAATGTAATAATTTTTTTTTTTTTTTGTAACAACTGACAAATGTAAACATACTTCCTTACATTTATTCGCTGCTTTTGAAAACACCAAGTTACAATTACTATAAGACATTATTAGTTGTATAACATAAAATCATAGAATAATTAGTCAATTTATTTATTTATTTTCTTAATTAAATAAAAATTACTTATGATTTGTATTCAATAATGAATTGACCCGACCGGCCCAAAAAACGTGGCAGATGCAGCACATGAACCTTCTGCTGCACCCGTGCGCACGCCTATGTTATACACTATAATGTCCAACACATTCCATTTAATGTTGAGGTACGTACACGAGTTCTCATTGTTTGACCATTTTTTTTTCTTTACGTCACGTATCGCGGGGTTTTATTTCTACGTCACGACTGTAACAGGTTATTCGATATTTTAAAGACGAATATCAACGATGTTATCAATCCATACACTATGGTCTTACTGGAGCGAAGGTTTTTATTTTTCGCGCGTTCGCTGTACACCGGGGATGGACAACACAAAGTAACTAAAGAGCCAATTCTTAGAACTTTCAAATCTAGCGGGCCATTGTAAAGAAATCAAAAATGAAAGAAAGGTCATTGAAATCGACAATCAGCATTTATTTTAATTAATTGAATTTTACGACTGAACCAATACAATAAAATAAGTAGGTACCTCATACCTACAGCAAAGTTAGATAATCCGATATGAATATAAATTATATTTAGACGTTTAATGATTTAGCTGGAGTTCATTGCTAGAGAAAAATACAATATCTATATTTTAAACGTGAAAAAAATTAGACACTGATTACCGCTAAAATGTAACAGGGTTATTTGAAAATGTAGCACGGGCCAGATAACAAAAAAGTACGCGGGCCAGTAGTTCATCTCTGCGCTACACGAATGTACACGGGAAACAGTTGAAAGCGTTTTTGGTTATTGTGCACATTGCGCACTCGCTGCATTCGAATAACATCCATGGTAATCATCTCATAGGTAATAGTACAGTAGAGGTGGACATTTTCGGTCGTTTGAATGATTCGAATCATTTGAATCGTATCAGTCTAGTAATTCGATCAAATGATTCGGTCGTTTCAGTCTTTTCGGTCAGACATCTAATATTTTTTTATCATTGGGCGAATCAATTTTCTTTTAAATCAGAAACTTAGATTGAAAACCGTCGGAAGACCTAAAGATCGATTCACTGAACAAGTCGACAGTGATCACAATCAATATTGTCTATTAGACAAAATGGATACAATGGAAAATGGACTAAATACTAGATTAGACTAGTGCTACAACTAACTACTCGAGGCCCATTATCGTAGTTTGACACCCGGGACCTGTATGCAATGTACACTCTGCGCACTCAGTTTTTGCCGCACTGGATTAGACTCTCGACTTCATGATAGGTTTGAATAATCACTATTATAATAATATTTTAAACTTATTATGGAATATGCATGGGTTGTGTTATCTACCGACCAACCAACCAACCACAAATCGGTCATTTCAATAATTTCGCTCAGGCATATATTTAGTTTCTTTTCTATGGGTGTATAATTTTGTTCTTATCATTGAGTAGGTCAATTTTCTTTTGAATCAGTCACAAAGATTGAAAACCGTCAAAAGACCTAAATATCGATTTGATCGAGTATTTTAAGTATATCATTCGGTCGCGATTCGGTCACTTGTCAGATTGGTTCATTAAGATTTTCTTAAAATTTCAGGGGGGGGGGCTGCAGCCCATTCAGACTTCTCCCCCATATATACGCCCCTGACGGTGATTAACTGAAAACGACAATAGAAATGGTGAATAATAAAAAATCTATAGTTAATAGAACGATTTAAAGAAATAATTAAAACGCAATATTAATTAATATTTAATAAACAGTCCACAGCATGTAAATAAATAATGTAATGTCCATTCGCCAAATCAACAACACATTTTTTAGATTTAAAACAATATTTTTTAAGCAATGTTTTTTCAAGAGATGACAGTACAATATACAAACAATATACTTATTATGCCTGAATTTTTGTATTTTCAGTGTCGTAAATTTATGTTTCAAGATCTGACAGATTTTTAACATAGAACTATATATATAAAATATTAAAATATAATAATATAAGATAAGTTCTTCAAGTTGTAAAGTTAATAAAAACATCATGTTTTTCAATAATAATAAATATACTATATTTTAAATAATAATAAAATCACATGAGGAACTAAGCGTTTCATTATTGTAGTCTACTAGTTCAAATGTGCAATATACATGCCTAAGTAACTACCAATATATATATTAACTATCTATTAACCTTATCTAGTACCTGTTTGGGAAAATAAAATATAAATTATTATACAATAATGTCATACTATTGTTATATAATATATAGAATACATATATATTGCATTACAGCATATAAAATGTACTAAATATTTCACCCATTAATAGGGCTAGGAGTTTACATATGCAGAAAAAGTATTATTATTAGCTGATATTACATTATTTTATTTGTTAAACAAAAAAAAAATATCTAATACATCATTTAGTATTTAAGTTTGTATAGTTAAAATTTATTTCTAAACATTCAAGAAAATTTTAGTTTATTTTATTCTACACATGTTTGATTATATAATTTATTAAGTACTAATTTAATTGCATTTTTCAATGTACCAATTTAGGTTAAAACTTTAAACTAGTTAAAAACATCTTTGCTTGTAGATGTGTATGACGGCCGAACATAAAAATAACATCTTAATTATTTTGATTTAATAGATAATTAATAGCATGTAAAAACCATGGTATATTTAAACATTTTCTATTTGTTTCAGCTATAATTCATGAGAATCAAATGTAAAGATAAATCAGTGTATAATTTAATAGCACGATTCTAACTTCAATTGTATATGATAATTTGTATCATGAGATTTTTAATATTATTAGAACATTATAATATTTAATCTAAAATTTAATAATTATTTTTTAAATTTAAAAAAAATATTGAGGGAAGTAAAGTATAATGTAAAATTTTGATGGAATAACTTTAAATCTAATACTGCTTGTACATAATTAGATGAGTAGAAAAATAATAAAGAAAAGTGTTAATAAACAGTTTTTATACTTCTTTTTTTTTCAAATTGAAAATACAACATTGAAAATTGTACATAATTATTTTGTACGAGGTATATATTATGAGGTTAACAATTAAAAGCTAAATTGTAAAACTGTTATTAAACTGACTTTATAATGAGTTAGTTATATTACACATAAAGTTATAGTATGAAAACATGTTATATACAACCAATATCAAAATATAACTACTCACCAGTTACATAACTAACAGACAAGAAAATGTTTTTTTTCTATATCACAATAAAATGTATGTAAGACTCAAATAATAGATATCTACTAAAAAAAATGTTTACATTTTGAAAAATTATTCATTTTTTAACAAACCAACAAAATTAATTATATATAATAATAAATAAAAGAATCTACATTATTAAAATAAACAAATTTATATCTAATGATTTGATGATTTTTCTGTTAAGGATTTTGCTGCACTTAACAGTACACCTGCTTTTTCGGGTGGTTGCTGCTGTGGTGGAGAATTAGACCATTTTTCATTTATCTCTCGTTCTAAACGTTTATATTCCTAAACACAATAATACATGAATAAATAAATAAAAACATTTTTAGTCCAATATATTTTGTCAAATATTTAATATATAAAAATTAAGTTTGCAAGTATACAAATTAAAAAAATATTCATTTTTTGGCCAAGATTAAAATTTCATTTTTTTTTTAACTATAATAATATAAAATTTTATAAAATGTCAATACATTTAAATTTATTAAAAAATATATAAATATTAACATTTTGAATGAGAAAATGGTGTCTTGGTAGGTATATAATGTATATTCTTGTATAATTAACATTATGAATACTAGTTATATAAATGGTAATAAAATTATATTTTATGATACTCACAAAACGGATAATAATGCAATATACATACATATTTTGTTATGTTTGCAATTTATTGTTATCATTTAAATTATAATACAATGAATAACATCCAATTTTAATTGATGATAATTAAAAAATATAAATTACTTAAATAAACTGTAATAATATTATTATAATTTAAAAATAAATTAAACTTAATTCAGTAAGTCCAAAGGACAAATAAAATACTGCATAGAGTATTAAGCAATGATAGACATTTTTTTTAAATAGATTTTATAATACTTGTTGCCAAAAAAATAAAAACTCTTACTCAAATTAGACTCTATACATTTATTATTATAAACGATTAATGTAAAATTTTGAAATAGGAAAAAATAGGTATCAACACTGGGTTTGATGGAAAATTATATTTTGATTGATTCAATGGTTAAATAATTTATAAGATTTTTAACTACAAGTTTATAAAGTACGCAGAAAAATTAATTTCGTCGGTGCTGTTCCAAATATTTGTACGTACCTATATTTTAACCATAGAGTATATTTTATAATAAAATGTACACAAACCAAGTGTTTAAGAAATCGTTGGGAGGAAATGTAAAAATAATTCAAACTTGCCTTGGCCATTTCTTTTTCACGACCGGCTGCCAGTGCTTTATTCATAGTGTCGCTGCGCTGCAAATTGTACCAGCCATAGTGCATGGCTCCAAAACCCATCAAAAACATGAGCACCTCTTTGTTGCGCAAGACAAAATGTTTCAGACTGTCCACGGACACCATGATGTCTGTCCAGAGTACTTAGAGTAGACCAGGGATGAGGGAGTTTACCAAATGCGTATCGAACGGAAGCCGATGTAGATAATAAATCGGTTTTCCAATTGATTCGGCGGATCACTTGAACCCTCGGTGGACGGTAGTGACGGAATACCGCAATTCAGGATCGTGCAATACCATAAGACACTAATACGTCGAATACTGATGAACTCTTGAACGAAAACAAAAGCGATTGATAAACGATAACAGAAAAGTAGAACTATGAACACGGAACACGAGAAGAGCTTAAGAACAAATAGGTGTATTGTATTATTTTTACCCGACAAGTTTTCCCTATATCATGTGATTAACACTATTGCGCGATAAATGCTATCATAACACCGTCGTAGGCTGTTATCTGGAAAAATGAGTAACGTTATCACGTTATCGCTTCATACAGCGTTTAAATAATTTAATATTAGTCTTATTTTAATTTTAATATTGTCAACTATTGTTATTATAAGTTAGTGCGAATTATATTCGAATCGATTTTCGAAAAAATACACTCATAGTTCAGTGTTTGTTTCATTTTTAAAATGATTGTATCGTTTAAAGAAATTAAAGTTAAAAGATGATTAAAATCATAAATAAAATACTATAGGCACTATTAAAGTGTATGACTTAATAACAGTTACTATTGAAGTAATAAATACTACAAAAGAAAATTATTATCGAAATAATACAGTTTAAAAGAATAAATGAAAAAAATAATAATAATATGACAAAGAACGAGTAAATACCGGTGGTGGTGTATCGGTGGATTAGAAAATCATTTAGACAATTCGAAATAATTTAAATTTATAAAATTTGAATACAAGTTATAAACTTATAAAATAAATACCTTGTTTAATGATACAGTTAGGCTAACTTAAAATTACAAATTCTATTATTAGACCCGTATCCAGCGTAATGCCTTGTTCGTATGTTAATGAAAATTCTTAGAACCTCTAGTTGGGCCAGTTAGAAGAATAAATTATTCATCGATTTCAGCAACTTAAAAAAAGTGCAAGTAAAAACAATATTCCTAAAGGTACGATTTCTAAGCTGTGACTAGCCGCAGCGTCTGGCCGCAACGACCGCGTGATTAACTGATCTGTAAGTAAATAAGTTCTATAAGTAAACTTTTATAAGTTAATACCTTATTGTTGTTCCCATCGTCCAATTGACGCGTGTGTGTCAACAATAGTTGCATTTGATGATCGTAGTGCTCTGGAAGTAGTGTATTGCATACGTCGCATTGTGATTTTATTCCGAACGAATTTATTATATATTTTTATAAAGGAATTTATTAATGTCGAAAACTCTATTCACTACAATTGACCATGAGCTGTTAGTTGAAGAAGTCCTAAATGTGCATTTAAAGTATACATTATTTTTTCTTTTTCTTCCTTTTCTAATAAATGTAAGATTATTTTAATATTATTTATAATTACTTATTCCATTTTTAGTGATCTGCAATGATGAATATAAAAAATTTTTTTTAAAAATACACGTATGTACAACGAAATATCGAGCTGAATTATAGTAAACTGAAAATAAATGCCAGCCGCAACAATCAGTCGTATTGTAGGAAACCAATACATACGCAACGATCAATCGTTGTGGTTAGTAGCAACTTGGAAACCGTACCTTAACACTTCAACGACAACGAAAATAAATTATTCCAAAATCTCTGATTTTTAAGTAATTATTCAATATCGAGAATCTATCCTTGAAAAAAATTATGTAAATAAAGTTTAAAATAGTTCTACAAACATTTTAAAAACTAATGATAGAATCCTTCAAAAATGTAAAAATATCTTTCAAATAAAAATAAAAAGTTAACCTTGAGCTTCAACTAACCTTATTAATTCTATCATATATGGAGATTATAAACATTTACAAGTTAAGAAACATACTAATAACTAGTGAACGGATTTATATGTAATAAAAATACAGAAATATTATACATAGCGTACACATGTACATATATATGGAAGTATAATTTATAAAATATGTGTTAAAAGCATTCAAATATGTGAGAAAAAAATATTAATTAAAAAAATTATAATTATTAAATTAAGTATAAAATTATCAAAGTGATTTGTTGCATTGAATTATTACAATTTATTTTAAATTATCGAATGTTAAATGTCACCTATTAGGTCTCAAAATATTTTTAGAACGGCTAAATTATCGTTTCACATCAACCGATGTAATTGGAGCATATTTGAAGCGCATAATATCAGAAGGCGATAATTCCAAAGTTTTAGAAGGGTGCCTGCCACTCATTATATCATTGATTGTTTTAAAATCAATATAGCCTGGATTTTTTTCTGTAACAGCATCAATTTTCTTTTTTACAACATCTCCTATGCGGCGTACCGGGAATAAGTACGTAAATGTAATTTAGATAACGTATATTATTTGTTGACCGATAAGATAATGTTTGGTCGTCGAAAATCGATGAAAAAATCAAAAATTACTAAAATATGTGCAAAATATGTACTTATTTACCAAATATGTAAAAATATATAAAATAAAAGTAGCATCATTTTAATAAGAATTATTTAAATCATGAACACTACTTATCGAATCTTAAATATCTTATTTTAATAAAAATATGCATTTATTTATAAATTCGTTCCCTACTAATAACAATAGTTGAAGACAGTATTATAAAAAATTTAGAAATATTGGTACACAATTATTAAATATGCAATAAATGCATAAAATCAATAAAACAGAATTTGATAGGTAAAAAAAAAGTATCAAGTTGAAAAATCATTAGTTTGTCAGTAGAAATATAAAACATTAAATTACCTATCTTATTAAAGTTATTACTTTAGATTCACTAAAAAATAGAAAATCAAACAAAAATTCAAGAAATCAAATTTTCAATAACGTATAACAATGATATAACTGACCTTTGTTTAATAATTTTCATAAAATGGACTTACAAAAAGTCATAGATTACAGATCATAAGTGAATTTTCGCTTGGAATTAGTAGTAAATATTATATGAAATTTTTAGTAATGAGATGGAAAAAACAAACAAATAAATAAGGTAAAAAACTACAGAAAATTCTTTATATTTTTAGAGAAAAATCTCTTTTAGCCAACAACAATTTCAAAAGTGATTATTATAAATAAAAATCTAAGATTTCCAATTAATATAGGTACGGTAAAGTAATATGAGTATATCAAAAATATAAACTATAAAATTATTGATAAATTTAAAAAATAAATATATTTCTAAAAATATAATACATTAAATCCTGTATCTCATGATATCTCATATATATATATATTAGGTACGCTATAAAAACAACTATTTAGTTAATTAGCAAAAAAAAAAAAACAATAATAGGAAGATAATTTCAAATAATTAATAAAAAGTTATAGGCGTAAACAAAGTTTTATATCAGGTGCAGCAAACATTAATATCACTCCATTCAGCTTTTTTAACAGCCCACAGATAAATCTTAAATGATAAATGTTAGAATATTTTTCTCCAACTAATGCCAACATTTTTATTTTATTTCTAACTAAGTGGCTTAGCTAAAATCTGTTGGGTTCTCAATATTTACACAAACCGTTCAAAGGCAGCTACTTTGTGTACATATCTATGTCTAAGCTGTTTAATAAATTACTTTTTAATTACTGGTATTATACATTTTTATTTTAAAATAATTTAAAAAAACAATTACTTCGGTTATTAGAATAAAAAAAAGCTTAAAAGTTTAAAAAAAAATAACATAATTTGTATCTATTTATTAAATTTTTATTTATTTTTTGTTATCACGTACTTAATTTTTTATTTTTTTTCTCTTTGTTTTGTATTTTTAACTTGTTCTTAAATTTTATAATTTGAATTTGATTTATCATCACCATAAAATCACATGGATTTCGAGTGACTAACCGATGATTTCACGTAATAAAATAATACATGGTTAATTTGTTGTACCTACTTTTCAAGTCCGCATTTAAGTAATCAAGTGCACATATTCGTTAAATTAACTTAATATTTTAAATGTATTTTTTCTAATGCACAATTAGTGTTGTGCTGGACCATACAATAAAGTTCCTTCGACTTTCTTTTTTTCGTAGGTATAACATAAATTGGTTCGGCTTTTATTGGAATGTTTAGTAATGGATAAACGTCTTCAGATAACTCATTCTCTACATTTTCTTTAATGAAGTAAGTGAAGTAGTTTTTTCCACTAATTTGTGAATTTTTACTGGTGGCCAAGACGATGATTGATGTAGTGGAACAGCGTTTTCTTTCAGTTTTAAAAAACTGCCTCCTGTTGGTTTTTGATAGTCGGTAAGTAAAAAATATTTAATGGATCGATTACTTAATTTTGTTGGAAAAAACCTACTTTTTGTAATCAGAACCCATGCCTTAAGTGTTTCTATATTTTTAATTGGAAATCTGATGCATAAATGCATAACTATCGATTATTTTACAATCGTTTATTCGTTTTTTCACACCTTCAAATTAACATTGACTTAAATTTTCTTAACATAATATACGGATTTTGATATCTAGTTATATTACATATATCTGTGACCCTAGCACAACATTTTAGAGTCACTGATATGCTGCACGCTCCGGTGGCTATCATCAAGATTTGTAGATAATATTATGCAGTATACTAATTTTATATACGAACCTTGAAAATATTTTGATTTAATCTCCAAAATACGAAAAAGAATTAGTTATTTAGCTTACTAGTTTAGCGTATTAATTTTTCTACTTAAAAATCTATTGTTTATACCTCTATAGTCTACCGTGATTTTAATAATGACATATAACATTGGCCTTAGTGACCTCAGAACATATATTTTTTAATTTTTTTTTTAAATATATTAAAGTTTTATAGATATTTTTATTCCCGTCGAATTGTAATATTATTATTATTATTTTTATCATTATTTTGATATAGTTAAATATTTACAACTATACTTTTGATAAAATATCATTTTACATTAAATTGTAATATCTTATCTCATCAAATTTACTCATATCACTTTTTATAATGAAGTACTTGTAACTAAAAAACAATAGCCACTGTCAAGAATGTGCCTAGAACCAAGGTTCAAATTCCTAATTCAAATCCTACGTTTACCGTTTAATGTGCAAGACCTATCCAATCTTTTTTACCGTATTTTTATCAATAACGACTTTTAGTTTTTAAAACTAATCATTATACAATATTAAACACAGCAACGTAGTTAAGGAAGAGGTGTAAGGGTTTCCACTCCCCCCATAGATTTTTTTTCAAGTTATTTAATTATAATGTACCTATCTACATATTATAGTAAAATGATATTTTAATTTTACTATGATTAGGTATATAATAAAAATTGAATAACAAGATAATTTTCATTAAATACGGGATATAATAATACCATTATAAATGTAATATTATTATATAGGAACTCGTTTTAAAATATACAAAGAATATTACGAACGTCGAAAATAAAGGTCTTAAACTCCCCCCCCCAAGAAAAAAAAATGTATTTACGCCACTGATTATACATATTAACGAATTTTAATACTTACATACTTGTGACTTTGATAAAAAATTAAAAATATCTTTACAATGTTATTATTAATATTATGCTCTTTTAATCTCATTATGTTATACAGGATTACAACCGTCGTGGTGATCCATTTGCTTAAATGTAATTTCACATATTTTTGCCAACCTATTGAACTTAGGAAATTATAAGATGGTTTTTTTTTTCTTTAGAGCATTATAGGCATTCTGGGATGAACTGTGTTAGCGCCTAAATGTATTTGTGTCTATTTAGAAAAACCTTGAATGTGCTAAATAAGATTTAATAATTCTTGTTTGCACCCATAATACACGAATTTGGCAAAATCGCAATAAAACTAAAGTCTCGCTTTTTCAGACTTTAAACAGACAGAATAAATTATGTTATAACTACCAATTATTCTAGTAATCAGTGTTGTGCATTATTTAGATAAGTTATCTAGATAAATATATTTATCTTTTTATCTTATCTAGATAAAATAAATAAATATTATCTTTTTATCTTATCTAGATAAATAAAATAGTTATCTGAGAAAAATTATCTAGATAATTTTTTTTGTGTTTAAATGTTCTATGTTTGTTTTGCTATTTTTATTCGATTTTATTTTCTAGTTATAATAATTGTAAATATTTACACGTCGAATACTTCGTAGTATATATTTTATTATTTTGTATATATGCAATATGCCTATATAAATATAATATAATACTATTGATTATAAATTTATAAATACTAAGTACCTAATAGAATTTATGATCAATAATAATACAGAAATATAAATATGGACATCAATACAATTAAACATAGTTGGTTTCTGGAAACCATAGACCTATTAACTAATTAGTGGCTCGTTAATAGGTCTATTCTGGAAACGTATTGTATTATTGGTGACTTTATACCATGTGTAGCAACAATTCACTGGTCTAAACCAGCGGTTCTTAACCTATGGTCCGCGTCCCCCTGGGGGTCCGCGGCAGTCTTTACACCTAACATAAGTCAATATGTGACATGAGTGCATTATTACAATATTTTTGGATTATTATTAATTTTTTTCATATAAAATTATAAAATATATCTTATATTGTTAGAAATAAACCTATATTATGTTTATTACACCGATGGCAATGTGGAATTCGATTCAATTAAGTATCTAAATCTAATAATTTTATTATTAATATATATATATTATATAATATAATAATATATTTATAATAAAATAGTTATTATAATTTTGGTTATGATAAAATGAGATGTTTTGTAAAAAAAAAGGTATTCAACAAAAAATTGTTGCGACTTCTAAAAATCTTTCATCGGGGGCCCGTGTTGTACAAAAGGTTAATATAATATAATATAATATAATATAATATAATATAATCTACAAAACGATCAAATGTTTCATAAATAATAATAACAATAATAATAATAATAATAGTAATAAATAATAATAAAACCTACCACTGACTTCTGAGAATAGCAAACAGACGACAGTAATTGCTAATCATTGGAGACCCCTTGGTTTCGAACTACGCGCACGCGCCTAGAACTACCGACCAAGGACCGATTAAGCGCTTTGCGCTAATTACGGGCTTTGGTGAGGCAGGACCTCTGACTTAAGCCGGTCCCACGCTACTCGCAAGTAATCACAAGTGTAGAGATGAGTGACTATTCCGATTAATTGCACGATCTTCGAAGTGACCTCTCACGCTAATTGGAAGTAGAGCCGAGTACGAGCAACTAAGAGTATTCACAAAGTTTAGCGACGACTGAGTCACGTGATTACGAATGTTATTTTTCAAAAATCGTCTTTAGTCTTTTGTCAGAAAGTATTCAGGCCAGTGCTGAGACGTCAGTTAAGATGGATACGGAACATAAACAGATTGCGATGAGTGCTGCGTATGTAAATTATGTGTGGTGCATACTTGAAGTTAAAAAAAAATAATAAACGTAGAAGAAGATGGTGGTAATTTACCACAATGCGAAAATAATTGATACGAATAATCAATAAATAGTATATACTAGTCGAATAAATAAATAATAAAATACAATAGTTGATTAATAATATTATAACCGACGCCAGAACACAGAATATTGAATGAGATATTATTAATTACATCTGTTTACTATTTGAATTATTTTCGATCATTCTCGATTATTCCCGAGCAGTGTGGCAATTACCCCGATTATTTACGAGTGCGTTTCCGCTCGCTTTGACTCGGGACAATTTTACCGTCTTCTGAGCGATCAACTACGAATGACATCGCAAGTGTATAATTATAGCAAGCCTCCAGTTCCCCATTACTCGCGAGTGTCAACGATTAATTTAATAGTAATCGTGTATACTTGCGAGTATTGTGGGACCGGCTTTAGTCGAGGCACACGGCCCTAAGGCCGCATCCCGCCGACGATCAGCCATCAGCGAGGAACAGCCCGCACGCCGAGAGCCTCTGCGCAGAAGTCCCGTGTCGTCTGTGGACCACCAGCACCGGCCGCGGCCGTACCCTTTTAGTCCTGGACAGGGACGAATCCCCCCCGTTCGCTCTGGACCACCTTGGGTTGGGGTTTTGTTACTATCTAGCGCCGGTCCCACAACCACCACGTTGCAGCCGAGGTAGGCTCCTCAACCTTGAGGGGCACTACACATCGGAGCGGTGTATGATGGGGTTCCCCTCTCCTGTGGTACCAATTATGGTTTAAGTTGATATTGGTTGATCAACCCGATACTCCGTTTGGGAGTGTCTCCCACTATTTTGGTCAACGGGTAGACCGGCTAGTGGTGGGCCATCCCTTTGAGCCGCCTCTTACGACAAGCCGGGTCCACAATTAGTAATTGCTAATCAGTGAAAATGAACATGTTTTTATAGATTTAGCTATATTTATAAAATATTTATGTACAAATATACAATAAAAGTTATAAATATAAAAGTCTGCTGACTGCATAATAACAACTCAATGTTTAGTATCCTACATTTAAATTTATGACATTGTATAGATTTCTCATTTCTATCATAATAAATATAGGTGCAGTATTTCAGATAACCTGCCTTAGCAGTTCATAATATAGGTATACATAAAAATAAAAATAAAAGCGTAAAAATATAAGCGTATGTTTATAAAAAATGTATATATATATATATATATCTTATAAACAAATAACTATATTATGTTCATTATTTTGTTAATTATTAACATTATAATTTTTATTCAGTAATTGTTTAGTTATCATTTGAATTTTAATACAAGGTATTATTAACTGATTATCAACAAAATACGTTTAAAAAAGAAAATGTTTTATTATATAGTGATTATGTTTTTATAAATTATAGTTAGGTATTAAGTAATAAACAAAAAAAAGCTGATTTTATTTATTTTGTGTCTCCAATAGTAAAATAAATCATAATCTTATACTTTATTATTATTATTTTTTTTTAGTTCAAAGGCTTCAATCACAGTGATTATTAGCCTAAGTGTTGTTTGCATCCTAAATATACTTAGACAATATTAGAGAAAAGTGCATATAATGGAAAAAAGAGGACAAACTTTATATTATTTTATTTATAATGAAATTGCCATTTTACAAATGCAAGCTTTAAATTGTGTAAGTTTTTTCAATTATCTGTTTTTTATCTAGATAAATGTGGTTATCTTAATAACTATTATCTATTATCTTATCTAGATAAATATTCAATTGATTATCTGTTATCTTAAAAATGATTATGAAATTATCCCAAAAATGAAAATAGTTGACCAGAATGAGTTCATTTTCTATTTTCAATTTTAAAGCTCTATTCGACGAGGGGAATTTAATTTTTTTATTTGTAATATCTGTTGTAATTATATATTCTTGTCTAATTTTGCGTCTTGGGCCAGCTATACACGATACGGTTGTTTGCTAGAGAGGTTTACCTACACAGTTTACCTTTCGCAGGTAAGTTTATACAAGCTTATTTTTGTGCAACTGTACAGGTTTTGAGAACTGTAGAATTTTCCAGAAATTATTGCATTTTCATATTTTCTGTTTGTAAAGTTCTACGTATCGGAACGTGTGAGTGGTTTATCTGACAACCGTTTTAGGTTTCAGTTTAGTTTTGTCAATTATTCTGCTTGTTTTACATTGAATCAAGTATTAGTTTTAATGCGTGTAAACCGATTCCATTTCATTACCTAACCAATATCAACACCAAATTTTACGTTTTTTTTTTTGCTATTTTTTTTTTTTTTACAATTAATAAACTAAACCAATCACTGTTCGCGTGACATCACTTTGCGTGCATGCCATGGTGATAGATGAGATTGACTGATGATTCGTTCTAACCTGATGATTTACCTCAACATGTGTGTGTGTGTGTGCATGGTCTGTATAGGTAAGACTACAGGTGAACTTTTTATTCGCACAGTTTACAAGCCGCATTGTGTAAGGCCGGTCTTGTAGATAATTTTTATTACGCCGATAATACATTTTACCACTTGTCATAGTATCAAACGCTGTAGTTAGTCAGTCGTCATCGTACGTGATTACGTGCTCATAGTTAAATGTGGTTGTTGATTGCTTATATAAAAATGACCGTAAATAAAACTATAATTGCAAAAAGTGCATTAACGATTCTAAAGATTTACTTATTGTCGATAGTTTTAAATTTAAAAATGTTTATGACAGTAAATCTGGTAACGTAACGTTGTACAATGAAATCGTATTTAACAAGTCTAATTAAAAATGGAAATTCACCTGTTTATAACAATTTAATTCATAACCACGTTATGAATGAAAAAATTAAATTGTCAACTTATTCGAAATGCACCGTAAAAAAAAAAAAAATCAAAGACATGACTGATCGTTCAATTAAAATTATACGTTCTGATATTACAAAGAATACTTTTGGCTAGTTAGGTTATGGAGACATTAAATTAATTTACGGTAGAATGTACATTTGTGGAAACATACAAAAAAACATTTCATAAAATATTGATGAAACTCAATTTACGATTAGAAAATATTTTATCATTTGAGTTTAGTTAATTATATTTATATAGTTAACTATATACGTCGATGGTACATTTACATATTGTACCTACACAATTTTTCTGTGTTTTACCATTCTTGACTTTAATAAAAAAATCAATACATACATGTACATACCTCTGGTATTTTGTTTGTTGTCATCAAAATGTAATGAAGTCTATGATTTTATATTTGAAAATATAAAACGTTTATGTTCAAATTTAAACTTTGAGTTTTGATCTGCTGAAATATATTCTGATTTTGAAAAAATCATTATAAACACTGCTTTTAATATTTGACCAGAAATAAAATTTCCCGCTTGTAGATTTCACCTTGGACAATTTTGCTTCAGAAATATTCAAAATATCGGACTAACAAAGGAGTATAAATTGATAGTCCAGACTGAATATAGTTACAATATTGTTTTGACCTTCTATTTTTACATATATTAGAAGTATAAGCTTGCTTGATGGAACTAATATCGCAAATTCCAGAAGAAAAAATAAGTAAAATTATTAGCTGATTATTTAGTCGACAATTGTATAATGAAGATGGTGTACCTCAATTATGGGTTAAAGGATGTGTTAACCAAACACAAAAAAATAACGCGTGTGAATCATTAATTTAGCAGTTGTAAAAATACTCTAATATACCAAAAAATTAAAAGATACGTCTACATCGTTAATTCAATTTACAAAAATAGTTAGTAACAAAGCTAAAGTAATAAAAATAATTTAAAAAAAAAAAAAGAACCGGATGGGCCTCGCTCTGCTGTACACTTGGGGGTGGAGTGAGACTCTTCATAGGATAGGTCATTATAATGGATTTGTTAAATTTGAATTCAATGATAGGTATCATTGTATACGAAAAACGATTCTGAACGGAGATGATATGTTAGTCTAGAATATAATACAATGTTATTTATAAATATTATATAAGTATATATTATTTTTAAACGAAAAATTTAGAAAATTCGAAAATTTAAATTGTCTATAAATAAGTCAAAATATGTCAAAATACTTTGAAAACTTAACCATGTATAGAAAACGTCAATATAAAGATTTGGTGAAAATTTCAAGTTGTTGTGGTTTTTTGTTTTTGAGTTAGAGCATTTTAAAAAAAAACGATATCTTTGTCAGTCTAGAATATTATACATTATATTATATTTTACATGTAATTTTATGTCAATATTCGCTGTTCAAACGCTTATAAAAAAAAATTGTGCCTATGGATTTTAATAATTTTTGAATGACTTTAAGAAATACTTCTGTGGAATCTTCTATTAAATTTTAAAGTATTTTGTACGAGCCAAATTTTTTTTATCACCGATTATAAAAAAAAAATGTAAAAAAATCGAATATTTTAAATGCCTATAAGTGGCCTCAAAATCAATATAATATTTTGAAAAAAATATTACATAAAAGAAATACCAATCTTAACAGCTGGTAGAAATTTCAAAAATCTGCGACTTATAATTCTTGAATTATAACAAATATTAAAAATCGTTCGAGAATAAATCGTTATTTTATGCAATTTCGTAAATATTTAAATTTCAAACAGTCATAAAATTTTTTCCTCTAATTCCGGTAGATTTTTGAAGAGTAGCTTATAGATAACCTAGTGTTAAAATTTTGAACCTTAAGTATGAACAGAAAAAATTTTATGAATTTTTATCTACAAAATAACTTGCAAATTATCGTGGTTTTTACATATTTCGTATAAATTGGAACTTTGAGCACTTATAAAAAAAAATTGTGACTTACGATTTTAGATTTTTTTTTATCAGTTAAGGAACAACTTATAAGAAACCTTGTATTAAATTTTCAAGATTTTCTGGGCAGCCAAAAAAATTTTATCGTTATTTAAAAAAAAAAATACTTAAAAAAATTTAAAATTTCAATTGTCTATAAATAGCTTAATAAAAGTCAAAATACTTTGAAAATTTAATGGTGTACAAAGAACGCTAATCTAAACATTTGGTGAAAATTTCAAGTATTTACATCGATTAGTTTTTGAGTTATAGCAAAATAAAAAATTTCATTATGTCGAAAACTGGTTTTGCGTAAAAACTCCCGTTTTTCCCAAATTTTTTTATGGTTTTTCCCGTCGCATTTAAAAAATATTGGAAATTTTTTACTTTTGACCCCCCAAAGTTCCAAATAGATTCACTTTTCTTTCAGAAAAGTTGCTACATAAGGCAATCGAAGCATTTTTACTGCCCCAAATCGTGTCGACAGACACAAAAAAAAAAAAAAAAAAACACACATCATTGTAAAATCAATACATTCTTCACTCCGTTCAGAATCTAATATAACTAAGTAAGACGGTAAGATGGAAAATACAACTTTTAATGAACAGTAATGTAACAGAACGTGAAGCTTATATTTTAACCACATCAGAATAATTATAATATATTTTATTGTGTCAATTCGAAGTCTGAAAAAAGTGGGACGAGAAATTTAAGTTTTACTGTGATGTTGCCAAATATATGTACTATGGGTGCAAGCAAATATTATTACATTTTATTGAGCGCAGTTAAGGTTATCTATGTTTGTGTAAATATGCCCACCCGACATTCTAATAACAGGTCCATAATAATGTCCTATAAGAAATTTGTATTTTGTTTCAACATTTGAAATTTCAGCTTATTTGTTATGGTGTTAATCTCAGTTTGATTTTGGGATACTCGTATAAGCTCGTACAGCAAGTATATGTCACATTAATTGTAGAGTGTTCCCTAATCCTAAAACTAATGAATTGACCGGATAGTTCCGACTTGCCGGTCAATAACGTACCTACTATTCACCATTGTCTCTGTTTATGCAAACAA
Organism: Sipha maydis; assembly: GCA_034509805.1. Lineage (NCBI taxonomy): Eukaryota > Metazoa > Arthropoda > Insecta > Hemiptera > Aphididae > Sipha > Sipha maydis. The sequence continues at coordinate 165,393 of JASXSY010000274.1, forward strand.
TTGAAATACGTCGTAATTAGAATTATATTCCATCCACTTGAGGTGTTCCACAAGACTTCACGAGATTTTAACGAATTATTCTGCTACTTAAGACTCTTTTTGTACAAAAAAAGAAAAAAAAAATAGCATATAAGTAAAAAAAAAAAAATAAAAATATTTCAACCACATCGGCTTTTCTCATTTCCCTCCCCTAAATTATACGGGTATAATGTGTGTTTCATATAGAAAGAGAGAGATGTTAGTGTTGCTGTTGCGATAAATTTGTAGTTTTCATTGATTTAAACAATTTCAGATTTCGTAGTTTTTAATTGTATGCCGTAAACGAACTTTACGTTAAAAACATTACATCCAGCAATATTCTGCAACACCAGCACTAAATATGGATATTGATTAAATTTTCATTATTTTTCAGCCGACTTTAATTCATAAATAATACATATGCAGTTTATGTGTGGGTGTGTACGTGACCGAAGCCTGCGAATATTTACAATGGATAAAAAAAAATTAAATCAGGCAGCGATATCATTTTTTTTTATTTTTTTTTATTCATTTAACGATATTTAGAAAGTATGAATTCTAAATGCACGGAATATGAACTCATAAAATGTTTAACGCACAGACAAATATACAGTATAAAGTACCACAGGTATGTTTTACAGGATGAAAATTTATAAATAGTCTACGTCGATGAATTCAATGCATACATATTTTTAGCAACAACTTTAAAGGTATTTTCGCATATATTTATGGTTAATATTATGCCGTCAAACTGAAAAGGACTGCGTTGAAAAACAAAGGAAAAAAAATTTCAAAACAAAATATATATGAATCTTTAATCATAATAATTTATTTCTTTTACAAGTACAATAGTTACTTACGGTTCATAACATACGGTTAAGTGTGTAGTTAAAGAAAAAAATAAATACATTATCAAACAATAATTAATAAGTAATATATTTTTCGATCGTACACTACTGTAATTAGTTCAGTTGGTTATTGATAACGTGGTAGTGTGTACGTACTCGAGGGCTGTCCACTGTTAGATAATCACTTTGTTTATTTGAGCAATCATCCACTGAAATAATAGCAAAATCGCCGCAGACATCGATATCGGCAAAGCAGACGCGGTTATCCATTTCCACAGGTTCCAACTGTAATAAGATTTATAAGTGCAAGGTTGACTTTAATTACATTAAGTAATTAAACTCAAAATGAGTAAATTATTTTCTTGACCCTCTAAAAAGATTTTCTGGATAGTATGATAATTTTAATTTCTTGTGAAATAATTCATCAATTATTTGTACCCGATGATGATTTTTAAATCTGAACTTTATTCATAACTATCTGTACATATTAAACCAGTGATTCTAAAACTGTGAGCCATTAGTTTATACGAAGAGGAGAGGGGGACAATTTGTGTATAACAATTTAATCTTTGTATATATAATTAAGAAAAACATCCCTTTTAATCTAACGAATTCTACGATAAAAAATTCTACAGTTTAAGCCTTAGACAGTTATAATAATTGTACACTTAATTATGGGAGTCTCATTTTGAAAAAGTTTGAAAAATTCTACGTCACAGTATATTAATTATAATAACGCAGCAGTCAAGAACTTGAATTTATTACAATATTATATAATATAATCAATATTTATACAATTACAAATTTAAATATCCTTTGTCCTTATTTATTAATTGCTATTATTTTTAATTTTTCAATATTTTTAAGCTTTCCGCGTAGCTTAATCCGTGTCTATCTTCCAGTTTAATAATTCGTTAAAATTCAATGTGTGTTTATAGGGGTAAAAAAAAAAAAAAAAAACATTATCCCCCGATCAATACATATTATTATTTTCATTTTTCTCAGAATCGAACCCGACGTGTATTTTATACTTTTGTACGTACCATGTATAACGGTGTATAGAATTTTTCACATAACGCGTGGAAGTTAATACCTGATTTTATCACCAATCTCGAATGCGACCGAAGCAGCAGTAATTACAAAAGTTTACCTCGTCCTGCCAATGGTATTACGTTATATACGTACGGATACGCAGGGTACATTTATGAAAATCGATCGCCGTTAAAAACAACAGATTATAAAATAACATGCAATATTCGATGGATTTGTTATCAAAATTAATAAATACAATGCAGAGTGATTTTGCAGTTGGATATGAGAATCGAATTAAGTTCAAAATTTTTAAATTTATCATTGACGTTTTTTATTTCGTTTGCATTACACGAATAATTATCTGAAGCCTGAAGTCCCCTCTCCAGCCAACAATCTTTGAGTGAAATAGTTTTTATTATTGTCGTTTTTATCTAAAAAATAACTAGATTAACAAAAAAAAAAAAAAAACACCACGATTTCAATGTCTATTCACGTGAATAATGAGTATCGTATGTTGTAATTTTTATTATAATTATTGGTTTTTGAATTATTAGAATTATTAGAATTATGAATATTTTTATACAATCACATTGATTTTGTATGTTTTGGTTTATAATTACATTTGTAACTCAATTGCTGTATGGTTATGAAATACATTTATAAAAATATTCGTACTTGTATGCTGAAAACATATTTTGGTAATTACTCATACACTTTGTTTAATGTTAATGTACGATATTCTCTGCAAATAAATAGATTTGCAAAAGGAATTTTTTCGATTTTTTTAACAACTTAAATCATTGGTCTTGCAACTTTTTGACTCGCGACTCACTTTTTTAACCATAAGTTTTTTGCGATCCACGTTAGTTTCGTTAATCATGAAAACCAAAAATAAAGTTAAAATTTTTTAAAATATTTCCATAGTAAAAGTTCTCTTACAACTGAATGAATAAAAATTTATATTTTTCTAGGTATCTACGAGTAGGTAATATTTAATATTTATATAAGTTATAATACAAAAAATATTCATATCATGATACAGGAAAAAATATAAAAATAGTGCGATGTTTGACCTAAAATATTTTCACACAAAACTCTCCATCTCGACTCAACTTTACATTACGTAATTTATAGAAAAATGATAGGCAAATGAGTTTTACCGATGAAGTCAGGCTATCACTATATCATTACTTCATTTGATGTTCATTATTATCTTCTACAAAATAGTACGATTTCAAGTTTAATCAAAAATTATTTTATCCGATGTCATATGACATACACAACATAATATAATATTATATAATTACAATATAAATGAATTTTTTAATTTTAAGTTGAAGATTGACCCGTATTTAGATCCCGACCCACCAGTTGAAGACCACTGATTCAAGTAAATCAAGAAATCTATGTGTTACATCATGTTTTGGTTTTTTTAGTGTTCAATCTCTTATTTTTTCGATACATTGGTGAAATCAAAAAACGAGAATGATTTTATAAGACAATTATATCTGACATTATTTCGATGGATCGATTAATTGTGGTTCTTATAGTTTAAGTATGCGATGCATTCAGCTAGTCAAAAATACATTTTTTTTAAAAGATTAAGCCTGATCGTGTATTTTCGTAAGTTTTTAAAGATTCACTTTGGGCTAGTTCAATCATTTTTGATAACAGCAAAGAATATTCTTTATCTTAAAAATGTAGTCTCCGATCACATTAATTTATATAACAAGTATCTATTTTTTTTTTGCAACGGAACATTTTAATACAAGCATATTGTTTGCGATTCCTTTGTTTCGTTATATATTTGAGTGTATATGAAATAACATATTCGTTACGTTACACGATCGACCTTCGTCACATAATCGTTTTTTTCATTTTTAAAGTACCGATTTATCATTGCTTTAAAATGTATATAAATAGATAATACATCCAGCGCAGCGAAGGACGAATACACTAATAGTGTCAGTACATCATACTGTTTTTTTTTTTTTTTGAATTATGACGCATGTTTGAGTATTATTTTTCAGTATTAACGACGTTAAGGCTTTGGAAACCGTTGTTCACGCTATTTCAAACTATTGTATTATATAATGTGGGGTTGATAATTTTTTTTTTTACCTACCGATTCATGATAACCTCTGCAAAAACCGTCGTGTATCAATTAATGTAAGTTATTTTTTAAAACAAAAGTGCAATTATATATCGATTACAAACTATAAATTCATTGCGTTTACACGTTAAATGAAATGATGTATTAATCCGTTGTACACAACAGAAGTTCTGAATACATACATATAGGTAGGTATTACGAGTTTCTTTTGTGTAAACTATTTGTCAGATATTTAAATGCATTTTTTTTCAATATGATTTGAAGTGTTTTGAAATCAGCTACACATTTTCAGAATAACATTATTTTTTTTTTTTTTTATCTCCGACTTTTAATTTTCCGCCGTAAGATTAAAACTATTGACATTTTATAGACAAGTTAATTTCCTTATGAAATATTAAAATATGTTTGGACCTCGGTCATTGTTACATACAGAACTGTCACATAACATCAGTAGATTCGAACCAAATATGATTAGCATATAGGTGCATAGGAGTTTTCAACTCTCGTGTTAAGTCGTCAACCGCGACACAGAATATACCAACGGATTATCGTCACGTCCTGTTTTTTTATTTTATTTTAAATGGGTTTTCATTCTCGGAGATTCTCCGCGATACGGACGACGTAATTGATTAAAGTACAGACTATTTCAGAGTTCGACGACAATATTCTTATCGTGCACCAGAGATCCTTCGAAAACGATACCGTAAGTTTCTTATTTTTATATATATATACACCTATACTGCATGAGCCATAATAAAGTAGTACGCCATAACTGTTTTTATTCAGTTCGGGATGGGAAATTTTAGATTCCGAACGGGTCTGCGAAGAAGTTTGTCGTCCATCGCGTAATGAAAATGCTGGAAGTCGGCTGGTCGATTTAAACTTGCTCATAAAGTTCTTACGCTTTCGAGTTGTAATCTGCGAATTATTATTGCGTTCCGGTGACGTAGAGAAATGTAGAAAAACTTTTATCAACTATTTGCGAGAAATTCATTACGACACGTTTGTAATTTTTGATCGGGGCACTCTTAGTTCTCACGGTTGATCGAATTGCATAATATAATTTGGTAAAATTCTAGAACCCTGGCATGCATATCCGACAACGATTTGTCTTTAACGATTGGTACTTTGGCCTTGAAATCGATATGTGGCTTTACATATGTAACGAAAAAGAGTTTTTCTTAGTCGAGTTTCTTTAAAAACCAGTACATGGTAGAATAACGATGATTCGATGGGACGAGAATGATAGAAAACTAGAGGCAACCCAGATGATCGCGTCTAACACTATTCTAGTTTTATCTCGCGCGCGCAAGTGTGTGTATACTTTGGCCGGGTTCATTATACCCAATAGCATAATTCTGTAGGATACGAAGGGACGCCATTCGGAGAGAGGCACGGGAGTGGAGGGATTCCCTTATCTGGCGGTCCTTTGTAGGCTTTGAAAACTGTAAGTTTTTTAAATTTCCCAACGTCAAAACATATCTGCAGTTTAGCTTTCAGATTCGATGGTCAACTTTTTAAGCTGATACGCATAGATGATGAAATAAAACAATTCATTTCGCTTTTTCCTACAATGTTTAACCTGGTTGCTGACGACCATCGGACTGCGCTTAACAAAGAACAACTCAAAAGTACGGGTGCATCAACTCGCTTTAGACCGATCGTTATTACGTACACGGTTATCAGTCCACCCTCGAATCGCATGACGCGTACCACCCGATCCTGACGGTATATAAGGTCAAGCAAGGTTATACAGCGGTACACATCGATTGTTGGTATTGCGGTGTGAGAGTTCGTTATTAAACAATTGTCTTACTCGCGAGGGTGGTCGGTGACGTGGAATGGCAGTCGTTTGTCCAGCAAGCCGCATTTTTTTATTCGGATCTCTTTCATCGGCCTGCCCAAATGGTCGGTCAGTTGTTGTTCGATGATGTGTATGAATTTTTGACCATCCGTCACGATGCCGAACAAAACGTGTTTACCGTTCAGCCTCGGCGTGGGTCTGGTCGTGATGAAAAACTGGCAGCCGTTCGTGTCTGGGCCTGCGAACGACAATGTAATGCGTTCATAAAGGTACGTATAGTCAACCATACACGGATCAGACGGATTTATCGGAACGGGTGACATGCCTCGAAATCGGATAGTATAAAATACCTTACGAGGCTTAATAACCTTACGGGCATTTGCACGCGACCAATACGTGTACAAATGTACAAACATATTCTGGAGGTAAAGATTTTCATACGATAATTATTTTTCAAAAATACGCCTAGTATCAAAAAAAAAACCGACATTTTTGGTCAAAATGATTGTTAAAGCTTTAACATTCCATTTTGATGCACAAGAAAGCCGTAAACGGTAACTCCGTATCGGACACGAAAACTTTAATCACAATAATTTTGAATTATATAGTATATAATGTATATAATATGCTACATTTTTAATTTCTAAAATATCGATTTCACCACTTTGCCTAACCGAGTGCCTGAACATAAATCTACAGTTATTAACACACAACATGGTGACGATTAACAACGTGCGCCTAATCGATTGTATTTTTATATTCACCTGAGTTGGACATTCCCACGAATCCCGGCTTTGTCGCGTTTACTTTCAAGTTTTCGTCCGGAAACGTGTCTCCGTAAATGCTAATGGATCCGCTCCCGTCGTTGTTTAGTATGTCTCCACCTGTGACACAAAGTAAACGTAAATACTCTTTTATTCATATCACGCATGTTATTCATTTGTTTTTGTGCTATAATTATTTGGCACCGTCGATAACACGACTTATGTACCTAGTAAAAATATCAATGATTTTAACGTTTTCATAAAAATGTCTTTTGGTTAACGTAGAATACATTATACTATTGTTATACTTTATAGTATAATGTTAATATATGCATATTTTTTCAAACAAAATAGTTAAGATAAGGGTTTTATAAATAACGTAAATACTTGTAACACTAGTTATATGTAGACTACGAGTAATTTTTCAAAGCTTTCGAGCGAGTGCGAAATTGAAATCGGATGTTTTTATACAAAATGATCCCTTGCGAGAGAAAAAAAAAACGCGACGAATAAGCTTATAACTAATTAGACGAGTATAATGTATATTAAACAAAACTTGATGGGTGCCAGGATAATATAATATAAGCCGAAGAAATGTGAGTTCAGTAATCTTTGTTTTATCCTTGTGATAAGAATATACTTACCATACCACAGGATAGAGACTTTTACGCAGAGATCATTCGAGTTATATCTAAGACTAATACAATACTCATCCTCAAGTGTTGATATTGTTCTCGTTTTTGATGCAGATAAAAGAAAATAGTTACAAGATAAATTAGTATTACTCGAATAACTTACTTAATCATTCTACGGTTTGAGTATCAATCGAAAAATCATGCAAATTGCGAAATTCCGAACGTTGTCAATTAACGTGTTCAATAGAACAATGTGGTTTGCTAATTATTCTATAATTCAAAAACTATTAATTGTGATTGTTACAAAGTTGAGCTGAAAACTAATAGTAACTAAAAATCACCGTTCGTTTCAACAATCGCATATTTATTAAAAAACAAAAATGAATATAAATCTACACTTTTGTGCCCAATAATATACAAATTAATATTTATTTACGATCATTTGAAAGTAATGCGATAATATATCATTTTAAATCGGAGATGGAACGGCGATTGTAATTAAAATTAATTAAAAATTTCGTATATTATAAATACTAGAGTTAATAATTAATTATAAAAATATTACTAATAACCTAATGGTACGACAAAACGCTAACGTTTTTTGTTGTTGTTTTATGATTAGGAAAATTGTATTCATCGGTATTACTTATATTCTTAACATCGTAAACAATAATCTAGATAAAACGATATGTAGGTATAAATACATATTATAATTGCCGATATCCAACACTGATCGAATATCTAAATGATAGTTTTCAAATAGAATATAACTGTAGTGCCTACAGATACCTACAGCGATGAATATTTGCTCCGTTACTTAATGTCCATTAATTAATTATTCACGGACTAATGTATTTGGTAGATGTAAAACGAAAAAAATGGATAGCTGGTTGATTAGGAAAAATCAATTAGGTTCTTCAGTATTTACGAAACGGGTTGTTTTATTCCATTATTTCATGGTGCAGCATGATTCATAGGTTTTAACATTTCTACACTAGTACGCCCTTGGTTTTAGAAATCTAAAATTCACCTTAGAGATTGATATTACTGACAAAATATTGACTATTAATAAAATGTTATAAGTTAATGTTCGCATTATGTACAGTTTAAAAGCGCTTTCGGTTTTATATCAATATTTTTTACAGCGTTAAGTTACTAACTGGTACGTTCATTTTTTTTTTTTAGCAAACTCAGAAATCAGTTTTTAAGATGTAGTCGATAGTTTTGGAATAGCTGATTAGATATTTCAACAACTGTTCATGTTAATATTGTACATGTGATTAAAAAAACGAATTTCAGATGCTAACTGTTATTATGTGCATCGTTAAATCGTTATGTTAACACGTCCGTTAACTATTATGCGGAATACGTTCAATCGATAACCGTAACTATCTAATGTACGATTATTTCACTTATCTCTAGACTATAACTGTATACGAAAACATGTATCTATCCACAACCAACGTGGAAAAACGATAACAACAATAAGTCATATTCCGTTTAAAAAAATTCAAGGATTTTTTATACGTATGTACATATTTATTTTCGAGATTCAGTGCATCGTAAAAAAAAATATTTATTCATTTTCCTACTAAATGGATTTTTATTAAATCGATATATTATGCCTATTATACACAGTGCATTACATGTATCAGTTTGATTGTGATAGATAACAATCGTACCCGTGTACAATAATACGCGCAGCCCGTTTACTTGTTAATAACGTATTCCGAAGTATTGCAGTACGAGTGCGTGTGGCAGTTTAAACAAATAAAAAAATTAGTTGCATCAACACATATCGTCTCGCGATGTTCTCATTATTTATATATTACATAAAAACGCTCATGTATACAGTTGAATTATGTGTTGCGAATAGTGTATACGAATATACATAATATTATTATACTATTATTATCTATATATATATATATTATATATAATGTACAGCGTGGTATGCAATATGGTATTCAGTTATGCTCCTTCTTCTTCTTCCGGTCATTTATCCGAATATAGCAATACAAAGCAAAAACGAGTAGAAAAAAAAAAAATAATAATAATAATAAATAAAAGAAGAAATGTAATAAATTTAACGCAGACCCTGTACACTTTATAGTGGTGTGCGCGCAGAGCTGTACACGATTGGGGCGATATCTATGACAGAAATCTAAAATTCAACAATAAAAACCGACTGGCAGGGCAACGCGCTCGCACAAACAGATTTCGATCAGCGCGGCGATAGGCATCGGAAAATAAAATAGCAGTCGGCTGAATAAATTGACTTGATTTCAATGGCGCGATAAGCGTCCGAAAAACGACCGACGGAATAAAAGCGAGCGCGCGCATATATAGCGCATAGATTTTAATCGCAGATGAATATCTCCCGTGGCGGCCGTGGCGGGGAGGAGTTGCAAGGGAGTTGCGGGCATGGTCGTGGGCGAGCGGAAGGACGAGCTGCCGGGAACATTATAAAGCGGAGGAGGAAAACGGAACGCGTGCGCATCAGGACTGCGTTACCTGAACATTTATACGTACCGTTCGGGTCATGATATAATAATAGCTGGAGTTAGGATTTTGTTGTTCTACAAAATTCTAAAAAAATACAATGAAAAACCAATAGAAAAAAAAAAAACTTCAAATTCCTTGAAAAGAGCACCTAAATTATTTTTGAATTGTATTTATTTATAAAAAAAATTTTAAAACAAACCTATTGCTCGAGTCTAATTCTTATTGTTCAATACATGCGCATGTAGCAATTAATATGATGATTAACATAACGGGTTAAGGATAATTTAAAAATTCATAATTGTACATAAAAATAAAAATAAAAATATAAATGAATAAAAAATGGGAAAATTATTAAAAAGAATTAATGTCAACAGCCATCAACCGGTGGATATTATGTATATCTAAGAAATAACGTTGAAATAAATGAAATACCGTCAAAATTCAAACTAAACTGAATACTAATGAGTAACAAACAACAATTGCATATTCTCGTACGGAGCAATTAAACGTATCCGGGTGTTTGACGAATAAAATACGGCGCTCGCGATTTAGCGGTAAGTACAACGGCAACAAAAATAATTCGCGTAACGACAAGTGATTTCCATTGGAGTCCGGAGGGTGAAAATGATAACTAAACTACGACCTGCTGAGGAATAAAATGTATTTTATAATATCGTTACCTAGTTATTATATAAATGCTGAGCAATTTCACGCGACAAATCGAATGAAATAATCATTATTTTTTTTTTTTAAATTATATTTTCATTATAAAAACCGTTTAGAAAACTTGTTAAAGCAAGATATTATTCTGCAATTTTTCGGAACGGTTTTACAACGTTCTAGATTATATATTCTATGTGTAATCGCGTGCCTCACAAATCGATTTATGCAACTCTAACCATTAGCGCTACAGCACAGTTCGTCTCGTCCATATCGACGATTGTAACCCGATGTGAATCAATTGCAGTTTTCGTCTTTTTAGGTAGATAGGAAAAAAAATGATTATTTTAAATACTATCGGTCATCGTGCACGCACGCATAGTATATTAAATATCACTTACACCGTACGTATTAGTATCAATACAAGTATGCTGCGTGCCCCCGACCGTTTCGGTTGGCCGGTAAGTGCGAGGGTACGTGGCTCGGGTGACAGGTTTGACATGCAAATCCCTTTCGTCCCGAAATCAACGCTTAGCGATGCCGAAATTAACGAAAAATTATATGCAACGAAAGTCGTCAACAACTTATCCTACCGACAGTTATCCCACGGAAATCGATCATCGTTCGATAAATTTCGATAAATTGTTCATAATATTTCGTGTCGGCAAACGCAACAGAAGGGCAGACGAAGAGAGAGGTTGACAAAGGTCTGCTACCGAGTGTTGTATGGTCACTATGTTTTTCACCGTTTCCCGTTTCGAGGAGGCGTGTAAAAATATTCGATGACACCGTTATCCCTATCGCACGTACGTGTGCCGAGACGATTGCAAATGAAATCGCATCGCATTGTGCACAACAGCACACAATAACGTTACTTATTACGACGAACGTTCGCGGGTGTCCTTTTAAGGAGTGAGTGTGCGCGCGTGTGTGTCACTGCGTACGAATTAATATTCGCGAGCATACGAGATATTATTCCGACGAAACCGCGCAGCGTACGCCAAGCCGAATAAATTACATATTGTTGTGACGGCGAAACGATCTGTTCGTGCGCATAATTAGCGCGTTGCCATTCGTGTGTGTCGCGCACAATGTTCGCGGGTTCTTAACCTTTTCCGTGTCGCTTTTAAGATGTGTACTTGTGCATACGATCGCTTTCGTAGACTATTTTAGTTGGTTTTTAAACGGGGGGAAAAGGGGACTATAATGTTTTACGTTACAGCGACGTCCGCGCCTCGAAGGGCCTCGCGTATCTACGATAATACATACATCGCGTAAACAACAATATTTCCAAACATTTTACCGACGATTTCGGGTTTAGATATACTTCAGATTAGTATCAACGTTTGCGAAGTAAAAAATGTTTTTACAACCGAACTGACTGTCGCGTCTACGCTCTGCCAATCGAATCGTTCAGCTTTCAACTTGACCGAACTAACCTTAATGTGTTCGATCGACACGGTATCGAGTGTGTTTCGTTGAACACGCTTTTTTTTCTCCCGATACGAGTATTATAATGCATATATAATAATTGATTCGGCTATTGATACATAAAATTAACGATTCAGAAGATATCGCAGTAGCTGCTGCTTTGATTATCATAGTTGTTGGAAGCCAACAGATTTGTCGTCGTCGCCCAAGGAGGTTTTGGGTAGAGTTCAGCTTAGTCCTAGGCAGAAAGAATTGTAGTACCTACGGATGAATTTATGAAAGGAGTTATTGATTAATGCGGTTGATCAATCGAACTTGGAATACATACGTCACTTGGGCTTTGGAATCTTTTTTAAAATGAATAATTCCGATTTTGAAAATATATTAAGTACGATATAAGTTATGCGATAACATCAGTTTTAAAAGTCCAACAACATGTTTCGATTCGTTCACACTACTGTTGTCGATTCGATTTTGATCCGTACCGACTTGGTTCGGTTTGCGTTCGGCTCGGTCCGACACGTCACATTTGTTCGACATTGTTCAGCATATTGTGGACGCGACTTTAGAACCACACAACAAACAACATTACTTCTGATAGGTACTGATGTTATTAAAATGTACAGAAAATAGTACGTGGTAAATTAATGTTTATTTTCGCATTTAAGATTCTATCACTATCCAGTGTCTACCCGTCACCGACTCTCATTGAACGTCATGTGAATATCGACAGAGTCCAGCGGCCTTAAATTCTATTGTTGCCCAGGGCCTTGCAAATTCTGGAAACGGCACTGGTTTGTTACACAGAAGAGAATTTCCCAAGCGCGAGGCTTCTGTGGTGGTCATCGCAACGATTCTGAGCAAAGATCGTTGGCGGCGTAATAATATACACAATATTTCTCGGAAAATTATTATTAACAGATTGATTATGTTTTAGATTTGAACGAAGCTGATGGCGAATTGTTTGATGTAACTCGAATGTTCTCGAGTACAAAACCTTTTCCACGTTAAATATGCAGGAAATACGTTTGAAAGCCGTTTCCGAGCGAAGGATTGGCGTACATACATTTTGCGGTAAAAATATTGTTTAAACACGATTATTTTGTGTTTATGAGTTTATTCCAGTTTTTTATTGGTGATGCACTAATGCCACTGATGTACAGTACATACATACATTACACGTATATATATGCAGTAGGAGTGTTGAGTATTTAAATTTGTCGCGTTACTCATTTATAACGCATGTGATGGTGGTCAAGTTTATTTTTGGTATTTATTGCCTGAATACTATTTAGGATTTCGTTTTTGTCTACGTAGATGTAAGTGCATGTGAGAAGCCTTGGATCACTTTGGGGTGAACAATTTTAGCGCTCCCGAGTTTCGGGCTAAATGTGCGCATATGGATCGTACAAGTCATGAATATGAATATTTAAATGTTCACACGTCAATGAAAAAATGTAGTCACGAATCACATTTTCAAAACATAATTTTTCTCCTCAACAGCTTAATAATTATCATACGGTTTCATACTACCACGTGCACTCTAATGTAAGTATAAGTATTTTATTTGTTGCCAAAATTAAAAAAAAATATTTTTACTGTAAAAATTCAAACGCGCACCCTTAACTGCTGAACTTTTTGATTAGTGTGTTTGACACGAATTGTTACGTAAAATGTTCGGAACACGTGTGCGCACATAACGCGGCGTATTATTATAATATACAACCATTCGTCACCCTTCCACCGCGACCGATGTAATGTGATTAAAGCGATTATATGTTTTCTGCGTTTCACACGAATACTTTTCATTACGTCATATTATTCGATCTATACTTCAACTTTAAACGAAAAAAAGCACACATCACCGTTCCGATGCACATCGAGTCTAATATTATTTGTCTACAATCACCTTTTCGCCCGTTCGGATTATACGAATATTATAGCGTATCCGTACCGTGTGACGTCAAAATAATATAAAATAGAATGTTTGAAAATTTATACTATCGTTGATCGTACGACGATCGCGAATACGCAGCGTATCAAAATCTAAGGAAGGTGAGTGACAAAAATACGTTTTCATTCTTGTGTGAATTCGAGAAAAATTCACTCGTTCGAATACAATATAAGGAGAACGCCGTCATGTTGTACTGTATTGTTTTTACTCGAGTTTTCGACGCGTCGCGACTAGTGATTATTCCAAGGGGAGGTGATGATATCGACCTGGAAATAAATTAATAACTACAACTCCCCCATCCTCGGTCCGTTAATTGTATCTAGCAAATTACATTTTTTTTCAATACCTATTACGTATTTCGTCAATGTTGCAATACGTTGACTGAACAAAAAATATTATCTGAAGAATCAATAGAAATTCCGTACGTTCACTGTAGCTTGTTTACAACGTTTACTATTCCATTATTCAACGAACAAGTTATTAAAGGTTTGTATAAATTATAATTTTCGCAATTTTTTTTTTTTTTTATATATTAATCAGAATAAATAATTTAAGTGGGTAAAATAAAATAGCGCAATTCAGTGGCGTAGCTACAAAAATATTTTGGGGAATTGAATTTCCAATTCTCTCCTATATAAGTACTAACTTGTTGATTTTAATGAATAAGTTAAAGTATAAAATGCGTTATTGTTTAATTTTCAAAAATTGTGAAAATTGTTTAATGATTACATGATACTTCATTAAATCTTCTTAAAATTATTGTATATTTTACAAAATAAAAGAGACGTTTCGAGGGAGAGGTTGTAACCCGTTATAAGGTGTTTGAAAGCTGATAATAAATGTGCTTGATTTAAATAGTTTTTATTAAAATAACTCAGAATTTTATTCTACATTTCTCGCATATTTTTAACTATTTAAACATATTTTTTAGTTTTGAATTCATAGCTTTCGCATATATTTGCTTTAAACTTAAAGTGCGATAAGGGTGAACTGATAGATATGAATTCTATCACGATTGAAATATTGTTATTTTCAAATTTTTAAATACGAGTTAATATTTTGTAGACCTATTCAGATTGATAACGCTATAGGTAAAAACTAAGAATATTACCGATGAAGATGGCTAAGTAACAACGAGATCTGTAAATAATTAAGTTTTCAGGCATTCTTTTTTTTTTCTTCCAATAATAATATCTTATGAAATTAATTATTTGCAATTTGGTATATTCGTTTAAAAACGCATATTTAAGTACATTTAGAAACATGTTTCGAGAGTTTTCTGTGCGCACAAACTCGTTCCCTAATTATAATATATGTGCACGTATAAGCAACTTACCTTGAATGACAAACTTGTTGAAAACCCGATGGAATTTCGTGCCGGCATACGTACGGCCGTCGATGCCTTCGGTGAGTATGGCGATAAAGTTTGCCACCGTTTTCGGCACGACGACGCCGAAAAGACCGATCTCGATCCTTCCCAGCTCGTTGCCGGCTATCTCCACGTCCAAGTACGCCACGTCTGTCACCGTGTACGTCTGAAATGGAATTCCACGAAATGCGCACCGTCGCGTGAGTACAAATATCAGCAAGCAATGTGTTGCAAACGTCAAGCAACGAACAGCGTTCCCGAACCTTTTTTCGTTCACGTGTAATACCTCTTGACCATATGCGCAACAAGGGGAGGGGGGGTAATGTTCGGGACGGCTAATTTATGTAATCACTTCGGTGATTGACTATTACCTTTTTAATTTGTAACTGTACCTATGGGCGTGGAGGACGGACAAATACTTGGTGGGATTAAGTCCCGCTGATCTCCATTCGATTGCGCTCACGCCCTTGACGGACTACTATAAATTCCTGTTCGAATAATCCTTTTTTCACTTCACCGCGAAAAAATAGCGTTATCTTGTAAAAGAGCACAATATCCTATGTAGGAGTTAACGCTAACATATTTATAACTTTGAAACTTCAGGAGATTACCTACTTTTGTAGTTTAACATTCTCTCCTTTTACCGTTGACCACACACCAGAGCTTTGCTGCGTATCCCCTTTCAATTAGATGGCCTTTCTTTTTTTTGTTCAGTGCTATTATTTTAGTAACGACAAAAAAAAAAAAAAAAACCATACGCAGCGTACAAAAGAGCATGTTTAAGAAACTTTTGCTACATGGTCACATGCTTATATACGAGATAGCAGTAACATATTAGTCCTGATTTTACTTATTGTATTAAATGTTGACTATTGTACTGCAATGAAAAATTAATTTACTGATTTTTATTTATGACAAATTGGAAATCGATTTATTGATTTTTATTTTTTTTCAACAAATTTTACAAGTATTTTTTTTTTAGTAATTATAAAATTACGATTTTTCTTAGTAGATCATGTATGTATTATTAATGCACTCTTTACGAGCACTTTGTAGGACGTAAACAAATTATCTACACGATACCCAGGAGATCGAGAAACGTCGGTGGAGCTCAACAGAGTTTTTATATTACGGTACATCGATGGTATACATCAAAGGTAATATTGATTTTAATACGAGATACATAATACCATAATACTTTATTTTCGTGAACTTTAAAAAAGGAAAACGGAAGAAATCAATGGTAAAATTGTATACCCGTGCAGTACGAACGGAAAATTAAAAATATCGAACGTAAAATAATTCCGCTGAACCGCCAGACGCGTCTCGTGGGTGATGCCGGAAAAGATTGCTACAGTGTCACTCACCTCGGCTCGACAACCGCCGCCGTCGATGATCGTCGCAAAGGCGTTAAAGATCGCGATCAAACGATAGATCCGCATGTTCGCCGACAGCGCCGATCGCATGGTACGTCTCCGTCGAGTGACTGCCGTGGAGTGGGCCCCGGTCGGGCACACCCGAACCCACTCGGTTGTGTACAAGTTTTTTTCTACGGATTCGCATTGTCCGTCAAAGGGACATATACATGCGCGTAAGCAGGGACGACGTATAGGATTACAGGTTTTAATACCGTAACAACGTACATTCAAGTGTACGTGTAGTTATACGTCACGTTGATCATCCGACCATCCAGTAGGTACGTATACGTGTGCATGAACGCACGCAAGTGATATGTGCAAAAAGAAAACAATAACACGACGCGAATAGGTACATGTAATACAGCAGGCCTATTTATTTTAACTTTAAACAGTCTAGTAAAAACATCAAACGTTTTTTTTTTTTTTCTCATATTTATACCGCCAAATATAATAAATTATCGTTTTACAAAGGATACAAGGATGAATTTGTATAAGAATATTAATTTTTAGTCATTATACTTATACAACGTAAATACTACTTATAAACTCGTTACAATAATAATAATAATAATAATAATAATAATAATAATAATAGTAATAATATAGGTATTGATTATTCCAAACGATAATAATAGTAATAATGAAATAATAATAATAATAATATGCAATAAATATATATATATATATAATAGAAATGAAAATATAATAATAAATAAGGTAAACAAAACAAACAATTAAAACAACGTTAAGAAATAATGTAATCTCTTTTTAAAATTTTTTATTTTATTTATTCTTTTGTCTTGTAATAAAAACACGATTGATTCTATATTTTATATTAATATCAGAATTGTAATATTTACATGTAAATTATATATATATATATATATATATATATATATATAGACCATATGAGTTGTACCATGAAGATATGACAGAATACTCGTGGAAAAATGTCAAATTATCATAATACATCCTGCATGGATATATGTGTACATATATATGGATAATAATAATAATAATAATAATATTAATAATAATAATAATAATAATAATAATGATAATAATAATAAAGGGTTAGGTATACGAATAAAATGTTAAAATTAAGTCGTTTGCATAATATGTGTTGTAACAATGTCACGTTTTTCACATCTTAAAACATTTTTATTAACTTTTTTTATTTATCACGTTATCGAACCGTTGTCATCGTCATTATCGCGTAATGTTTATGTTACACAAATACATATATATGCGTTAAAATTTAGGGCGGTCAATTATCACTATAACGGCGGGTGGACGTGCAACGGCCACTAGGTGACAGTGGCAGTTTTGGCGTTTTCCGTGTTGCACTTGTACTCGGTACTGTTCCGGCAGTAATACTTCTTGTGCGCGATGAACGTGGACAGGTAGTTGAACGAAATATCGCACGCCTTGCAGTACTTGGTGGTCATCGCACCGCGTTTGGCCAACGTTGGCTGCAGATCGTTGTCCTGCGCGTCTGCGGCCGCGGCTGTATCCTGCGGCTGCTGCATATGGTACGCGCCGGCCGCGGACTCGTGGGGTTCCGCT
Source organism: Sipha maydis (assembly GCA_034509805.1). NCBI lineage: Eukaryota > Metazoa > Arthropoda > Insecta > Hemiptera > Aphididae > Sipha > Sipha maydis. The sequence goes on from JASXSY010000274.1 coordinate 183,510, forward strand.
GCCCCACCCGGAGTAACCGTGCCGTTTGACGGCTGCTGCGGCTCCTGCTTAACGATGACCGACTCCTTGGCGGCCGGCTCGTCCTCGTCTATCTCCATCATCGTGGCTGAGGCCACCGTGGCCATCGCTACCGGTGGTTTGCAGTCCGCGTCCGCGATGGTGGGCGTTTTCGCGGCTCCCGCGTCCGCTACCGCCGCGGACACAGACGTCGACGACGCCGCCGAGTTCTCGTCGATCAAGCACGATACGTAATCTTCTTCCTGCTTGTGCGTGCAAAAAAAAAAAAAAAAACATTATTAAACATCATAAAAAAACTACAGGTAGTAAGTATAGAAGAAAAATGTTATGAGACGGTGAAGCACGGAAATGCATGGAAGTGGAGGCGCAAAGGAAGGCGTAACGGTTGACACAAAGGTAGCGGTTATGGTGATCGGTACTCGATCAACTTTCTACCAATCATCAGTGGTCACACAGCGCCGTGGCACCGAGGCTTAGATAGGAAGGCGAGGAAAGACACTAATTTGTTTATCGGCTCACCATGAGATCCGGAATCAATCGTTTATTGAAATGCATGCGAATATGCGTCCTCAAGCCCCGCAGGGTGTTTCCCTTGTACTGGCAAATAGTGCACACGAAAGCCCTGATGCCATTGTGGTTGTCCAGATGCTTTTGGGCGGCAGACGCGCTCGAGCAGACGGCTCCGCACACCGGACACTTCCAGCAATTGGCCGCCTGGCATTGGTGCTGATGGTGGTGATGGAGACTGCCCTCGACGGTCATCTGCGTGCGAAACATAAGTGATTAGAAAAGGCGAATGAGTCTACCGTTCCCCCACATTAGTTATGCTATTACTCACTTTGCACTTCGGACACTTGGACAGCAGCGACTTGTCCAGCTGCAGGTGCTGGAGCGCGGCCGGATCCTGTTGGCCACCGACCGCGACGGCCGTGGTCGCACGATTCGGGCAGTAATACGATTGGTGCGTGGTGAGATTGTCGAACGACGAGAACTTGACGCCGCACGTGGAGCATATGAACTGGATCATGGGCTGCTTGAGCTGGACCGGCGTGGGGCTCACGCTGTCCTTGGACGACAGTGGCGAGGAGACGGTCAGAGGTTTGGGCCCGGGCGATCCTTCAGGACTGGTCTTGTCCGCCACGTCGTCCGCGTCCCCGTGCTGATGCTGTTGCTGGTGCTGGTGTTGGTGCTGCGGCGGCGGCGGCGGCGGACGGGACGCGCAGTAATGTTTCTTATGCGCCAAGAAGTTCTCGTACTTGCAGAACACGATGTTGCAGCTCTCGCACTTGGACGGGCCCTGTTTCAGGTAGAACTGGTGCGCGGGCGCCATCCCGTCGGCCGTGGACACCGCCGGGTTCGAGGCGGTAGCGGCTGCAGCGGCGGCGGCAGCGGCCGCGGCCAGACGCAACGTCATCTCGGACGTGAAGTATGGCAACGCGACCGTGGGCCCGATGCCAGCGACCACGCCGGCCGCCGGTGGTTGCAACGACGCGACGCGCCCGGGCGGCTTGTGGTGCGCCGCGGCCGACGGCTGATGGCCACCGTAACGCGAGATGACGGTCACCGGCGGCGGCACCGGTTCCTGTTTCACGTGCAGCAGGCTGGACACGCTGAACTTGCCGTTCCTCTCGGCGTCCGGCGGCGTATGCGGCTTCTGCACCTGCACCGCGCCGTTGCACATACCGGCCGGCTGGACGCTGCACGGTGGCCGCTGATGGTGGTGCTGGTGGTGCGGCTGCGGCGTCTTGTTGCGTGTCGGCGGCGAGGACGACGGCGACGGGATCATGTACGGGATGGACGGCAAGCAGACGATGTCCTCCACGTCCGTGATGTTGCCGTCGCTGCAGCGCCGGTTCTCCTTTTCCTCCTCGCCGTCCGTGCCGCCGCCGCCGCCGCCGCCGCCGCCGCCACCTCCGATATCCTGCTGCGAGGACGAATTGACCGACACGCGTTTCAGCCGCAGGTCCAGCGGTGACGACGGCTGCACCGCCGGTCTCTTGATCTCCGGTTGATTGATCGTCTCCGACTTCTTGGACTGGAACAATACAACGTGACAGTACGTATTACATTATGTTTCTACTACGTTGTCGCGCAGGTTTCGTGTACAGTACGGAACACGCAAAGTCACCGTAGCATAGGCAGCCCGCCTACGGGTCGTCCTTCTTATGCACAGGCTAGACCTGCACAATTCGACTTTAATTGTATTATCAGTTAATGCAAGTTTAAAGTAATGGTTCCAACACAATGACGTTTAGAATTATAGTAGGAATCAATAACATTTTTAATTATATCCGTATTGTATCTTATGGCAATAATGATTTTTTTCAAAAATCGAAACTAGTATTTTTATTTTCCTTTTGGTAACCCAGTATCGCATTTGTATATTTGTCTTGTGCACGACAAGCTATAAAAGTCTGGACACGTCTATGATGCACCAAAGATATTGTAGTGTACGCGCTCGAATTTCATTTTCTTTAGGCCGAACTCGTTTATTAATATAACGTGCCTTGTACTTTGAAACTATGCACAGTATTTTCACGGGATTTGAAAAAATTAAAATAATCCTTCAAGTATTCTCTTTTCGAAGAGTTCAATTACGCATGGAGTAATTTCGGTACATAGTTTTGCGAAAACCGCACTGGTATGTAAATTATACAAAAATATCATACGTTCTTTTTTAGTACTATAAATTGTCCCACATTAAAATAACTAAGATACATTTTATAATTATTATTATGCATCCTTTGTGTGAAAATAAAAACAATATACTAAATACGCAATATTTTACGAAATATTCCAATAAATTTAAAATTGTTTCAAAGAATGCAATTTTTTAATTTTGCGACCAGTTGGCCGAAAAGTGAACCTATATTTTTAAATACTTTACGTTTTCTACAATCATCGTTCAATCTTTTTCGATCCGATAGGTTGTATTCGGGGACAAGTTATATAATCGAACTTTTAAAACACTAGTACTATAGAACGAAATAATTAGTATAATTCTCATACCGACGTATTTTGTAGTCTTGTACCTCATCGAATGGTTTTTATATTATAACATAAACGCGCGTACTTACCGTCGAAAAGAATTCCTCGGGCGGTGACTGTGAATTATCTCTCTGTATGATGTTCTCGTTGTTGGCCATAATATTGAACTTGGTGGGTACCAAAGCTTGGGCGATTGGTTGCAGTGTGCCGTCTGACAGGACGATGCACGCGGTATCGGTGGGCGGAGGCGGGCCTATGTCGGTGGATAGAGCAGACAGAACGCTAGCATTTTGCACGAGTGTATAAGGAACTACGATGACAGGATTGGTGGGAAGTGCTAAGTAAGTGGGTATGTTGGTTGGCGATGGGTTATTCGGCATCGGCGAACTGGACGGGGTCGGTTTGACCACGTGGCGCGTGTTGCAGTAATGCGTCTTGTGGGCCTGATACGTGCGCAGGTTGGAGAATCGGATATCGCAGTTTTGACAATAGCGGTCGACCACTGATGGATCTGCCGCGTCTGACGGACATGGAGGCGATTGTACAGACACCGGTGATATAGAATGCATTCGCATATGCCTGTTTAAGCTGACCTGTACAAAAAAAAAAAAGAAAAACGAATCTTTAAACATAATTACAACGAATGAAGTGTTATAAAAACGAGTTAAAATTACAACGGTATTAAAATAAATTTCAGTTACATTAACCGTCGTTATAACTAGGCTCGAGAGAATGGAAACTATATTTATCCGCAGTAAATTCGTCAAATACGAGTGTAATCAGCCGAGTGAAAAAAATAATTAAATAGAATTAATTTTATAAGGAACTATTTTCAATGCGTATTATTAATATTTTATACTCGTCGAAAATACTGTCCAAACAATTATCTAGAAATTCGAAGCGTACATACATATTACGTTTAAACATGAATTGTATGGATCGATTATGTTTGCCACATAATGATTATGAAGAATATTCCAGTAGACGTGTATTAGAAAAACAAAAGTTCTCTGCAATTAAATTTAAATTAAGTTCTTATTATATTGTAATTCAAACAGTGAGTCATATGAATCGAGTATGCAGAGCGAAAGATCAAAAAGTGGTTCGTATAAGATCGCACGGATAAAAATAATTTTTGTTTAATTTTCACACCCAGTGAAGATATGGTATATTAATCGTATGCTTTCAGTTTTGAGTTTACAAGATGATAACTCGTTGTGTGTACTGCGCAGTGTTTTAGGCGTGTAAAAAACAAAGATAAAAAAGATTATGGTATCTACAAAATTTATTTTATTTGTCATCTCTAGTACGATTTCTTTGTTTCCATTTGACTGCCAGTGTGTACATACGAACCAGCGTATTTCATAATTATTTTTGGGTATAAAGCAATCGTAACAAACAAAAAATCATAACACTGGTGAGTAGACCATGAGTGTATTTGAAATTCTGTATAACTCTAAAATATACGTAACGTAATTATTGTTTAGAACGTTCTTGTTTATAAAACTAGTAGTAAAACATTTCTATGCTTTTAAACGACAAAAAAATAACACTTTATTATGTTTGTTACACGAATAGGGGTGTTTTAATTAAATTTCTTATCCATACCATCAGTTCATATTTCCCCTACTATGCATATTGTATTAAAAGGTAATTAATAGCTACCCATAATGGTATAAATACTATAATTTACTTCAGTTGTTAACAATATCAAACGTATTATCTCTTTTGATACTGCAACATATTTTAGTAGCATCTATATACACATATGCACTTCAATTGAAACTAAAAGTGTTTTTGCATATTAATTTATCGTGATATTATAACCAATTTATAATTAACCAACGGTTATCAAAACCACACACTTCAAACTTTATATAAAAAAAAAAAAGAAGGTTTTCGTTCGATTATTCTGTTTACACCATTATATATTATATATGCAGTCTCAAAACACACATCATACCAGCAGACTTCCGATTGTTTAAGCATACAGCTCGTTATTTCTAAAAAATCACTTAACTAAAATATTATTAGGATTCATCTCTCAAACATATATTTAATGAAATTAATTACGAGATTAGCTGAAGAATTTGAGCAAACATAAATTGTAGAAGGGTAACAATATTATTTGATAGAAAATTTTTCAATGTTAACAATGTTGTGTTTTATTTTGTAATAACCGTGAATCGAATGTGACATTTTCGAATCACTGGAATCCAACACACATGTAAACCGAATGGCAAAATAAATGTTTTCTACTGCGCATAAAATATATGCTCTCTAGAACGACAACGCCTTTGTTATTATATAACTCACGCCGTACACACAATTATATCTACATTTGTTTATTCTTATATGTCATCAGCATAATGCAACTCGTGCTCGCGTATGAAACATATTCGTATTAATGTTGTCTTTTCATCGCGTTCTTGATCTTCGATACCGGCACGTTAGACACGCGTGGTAAAAACAATAGGCACACGAAACACTCTTAGCTAAACACACGTTCGATAGATATGGTTATTTGATTTAAAAATAAAGTGCAAATAAGATGCGACATCATTTTCCTCGATCCCTTGCTCTAATATTCTCTATAATCTCCTTGGTCTTAAGTTCTGGATTCCTATAATAAACACTAATTTGAAATTTCCCCGCGTTCTAACACCTAATAATATAATCGTTGTACTAAATGGTTTATAAATAAAGGCACTTCAATAATTAGAAAACATTTATACATTTTTTTTAACAATTGTGTATACGTACTTTTTTGTCGGCGCTGTATGAACAATGAGGGCACTTGTACTGTTTTCCCGTTCTCGCCGACTTGGCTGACGGTTCGACGGAAGATGGGCGGCTATCCGTATCGTTGCTCAAAACCATTTCGTCCGAGTCGATGACCGGTGGCGGCAACTTGACATCATCCGATTCCGAGTCTGGTGAGTGTCACGTAAGAGCAACGCCATAGTGAGGCGATAAAAGATAGATTATGAGTGAATAAGAGAACGAAAAAAAACCCATTCGTATTGAATTTTGAATTAAAGCACTACACAGTATATAGTATATGCTCGATGTAATCGATTCCAGTCGAGTTATTACGTTTTTATATTACCTTTTTTATGTCTGCGCGAACAATAGTACGTCTGATGGGCGTCCAACGTGCTCAGCGAACTGAATCGTATTCCACATGGGTTACAGATGAATATTTGGATCGCTGCGAACAAATAAACACCATAAATGTAGAGTTCGTGAAAAATGTTAAAGAGCGAAATAGAGAGAGAGAGAGAGACGGAAAATAGTTGCTCCTTTGCGAATCGTCTCGCAAAAGCTTAATTATATGCTGTATACAATTATAATTGTCCAAGATTAGTTCGCAGACCAAAGAAATATTTCGTGTTATACGGGATTTCCGGATATGTAACATCAAAATTGTACACTGATCGATTTTCGTCCATTACTAGTTTCAGTATCGTTTACAATGTCCGTCTTGGACAGATTTTACTGTACAGTACACAGAGGGACGGCAAGTGTTGCGGACAAAGGTCGTACTCAAGGGATATATCCTCTAAAAGCTTGTTTCAAAGACAATTATAGTTTGGGGTCGGCCATTAAAATTGTTCGTATTTACCAACGGTAGGTAGAAAAAAAAACCCCCATGTCAAATATATAATATTAATAATTATTACATTAATAAAATCCGATTTGATAAAACGTTTGCATTAAATTATTGTTGCTCGAGCTCAAGCTCTAGTGTTCCGTTATGGAACCCGGACGACTTCCAAGCCCCCTCGCCCTCCTAACGAGTTACCGCGGTCAAGGGAAAGTCCTGGTCGCACCCCGTGGTCACCGACCTGACCCGACCCGACGGCAACACGTATGATTAACGTCGCGGACTCGACGAACTGCACGTTATGATAATGCGCATTACACGCACAATGTGCGCGACATTTACCTCTGGGCGTGGTAATGGTGACCACGTTATGACTGGGCTCGGCGGCCGACGACGACGACGAGGACGAAGACGACGACGTGGACGACGACGAAGACGATGCGGCGGCGGTGGCGGCGGCGGCTGTCGTTGTCGATGTCATTGGTGGTGGCGGTGGCGGCGGCGGCGGCTGCGGCGACGGCTCGTCGGCCGGCGACCATCTGGCGGGGTCGGTGGCCAAATTCGGGTTGAGCCTCAGTTTCGGCGGCTGCGGCGGCGGCGGCGGCGGCGGGTCGGCCGCAGCCGGCGGATCTTCCGGTTCCGCAGTGGTCGGCTGCGACGGCTCAGGTGGCGGCGGCGGCGGCGGCGATGACGAGGACGACGACTGCTGTTGCTCCTGCTGCTGATCCGTTTTCACGTCACACGTCGTCGACGTATGGTCACCGACGACGTCCTCGTTTGTCGTCCATTCGCTGTCCTCACCGGCTGTGTAAAAAAAAAAAAAAAAAAAAAAATCAAAATAAATTATAACTAATTATTGATCGGTTTTAGCGTAAAAATTATTATCTCAATAACAACCATCGCACTTGCGTCATAACGTAGTTCAACTGATATCGCAATCGTATTGTCGATCGCTAAATATTTTTATTTTTTTTAAAATAAAAAACAACACACGTTCAACCAGCGCTTACGACAAAAATATATAAATTCTGTTTCGTCAGCCCCCCTCCCCCTTACGCGATAACGTAAACACTCATAAGTCTTTGTTCGCTCGAATCGGTTCAAAGCTGTACGCAAATGATACTCGTGGGATCAACGAAACAAATCGATGTAATAAAAACCGGAATTCGATTTGGTCGTAGGAAAAAAAAAACCGTAAACCGGATCTAAAACGTACTACTGTGAGAGCGGTGACTGTTGGTGACGATAAGAAGAGGAAAAAACTATAATGATGAGCTGTGGCGAGATTCCGAATTCGAGTCCCTAGACAAGAAAATATTACGGAGTCTTTAATTTGATATTGTTCATTACGTTTGTGTAACGATCACACGCTTGTTGCCGTTAATTACACCCGTCAATGCGAAACAGATTATTTAAAAATAAAGTCCAGATCACTGTGCATGTATTACACGTATACGCGCGCGTATGTTGCGTATACGCATAAATACGTATGTATATGGCGCGGCCACTTTTCATCGATATAACGTTGAAAAATGCTAAAAAAAAAAAAATAGTGCTATTAAACCGATTACCCGACATAATGGGCCAGTGCCAAAAAGGAATTTATATACCTACATAAATGTTACGGCGTGTGCGCACTACTATACTCTATATAGTCAACAATTAGTAAGTCATCGAAAGATACGTCGTACGTATACACGGTGTATCGTGTACGAGATATCGTGTTGGCTATTGTTTTAAAAAGCCATCGGACCGGTTTTCGTATTTGGCTCAACGATGTTAATCTTGTATACAAATATTCGATACAAACGATATAATAAAAGTTTACAGAAATGTTCGTTTTCGAATAAAGCCAATAACATCGTTTAACACCGTGCTGGACCATCCGATGTACTGGAATTGGTGTATAACATATAATAAACGTGTAGATTTTTTTTTAACAATATTTTCCAATGAACGCAGACGGATCGTGCGATTGGCTTACAAAACAATAGCCGATAAATGAGTATCCGTATACATATATATATATTACACACGAAACGGTTATATATTTTATTAAATTATGTTTTTTTACGCACGTATACACATACGCGGTACTTAAGATGGTACGATAGATATACGCAATCTAGATGATGGAAAAATATTGTAGACCCGTTTAAAACTCCAAAAACTACTAATTAAAAATACATTTGTACACGATATCAATTGGAATCTATACAATGTCAATAATAGTCCTAAATAGCGTTTTTCATTAATGTTGTTTGGCCGTGGAATTTCTTCGTAAAATAACAAACCACTGGCCGTTTAAAATCCTGTAAAACATTAATCGTACGATTATTTCCGTTTGATATGCATTATGTCTTTTTTCTTTCTTTCGAAAACGTTACTTTAACATACTAAAACAGAATGAGTAATTCTAAGATTTCCATGCGTATAGTAATACTTAAACATTTGATGACTCCTTATACAGTACTTGCTCATCGATTTAGTTAACCAACCCAACAGAAACGTTTATTCATCGATCTTATCGTACATTAAATTAAAACATAATATTGTGGTATTCTCATACAGTAATTAAAACGTGCATTTGACTTTGTAATAATAATTTTCACGTTCCTCGCGTAATTCTTTTCAAGCGTGCAGTAGTGTGCAAATACTCGTACGCAATTAAAACGAAAGTTTTACCGCAAAGCCGCGAGGATCCTGCAGTGAGTATGTTATATGGAATTTTAAGTTAATTTGGTTATTTGGAAACACACGATAGCGAGATAATTCTTGTTTTTGTAAATACACACACAATAGCTAGTAGGTACGGGTAAGTAGGCAGGCACACACACACATGCACGCACGCGCGCGCCCGCCACACCGAGATAAGATAACAAAGCACTGTGTGATACAGTGGCAAATGCGTTACTAACGTTCGGTTTTAGACGTTTATTGTTTTTTAAGTGTTCGTTTATTTAAATTATATTTTTCAAACGAGCATTATTGTTCTTTTTTTTTTAAGTATCTAATCGCCGTGCGTAAAGATACGGCGACAGCGATAAGCACGGAAATTTCAATGTTTGAAAAACGAGCTATTTGTGTTTATCGGCACACAAGGATATAATTCATTGGGAGATTACCATGAATGGCACGAGGATAGAATGACGACAACGTGGGACGAGGAATGTGGTCAAAACAAAATTTTTTTGTCGAATCGACTAAAACAGAACGCTCAGTAGTAAAATGTGTACGATTTCGAATGTGTAATTACCTATTTTATAGCTGTTGTACGAATTTGAACCAGAGTAAATAAATATTTCATCGCACTTTACGTGTAGCTGGTAACTATTATCATATATTTATATACATAGGTTTTAGGTTGGTACCTACTCGGCAGTAATTTGTTTGTATCTCGTAAATTCGTATGTATGTATGTATGTGTGTGTGTGTGTGTGTGTATGTGTGCGTCTGTGTGTATTTATATTATACGTGTAGTCATTGGTTCTTGTGATTTTCATGTTTTAGAGAGACAAGGGTGATACATGACGAGATAGATAGATATATAGAGAGAGGAAAAGGAGGAAGCTCAGCTCAAGAATTAAATCCGTCCTCGATCAATACGCGAAATCATAACACGATCGTTTTGCATTTCATACATCAATGGTGAATAATATTTAAATTTTCGTGCGCGCAACTATATAATGTACACAATAAATTTATATATATATATATTTGAGCAGGATTCTCCAGAAATAATATTCCTTATCATAAATATGCAGTATCTGCGAAGGTAATCCTTTACATCGTTTTACTCTACAACCACTTTTCGTCCCTTTTAATCAGTTCTATGGTGTGTTTATTACAAACTCAGTGTTAATTTTTTTTATTAAATTCCTTTTTATTTATTTTTAATCAAGTATTTCGACGGCCGAGGGAATATTATTCTGTCATTATGCTATTGCTCTATAGACTGATAATTTTAATTTATTACTAATTTTTAAATTTTTTTTTTTTTTAGTAGGTTAACTTACGAAATTAGTAATAATTTATCGTTTTTATTATACTGAATGTGTGAATTAATCAATAAAGTTTAGATGTTTCCATTTATCCATTTATATTCTCAATCTTACAAAATTTAAACACTAAAAATACTTGTATAAAATATAAATATCGTATACATACAACTAAGTATTATTTTACGAGGTATCCCTTATATTTTTAACAAAATATTAAATAATTGCGTTCGAACGGCATAGATAGGTTTTCGGCAATAATTTCGTGATACACGTAATATTGATTGATCGTTTTCAAGTGTGAAGAAAAACAAATTGTTCTTATAATAATAATAATTATGAAAAAAAAATCATAGTATTCCTGACGATAGGTGTACATATACCAAGAAGAAACATAGAAGTATACAAACAATAGTGTTATTTATCATATTAAATTACACTTGACACGTCTAATATTGTTGACTTGGCTTTATAACACGTTTATTCGATTTATGACTAATAGGAATTGCCTACAATAACTATTACTATTTATTACAGTGCATATGTGCCATTATCTAAATTGTACACTGCGAGCAGTATATATGCCAAAGCTGTTTATACTAATGTAAAACGTGGATATGTACGTGGAAAACGAGTTAATATTTTAACGTCAACTCGAATCAAAATGATAAACATTAACCCTCATCACGCTCATCAGTAGTATTAATTACAAATTAATAGGTTTTATAATTTTGATTAGAAATATTTAGTAACAAGACAACGTATTTAACTAACGTTTTTAATGCTTAAATGAGTCGCGATTTTATTTACTCTGTGTACACCGGATGAGGCACAAAAATTGAAGCCGGTCGTATGTTACAAATATAATATACTCCAGAGCATAAGCATAAAGTTATTTATTTATATATTAATTTACGAGTATTAATCATTAAATCATTTTTGTTTTATTTAATTAGTTTATAATATAAATCATGTTCAACTGAGGACTTCTACGGTATTTGCACACAACAATAATTAAAAACAACTTAAGTACATCGTATAATACAGTACGGTCATATAATGAACCACGACACAACTACCTGGCGGTTTTTTTCATTAAGGAACAGATTAAAATATTCTTAAAACAAGACTTAAAAACGCTAAAAATTGCACTAAAAATGACAAAAATGCTTTAAAAAGTAAAAAGTCTTAAAAATTCTAAAAAAAGTATAATAAAAGTTACATTTTTTTTTAAATTCTTTGATGAATGAATTGAACTTTGTGCTTGGAAAGCAATGTTTTTACAAAATAGACATTTAGAAAAAAATTGCATGTTATATTTAATACCGTTTCCTATTCATCATTGATGAACAGGACACACGTCACTGCAATACTTCAGTAGGTATTTCGAATGACCCGCAGTCATTTTAAACAACAGTAGATTAAACTTATTTTAGCCATAAATTATGAACATTTCGATAAACATCGAAATAAATTCGCCTTAAAATCCGGGTTAGAGAGAAACAATGTTTAATTTAATTTTTTTAATTTTGTAGAATATTAAATGTATAGGAATAAAACAAACAATCTGATTAACACTAGATTATATGAACTGAATATACCTATTGTACTATTATTTTCTTACAACAACTACTTATACTTGTAATTAATTGCGTACATTAATGCATGAGTCAACAGAAGAATATGAACGGAATCTGCTGTTATGGGTGAGATTCCATAGAACTATATACGTTTAAAAATTTAAAAGTTTTAACGGTTTGTATAACAATCGACGCTATATTTTCCGGTGTAAAAACGGTCCGATACGTCTTTCGAGTTAACAATAACTAGTAGCTTTAATAAGGAATTTTAAATATAGTATTTTTACTCGTGACGATTAAAACGATAAATGAAACGAAAACGAAATGACTGGACCCAGGACTATAACCTTGGATCCAGATCAACATAATACCTACTTTCCGTTGACAAGCGTTATTAAATCAAAGGTTCAGTCGCAAGTCGTGAAATTTACTAGAAATCATTGTGCTCAATACCGATTCGTTTAGTTGGGGGATAAAACGTGTACGCGGTATCCGATTACTTGAATTCGCCCGGGGTACAGCAATAAAACAAGGTAATATTCGTAATATTCGCATGTCGTCTTGCGAACAGAACCGCAAGTCGCTGATATACAATATTGCACGTGTAATACACACTGCTACAACTTCTTCATCACTTGCGTACGACTATGTGATGTACGTAAATAAATATACTCATGTGTTTAAACACGTATATTTTACGTACACACTCATGTATTTATTATCACTGCGTGCACCTACTGCATACAGTATGTACGTATGGACACAAAGAGCTGTTGATGAGAGAGTTAAAGGAGCGGAGGAGGCCGACGTGCACAACGATAATTTCGAATCCAAAAGTCGCACGTACGTGTATTATAAACACGTGTGCGTGTGCGCGTGTGAGTATACACGGGAGAGTGTGTGTGCCGAACGCATATAATCGTGGGAGAGCGAAGAGGAAAGAGAGAAAGAAAAATACTAAACAAATATAAGGCGGAATGCGTGCGTGCGTGTGTTTGTGTGTGTATATAGGTACGTGTGCATGTACGTAAAGTACATGTAAAATAATCATGTCGAGGGAAAGAGTTGCGCCGGAGTGAGCCGATACGGCTAGTGTGTAAAACACGTTTTTGTCGATCGCGTGTTCGTATTCGTAGATAACGGATGGCGCGCATTAATTTGAATTTCTGCGCGCGCGAACGCGTCCGGGCGGCGCATGGATGGAGAGATAGATAGATAGAGAGAGAGAGAGAGAGAGAGAGAGAGAGAGAGAGAGAGAGAGAAAATGTGTGAGGGAGCGTTGAAGTGTATGTGAGATGAGTTGAGATCGAATGAGAGAGAGAGAGAGAGAGTGGTGTTATACGGGCAAAATAAGTAACTATCCTCTCTTATTACTCCTAGTATAGGACGCGATGACGACGACGGCGACGAGAAAGATCGCCGACCGATATCGGTCAACAGTTTTCGGGCTGCCGCCGCTCAATAGGAGATAGAGGTACACGAGGCGGCGGCGGTCTCGCAACATTGTTAAATATACATAAAGGTACTACGCTGTACCACGCTAACGCGATAATCGAATCGTGACAAAACCCTCTGTAATTAGCTCGGAACTAACTAGTTGTCTGCCTTATATATATAAATATGTGTGTGTGTGTGTGTGTGTGCGTGTGTGTGCGTGCGCGCGCGCAAGCACACGGTTGAACCGATACAAATACTTATACTCAAATCAGGTTGGGTGATCACTGATCATACTGATGTAGAAAAAAGGGACGTGGATTCATTATTATTTTTTTGTATACTTTAAATATTCACAAATTTAAAACCATATGGGTACAATGTAAAGGTGAGATTTAAAATATTTAAAATATTTTGGCATTTCTAATCACAACATATTTTTTGTTTAGGTGTATACTTTTCTTCTCGTGTGTACGGATATGTAATCCAATCGTCGATATCCGAATGTTTAGGGTTTTTTCTACCCACTATTGTACACGACGAATGAACACTGTTCATCGAACAGACGTACACCTACGTGTCATCAATGTACAATTGTCTAGAAAAATAACAAAATCTGTATATTTACATGGACTGCAGTAGAGAATTCCGAAAACAAAAAATAAGAATTTCATAAGACTTAAGTGGTTCCTGTGTTCGAACACGGAAACAGACGAAAGTATTAATCTTACCAGGTCGTGGATTTCTATTTTTTAAGCCACAGATCGTAGCATCGATACAAGTATGACGCGCCCAAGTAGAAACCGATGTCTATGAGTTTTGACCCCTCTCCTCCCAATGATCATCAGCCACCACGAATTTTATACACTGGAGTTAAGAGTGCAATCGTAGTACATTTCATACGAACTATGTTTCAATGTTATATGACCAAGTCATAGTCCTAATCGATCCATCGTATATTATGACCGAAATAACGTGTGTCTTCATCGAAAATGATAAAAAAAATACAACTATGTGTATGTAACTGTGCGGTGTGCAATATGTGCAACGATTGCATTCACGAACTTGAAGGTACAATAAGCAATTCACGTAACTATAAAATTAGATTTTTATTCGGTCCATAGAAATAGCCGAGTTTGAAATACATTTACAACATATGCTTGAAAGTAATTATGTAGTTACTTATGGTTTTTGCTTGTTTTACTATTATCTAAACGTGATCCTATCGTAGTACGATATTTGTTTGATAGGTCATCGTCGTATTCCCGTGCGTACACGCGTTCACTCGCACACGCCACACCGGTCATTATAAGCGCATTTTTTTAACATTCATCATTCTCCGGGGAGACCGCTCCCACGCACGTGGCACATACGGCCGGCGAAGCGTAATCGGGATGTGTTTTTATTTAATCGACTCTCCGAAGTCTATTGTGGATTCAGTACAGTTTCACATTTCGAGCGATACAGCTCGTTTTCGCGCATAAATACATACATCTACAGTAATAACGGCATTTTTTCTGTGAACATTTAATTGGTAAGAATGTACGAAACTACATGTAAGTGTTTACCGTCCGTTTCCTTAAGGTTCTTTACGGTTACAGTTTAAACAGAATGATTTCGATAACAATGTTTGTATGTTTTTTTTTCTTTTTATATAACGTTAAACCGCATTTCTTGTGTAATATTTATAGTTACATAAGTTAAGTTTACAGAGTTGTGTTGAAGTGGCCCCAACGCGATCATCATGCATCTTATAGACCGTTTAACTGATAGGGCTTTTATTGATGAGGACTATACGATAGACACTTCAGCAGGACGAAAAAAACACGCGGTTCTTTAATGCTATTTGGCATATTACAAATATATCTAATTAAAATATTGGACTTTCAACTAGAGTTTCTGAAAAAATACAATGTATAATTATTACGTTTCATAATTATTCGAATAGTTTAATGTTAATTTCTAGTGCGACGCGATTGTTTAAGAACAAAAGAATAAATTGATAACGAAACGGAACGTTTTAGTACTTTGCTGTTATGGTATAAACGATAATGTTTACTATTACTTTGAGCATTTAAAATATAAACAAACTTTTAAACAAAAAATAATTAGTACTTAGAGTGAAATCATCACGAGTTCAAAGATTATTTAATTATTTGTTACTACATCCAGTTAAACATTGTGACTACATACAGAACAATATTCCAGTAGAATACATTTTCCTGATTTTACAATTTATCGAACGACATTAAAAAAATAATAATAATGATAATTGGTAAAAGTTGTTATAGAATGTAGTGCAAAAATTATTTCAACCGATTAAGCGATTTTATTTTTTATCCACACGTTAAAACAATTTTCCTTAGATTTAATAGGTATAAGAAACTTAATTTAAACAATTCCGAGATATAAAACACATTAAACAATTAAATAAATTACGTTGAATAACTAAGAATTTAAACATTTAGGAACGATTAGGTATAAAAATATGTTGAATAATTAAAATTCTGAAAAAAATAATTATCAGCATTCAAACACCAAAAATGAAAGATTCTGTTTATTTTTGTATAACTAGTTAGTATTGTGAGATTACTTACACATTATTTACATTATTGCTAAAAAAATATGATATATTGTAACGGACAAAGATAATTTTATGCGTGTTGAACTTTTGATTGAGTTGATACTGTTAATGACGTGTTGAACCGAATTTAAATTGTAAAATATTTTTCTAGATACACACATGGCTAATACACATTATTTGTAATATATTTTAAATTATATTGGAATATATTATCTATACCGATCATAAAATTCCGTTAGTTTTCGTGATCGTGACACCCACACGTGAACGGAACCATGATTATAATGAATAAATAAAAAAAAAGTCTAAACGAACTTATTAAAAAAAAGAAAAAAAGTACAAAACGAATACATTTGGCCAAAGCAGATTTATAACGACGATAGTGGCACTGTACGATACGTTTCTAGGGTCAATGATTTATTTGATGTAAAAATATTCGATACACAATATTACGTACACGAAACCGGGTGGTATATAAAACATTAAAAACATAATGTATTTTACTTTTTTATTGAATATCCAAAGATAACGGAAAATGTGAAATGGGTTTCTCTTTAAAAGCACTTACAATCTTCTGATTTTACGCACGCGAGCGGGCTTCTCGAACACCCCAAGTTTAGGGTAATAACAGGAAATTCGAAAAATTACAGACAGAAACTATGAGTCGGTTCTTCGGAGACGCTAATAAATATACTTATTATCTGATCCCAATCTCCTGTTTACCGTGTTGGAATCCTTTCACACACATAAATGTATTATCGCCGTAGCAGCGCACAGATAAAACGTCGGTTATCTAACTGTTATCTTCTCCACTAAAACTGTGCTGTGTATATCTGACGAAGAAATGGGTTTAGTTACATTATGGATTTTGTGTGTGGCCATTACAAATGAAATGTAGTGGGAAAGACACACTCTCGGTAACTATCTCGTGTCAAAAACTCGATACACACACGCCGCGGCGCGTACACGGCCGCATTATATAGATTATGTTTTAAATAAATGTAGGATTATTTAACTGAGGTGTTAACGATTACTCGTAAAGAAAAATAAAAAAAGTACAACTAGGTACCTGCATTAAGGAATAATCGAAATAAAAATTTAACCGCATAGTGGTGATATGTTAGACGAGATATTGATTATTTTTCGCGACAGCTATAAATAGGAACAACGACAATTCGATCGATACGTATTGTAAGAAAAAACAAGGGTTAGAATAATGAAAAAAATAAAATAAAATAAAATAAAAAAAGAATCAACGAAAAACAACGTAGCGATCTCTCTTCCTTCCACTCTACTTTCAACGAATACCAGCACGTGCATATTTCTTTACCGACGGTCAACCGAAGACGTGTAAGTGTTAGACATTACAGTCTGTCGTATACGATGATGATGACTTGATATTTGAGTGGTGGATATAAAATCGTTTCGTTAGTAAGACTGTGAAATAATTTTCGGTTTGAACTCTGACATTGTGGGGCAAAAGTCTCGTGCGGTTTAAAAATATTACATTTAGATTATTATTATTGATGATTGTTATCAGAGTTACGGCTTCCTATCTCGACATGACCCGAAGTATAATAATTTATATCATCTAATCGGTCAAATCTTATCGGTGGCATTTGGAATTCGGTCGGCCGGCTGCCAGCAATATTTTCCACCTGACTTATCAGTTTTTTCCCGAGTGATATAGTGGCTACGGGAAGTTTATCGGTTATCGAAATCAATATTAATAATCGACTTGACTATACCAAGTCCATTAGTTATTTTTTCGATTTTGGCTGTCTGACAATTAAAATGAACTATGGACCCAATTGTTTCACGTCATAACATATGGTGCAATGTAGATACGGTTTACAGAGTATTTCCGTTGCTCCAGACACATTTATTATAATAATAATACTGTGTATGTATTATACCTATAAACTGAACCACCGGAAGTTTATGCACTAAAAACCAATTTAAATTACACCCAAACAAAAACTAAATAGATAAGAAATATTAACAGACAACAGATAGGTACAAATGGTTTTACAAATACTCAACAGTCATAAAACATATAAGTAATCATTCAAATTATTGATGGATGTAATCTAGAAGTCTAGTGTAGTAAATTTAATTCAATGTCAATGTGTATATGTATTACAGGTAATCGCATTATTATACGCGTTTAAAATATTATTATTTTCATTTTGCTTTTTTGCTCTACGACATTATAACACAGTTGTTATATATTATAAGATTAACATAAACTACACAGATAAGTAATAAAGAAGAATTATATTAATTCATATTTATTTATTGAAATGTATTGAACATTTTAAAGCAGGGCTATTCGTTCAACTAGAAATTTAATAAGGAAACATATAACGTACGACATTGCCAAATTAAAGTAAAACATTTAAATGTCAATTCCTATTTTTTATATATTTATTGAATACTTTTTATTTTAAACACCAGTAAAAATAATATTTTACACAGATAATATTAAATTCGATGTACTCGTATTACCGCAGGTTTTAGTTATTCGTTCAAAATTAATGAAATATGTAGGTCGTAGTTTAGATCAAACTTTGAAAATATAACGTGCAAACATACACTAAATACGTCATAAACATATACATATAAATGTAGTATATAAAGTGTAATTAAATATACTATGAACTGTATTATAAACATATTATATAAAATATTTTATCGAAATTAAATTTTAAGTCAATGTATTCATATAACTGTGTTAATCCATATCGCGTACTAAAACGTAAACACCAAGACTTTATCATATTAAATAAAAACAATTTATTAGTCAAAACTGCTTGGCTGATCAACTATTTCTAATATTTTTTTTTAAGAAAATACGATACAATAAACCATCAATAAATCAACTAAAATGTTCGAAAAAAAAAAAATCGTGACGTCTTACTTTCGTACCTTGTTCGATCGTAAAATATATTTCATCCTTTTGCACAAAAATCGTGCCAATTATAAAAAAATTAAAACTTTATTGATGGATGTTTTGTTTGTTAAAAATAATGTTTTTAGATACGAATAAACAATTAAGACAATTCGCTTACTTATGTTGTTGATAGAGTGTCGGATCACTTTCACCATACTTCGAACTGGGACCGAAAAAACTTCCGTTCATGTGATACTTATCTTTTCAGGATAATAAGAAGAAGACATGCATATGACTTACGACCCGGGGGATTGTGTTTTTTACCGTACGAGACCGATTCAATGTGTCGAGATTGTCGGCGTATAGCTGAAAACGTATTCAAACGACAACTGAACGCGATATGTGCGTGACACACGGACGACGGATACCATCTAAGACTATACGACTAGATGCGGTGACAGATTAGCAATATTAGACCCGTGTACGATAAACGGAATAATAGTAATAATAATAATACGTACGGAACACGTATGATAAAAATAATTCGTCGGAGCTAATAGTTCGGAGTTTATAATACGGTCTAGAGAGTGAGAGAGATACGAGGGAAGGGGGAATGAGAGAGGGCCACGTGACACTATAATACGTGCGCGCGTTATATTATATTGTTTTATATACACATGCGATTTACGAACGATACCGAGTAGTGAGTAATCGGAAACGGAAAATATTACACACACTCATACCTATATAATGCCAAGCTGGTTACAGTTCTACGGATTATCGTTTTGGCGTTCTGTTGTTGTTAATTTATTTATTTTTTTTTCAAATCAAACTTTTCTCCCGAGTACATAATACATATACATACATGCATATGAATTAAATGTATGTTGTACTAGACGTATTCCTCGATCGCACGTATAAACTTTGAACAATGTTGCAGCGTACACTACGGTATTACAATATTGCAGTGCATTTATCGCATCTTATCACCATCTATGTACATATATATATATATAACAATGTAAAGTACGCAACATTGCACGCGTTGTACGCCGCCGCGCCGCTGTCCCGTACACGTCGGAACAATCGTCTGTCCGAACGAAAACAGTGTACGCGCACGTACAGCACAGTTTACTAATATAATAATTATACGGTTTTGTGAATGGTGCGGTTGATCGACATTTAAATTGTGTACCCGTTCCCACACAGCAAACTGCTGCAACCCGTCCGGACGCCGTCGCCGCGCGTAACACGATGCCTCGGGCAACTGTACCTACACGCGTGATACACACATCGAACGAATCGCAATAATATTTCGATTGGATAAGCGAATTGCAATTGGACTCTGTGTTGTGTACGCGTGTGTTGTGGTGGTGGGCATAACGATGCACAGGCGCACACGCGCGCAACGAGCGATCATTATTATCGACGTTGTCGGCACCGTTGTACGCGCAGGACTTATTTTATAAGAGGAACTAGGTGAGAAAGAGTTTCCCGACTTTAAACCGAACAACACGGCTATGGTCTAACATATCAGGGACACTCTAAATGTTACACCGAATTTCTAACGGGAAATGTAGTCAAAGGGTATAGGCACTACTCCGAGATCTGTATTGGTTTGAGCGTTTCCCATCACTAACAAGTTGTAAGGTTAATTTAAGGGCGTTGGTAAATCTACGAACTGAGGTTATCTCATAACGTCCTGGATATAACTAATGAACTTTTTTATAAAATAGAAGAAATAAAATCAATAAAATATGTATTTAAAACAATTTTAAAAGACTATCAGATAACAATCTATAGGGCGCGGCACCACATTTTGGGAACCGTTGTTTTAAGCCATAAATTTGATAAAGACTTGTTTTACAATCACAACTAAACGAATGTAGTACCTATACGAAGACGAGTTACTACTTAGAAGTGCATTGTAATAGATAAGGTGTGTATTATATTTATAATATAACTAGCAGGAAGCTCGTCGTGGTACCCATACGCAGTGTTTATCAAATTTCAAACAACGTTCCAATGAGGATTAAGAAAAAAGTCAGTTATAGCTCTTGTGAACGCACCAAAGCCAGTATTATATAGTCAGTAATATATTATGTACATGCTGCTTTTTGTAGTTGTCAATTGTTTAGGTATCGAAAACGAAATTACCATAGAACACAAACACTCGAGTTTTTTTACTACTCCGGCGGGTATTCGAGGGGAAGTAGGGGATAAGGGGGAACGATGAACGCCTAGACATTTGATTACACTTGTAGACACTTGCAGTAACAATGAATACACATGTATTCAGTCATCATGTGTGGCGTAGCCGAGTAAAAATCGCACAAAATATAAATAAAAACAATACGGAATCGTAAACGCTTCGTTGCCTCCCGGCCTGGATCTCTCATGTATGCGCATCGCGTAAGCTATATAGGTAAATAAGCATATGCATGTACAATATTTATATCATTGTTATTATAATTATTATAACATATACACAGTTGTCGCTGAGATAACGATCGACGACCGTTGACCTGGTAGTTCCGGTGAAGGCAGCGGCCACTGAAAGGGTATCAATGAGAAAGTGTGGGGAGGGTGAGGGTGAAAGGGTAACGCAAGAGTGCAGGACAACAGGATCACCACCTACGTGTATTTTAAATACGAACAGACGCACACCTTAATAATATAGGCCCCTAACGCCCGTGATGATGATGATGATAATAATAATAATAATAATAATAATATAATTGAAACGAAACGAAAGAGAAAAATGAACACACATTCACAGATAGAGAAAAATTATATAGAAAAAAAAAACCGAACCGACGGACGAGATAACGACGCGGTATTGACATAACAGAGACACCGTTGCGCGGGTCGACTGCGTCAGCGTATGCGGGGAAAGAATAGGAGACACACTGGTCTAAGATTTACAGGGTTCGCGATAGTATTTTATACGTATATCTATATATAAAAACACACGTACCTATATAAATGCTTATCGGTCTGTACCAGCGATCTGTTAAAGGGAATTAAAGGAAAAACGGGAAAGAGGGCGGGAGAAAAAAGAGTGAAAAAAAAGGAAAATGATAATGGAAGGAATTCCATGAAGAGATGTGGTGGCGGAGAGGTTGTGGACGAATTAAATTTACTACCTGACGTCGTGTTGAGGTGAGCTTAATTCTGGTAACCCTCGTCGTCGTCACTGCCACTCCCTGCCCGCGCCCCTCAATCTCACCCCCGGCGGCCTACCCTCAAACGTCCTTTCACACCCCCCATACCCCACTCGACGGTAGGTGTGCGCGCCGCCACTGCAAGTGTGTACATCGGTAACGTATACTACTCCATAAAGGCGCGCGACCCGCCTCACGGACCACCACCGTTATCTCGGCGTTCCAGGCCAACCGCCTTTATCGCCCGATGCCAGGAATACACTATAACGGTCGTCCTCCTCTCCCACATACACACACGCACACACGTACACACGTACACGCACACACTCAAACACACATATACATGACGTAGTTTACATTCTTCCCTGCCACGGACTACCCCCGAACCTCTTTTAACGCCACTATTATTAAGGGTGGCTGAGCGGATATTGTGGTCGAACGTTTGGTGGATGACAGGGACGAGGTGTACTCGCCACTATATGTGTGTGTGCGTGTGATTCATACGTACGTAGTCTCTAGCACACACATACGTATGAGCTGCGTCCACCTCCCACCACAGCTGAGGCGTTATCGGACAACGTTCGGTCAATGTAAACACTAAATAGGCTTAAAGGGATATACGAAAAGAAAAAAAAAATGGAAAAACGTGTGTATGATAACAATTTTTTTCCATATCGAAGGAGAATATACATATATATTTCTTTACCATCTGTCTTCTTACTACCTCCCTTCCTTATCCGGCAACCGTTCCTATCCCCTACAAAAACCATGTGAAAATTGAAAATATATGTTTATATATTTTGTGTGCTATATAACTCCCGGCGTTAACGCACACTCGCTAGCTTTCTTGCTGTAAAAAATAAAATGCATTCGTATGTGTTTGAGAATATACATGAGTGAAATATAATACGTCTAAGGTATATACGGGGGAAAAAAAAATAATAAAACGACAAAATCGATTTCGCAGCAGATCCGATTGCACTGCTCGTGCAGTGGGTTGTACTACAACGCATTTGTATACGCCTCCAACAGAATAATAAAATAAAAAAAGGTAATTCCACGTATCCTGGTTGTCATTTACATGGCGCGGAAAAGGCGAAACGATAATCAGGTTTATGAGATATTATTTCAATACTTAATATTTTAACTCATCGCACAATAAATAAATCATTTTATCCAATGTTCTACATTAACACGTTACACTGCGAGTTTAAAACCAGTTTGACTTTTTGGCAGTTTTTTGTTTTTGCGTCCGAATATTCTTTGTATAATTACCAGTTTTTTTTTGTGTGCTATTTTTCATCTTTATTATTCAAAATTACTGATATGATAAAATCGTTCACGGATATTCTCAACATTTGAATAGTAGATTTAAACATCGAGTTACTTGGAAATCTGTAATACACACACAAATCACAAATATCAGAATTTAATTGGAACCATACAACCGTAGTATAAATAATCTTGGTAGATTTTTATTATGCTAACAATCTGATAAGATTAACTAACTAATCTATAAGAATGTAAAACTTTGTTTTATTTCATAGGGTGTAAATTGTGTTTTGTTATAGAACATATTTATAGGAAAAGGTAATAATATTGATAAACATACATATATGTATAAAATTGAAGTATTTAGTACATTTAATATTAATAATGATTATTAATTCTAATTATTGAGTGTAAAATGTTCATCATATATAGCAACTTAAATTTTGAACAATTAATTATTTTTATATATAACTTGAAAATGTCTAAATAAATTATAATTAGGTAGGTACTTTATCTAACGTTTCTGTTGATATTCGCATAAAAGATTATAAAAAATATTTCCAAGGTTTTAGATTATATTGTACTTATATCAAATTGATATTATCAATACCATAATTGAATCGGAAACATTAAACATTTTTTAATCATTGATTTATTATTGATAAAACCAAAATATAATGCTAAAAATTGAATAGGCAAAATATTTATTGAAAATTTTTCGTGATTTCATGTATTTATACGAGTACACAACGAAACGTAATGCACATAATTTTATATCCGGCTTCAAGTCAATAATGATATTCCGCGTATTATAAAATGCAAATCATACATTTTTCAGTTTTGACTAGAGTAAATATGTCCGTGCGTAAAATATTTGTTTATATCAAATTTCAAAAAACGAATAAATTCACTCTCTTTTTGGTTGGTTAAATTCAATGGCGTTTTAATCGAATAAACGAGTTAATAATATAATGAATACATGATAAATAATATCCAGTAAAAAATAAATATGCAATGAGAAGTATTAGCGCGTTCATATGATAAAAAATATCTCTCATTATCAAGCACGTATTAGGGGGTCAAATGCTCCGAGGATTCAGGGCCTTAGATGCCTCATCATTAAAATAGTGTTTTATTTTCTATATATTTAGCTACATAATGAAGCAATATGCTCTTTTAATACGAGTTGAAACTGAAACACTACTCGGCTGATCCTCAAAAGTACTTAATACATTTTATAATAATATAGGAACTATGCTGAAATAGTTGTTAAGAAATAGAAATCGGTTAATAAAAATATGAAAAATATGCTATAATAAAAAAAACCCAAAGCATAAAAAATGTAATCTTCCATTAAAAAAATAAAAAACTTATAGTGCGGTTCTTACTATACGTCATCTACGAAGCGATTTTCAACTTCTTTCTACATTCTTAACCGCAAGCATAGACCATACATTTTATATTGATCTCTTTCGGTTTTTTAATTGAACCAAATCCACTTCAATTTTGTTTAGACAGCATATTCAAACTGTAATACATATGAAATTTTTATCGTACTAGAGATTCATTAATTAAAAGTGTTTAAATATTGGATAGGAGATTTAAATATAGCGTACAATGTAAATATAATGTAAATATAGATTGGATTATATTGTAAGCCCGAACCCTTCCAAAGTGTACCTTTTAACCTAATACCATTATGGTAAATTAATTGAACTATCAATTTCATATTGTATTTGTTTAAACCTATCGAAATGCTGAGAAAAATAATCTTAAAATTGTAATTTAAAAAACATTTCAGATCATCGTGAACTAAAATCTAATACCATTATGTATTCATAAACATTTAAATTATTTATTCGTCGCATAAGATTTATAATCAAAAAAATGTATATGTACACATATATCACGGATTTTTTTCTTTGATAACATCGAACACAAAGACTTCGTCATGCGGTTATCGTGTTTGTATAACCTATAACCACATAATCGATTGTTTAATTGTTAATATAGTAGCTGGCAATAGCTATGAAATGAAAAGTAGAAGAAAAAAAATTAATTTGTATAAATTTGTGAACAAGCCAAAACGGGCAAAATAAGGTATTCAAAACAGTTGAGATCTAAACGTATTTTTTAGTGGTCTAAAAATATTTTGTATAAAATCTAAAGATACTTTGTTCGAATAAAAGTAGTAATATAAAAAAAATAATCTTAATTTCATTCATAACCCGTGAGTATTCAGTTTCTAAAATTTACGAATAAATAAAAGTAAATATAATCATATGCGTGTACTTAAATACATAATAATGAAATAACGTGTTGTCTGAATGAGATTCGATCGATCAAATGTCTATTTTAAAACAAATAGTATTTTTTTTAAGGTTACGAAAAAAAAAACGTATACACATTTATGTAAAGTCATACGACTCTTATTTTACAATAACTATACACATACACCTTTATGATTAAACAATTAAACAATAATTCAATTTATAATCATTGCGTTTTCTAATTCACTCGACGGATTACATAAATATTAATTTATAATAAATAATTGGTTTAACGCTACGAAACTGTTTTGATAAGTCGAAGAGCAAAACTATGCATTTGAATACAATGAAAAATTATGGTCGTACACAATTTATTACAAATGTCATAAAATATAACATTGTAAGGTGAATATTCTACTGCATTTTTAATTACAAAACAATAACAACATTGATAATGATTATAAAACATAATATTAGTCGACAATTATTTACATAAATCACGAAAAAGCGGAGTTAAGTAAATGTGTTCGGGAAAGAAAATCTGGAACTTCAGCATCATATAAAAGTTATAATTAGAAAAAAATATACTAATATATCTAATCACTTAACTTACCTGCTAATCATTTCCTACGTGTTTTCATTAAATAATCAATGTTAGAACAATTTAAAACACCAATGTTACAGTACAAGATGTTATTTGAATTGCCAAGAAACTATATAGGCGATAATAATTTTAGTATACAGTACTGCTGCATCCGTTAATTACATAACCTCTAATGTTTCCGCTTTGGATTATTACGGCCGATTGCCCTACAGTGACCAAATGCCATCGTAGGATAAATGCGTAGAACACATGCTTACCACGGTTAGATATGCCGACGTACGATAAGTTTTAATATTTGTCTAGGGCAATTATAATACGGACGATAGATGGCCGACATTTTCAGACCTACCCGAACTTTATCGATTATCATTAATAATTATTATCTAATGGGATAAATGTTCGGTAATATAATTTACCAATATCAATTTTCCACGCATACGTCATTGTGATAAGAACCGCATCACGTTTCTGTGGCTAATTAAAATAATATTAAGTCTTTAGTTATACTTGGCATTATAAAAGTATTAAATTGTTTATCAATCAAATTGTAATAATTTTAATTATTCTATAAATATTAGATCGATACACTGCGGTTTTGTTAAGTATCAAACAATTAAATTGAATCGAGTTTTGTGTTAAAATAATAAAAATAAATATTCGGTGTTAAAATAGAAGGTTATCTTGATATGCTTGTACGAAAAAACAATTTCATTTCGATAATTATCAATTTACAAGCGGCCACTAAATATTACATAACTATTATAGTTATTCAATTATTTTTATATCGTAGTGAGAATTTAAAAAAACAAATGTTGTAATCTGTATAAGGTATTTTGATACAAAATTTGAACGCTGTGATTGATTCAATGTTAGATAATAATATTATGTATGTATCGAATGTTACACTGTTACGATTATAAGTAATAATAAAACGATTTTCATAAACATTCGTGTTTGATTTGTAATAACAGTTTGCAAAATAGGATAATTTAAATCATAAAACAAATTACAACCAAAAATATAGCCGTTGAATATTTGTAAAGGCACATTATAATTAAAAACAAATATTGACTTAATTTCCGGGATAAATATAATTTTTATATGTTCAAATATGCTGTCAAAAAATTATAACAAACCGATAGATCGTTCTATTTTGTGAATGTATAAATGATTTTGAACAGATGTTCACTGTATATTCTATTATTTATACGGTTTAAATTAACCAAAAAGGTTGAATAAATTAGATTAAAAATGTATGTATAATTTGCTTTACGTTTTTATACAACAATTTTCTACATAATTTAATCACGAAAAAATGGTCGAGTGTTTTTTTCTTAATAGTTTGAAATAAATGTACAATTAGTTTCAAAAAACAGTTCTGAACATAGGAGGATGGGTGTATCAGAACATATCAAGTACTTTACAATTTGTAACAAGGTTTATCAAACAAATTTTTTTGAGACTTTCAACTAAATATTTTCTTTGTTTATTTCTTACACCTTTAAATTGTACAAAAAAAGTTAATATTTTTAACCATCTTAAGATAATGATGATTTTAGCATTCAGTAAAAATTTCAAGTATTTACGTTCATTAGTAAAAGAGCTACGTCGAGAACCAATATTTCGTAAATTGTTCTCAATAATTCAAAATTAAAAAAAATTACCACTCAAATGCATAAAAATAACAGTATTTTCTATTCAATAAAAAATCATGGGTGAATCAATGATCATGTGTGAAATTCTTGAAGTCATAATCTTAATCAGACATGAAAAAATAAAAAAATAGAAAAAACTATGGAAAAACTTTAGGTAAGGCCAATACATTTCCGGGTTCAGGCAAGGTATAAAAAACAGAAATAAGATAATTTCCAAGAAAAATTCTTAACTTTTTTATGATAGTATCATTTTTTATCGAATAAGTTCAGCCGGACCGTGTCGAGGATATACTTGCATTCCTTTTCCAGGCTATTTTAAACGGAATTCATATCCACCTCATCGTTTTAGAACATTCTCTATAGCTATTTCCTTATTCTGGGGTTTGGTAGTAAGGATTTCTCGAAATCATTGTTGAAAAGGAATTGATCAGATAGACAAAATAACGGCGTCGAAGGAGTTATACAACACGGATCAGGAGAGGGGTGGTATTTGGTGTGTGTTTGGTGGTGAAAAATTGCTTATCCAACCGTGAAGAGTGCTCATCGTCAGATAAGGTAATCACCTTATTTTATATAGCGTATATATATACGATTGGGAGACAGCATAGAAGGTGGCGAAGGGGGTGCATGTTTTTTCCGCCCTTTTTCATCTGCGGTCCCCCTATCCTTTTACTGCGGGTAGCAGAAGTGGCAGAGGTTGGTCTTGGGATTCGCAGGATAATCGGCGGCTACCTGATGTCTATTTAATTTTGCCTGTTATCGAATCCCCCGTCCTTGACTTAACTCCCAATCGGTTGATGCGCTAAACGTATACCCTTATCGGTCGAACACAAAAAAAATAAAATAGGGCGTGAATAAATGGACACCAACAATAGATGACGTGGAAACATTGCCAAAAACATTTATGGTCATATATCAATATATATGTGTGTGAGCATACGTGTTCATACACACGCATGGTTAATAAAAAATAATTTGAATGCAGATAGATAATTAGTCATGAATATTGTTATTGAAATGATTAAATTATAAAATATTCGCGAATAAAGATATAATATTATTCACTATTATTATTTTTCCGTATCGTCGAAAACGCGGATTTCTTTATCGGATACATATATATGAAATACTCAAGGTATATATTCAATCAGTTACATAAAAGCGTTCATTCTGTATATATATCTGAACTTATTTAAAATACAATTTCAACAGGACAGTTGGTGCTATCTGCAGTGATCCTTTTTAGTATGAATAAATCTGGATGGGGTGTAGAAATAAAGATAAAAATGTAAGGTGCTGACGGAATGAAAAATTATATATGAAGTATCATGTGTTAAGCGCAACGAGAATTGAAATCCCCGGCCCGCGACCCCGTTTCTTGTTTTTGGCGTTTATCTCACGGAATCGAACTCGGGTTTTCCACTATAAAAAAAAAAAAGAAAAAAAAGGAAGATTTTTTTTCTCTCTTTTATTTTTTAGGACTGGCGTAGAACTTGTCGATGAAGTGTTGCGATTGCAAGCCACCAGAGTATAATGAAAATTCGAAAAAAGAACATTCGATGAATCTCTGTATTATATACACATATAGGTACTGAAACACAGACACTGACTCGGGGATGCGCATGAGGATAAATACTGGTCCACTCGAAAAATGATTATTGGACCAAGTGCAAGACGATGAACATGTATTATAACAGTGAAACACGATGTTGCCGTTCAAGTAGCAAGTCTATAATGTTTTTATTTAAATGCATGATTATGTACCGTTAAAAATTACGATCACGTTTTGTTCTCGACAGGCTGTCATGGAATTGTTTAATGATTCCTCTTAAACAGAACGAGTATTGGGTATTAAACATTTTTCTTTAATTATCATCAATGCGATCTTTTGGTAGAAAAAACTGATTGTTAAGTATTAATTTATGTACTCAAAAATGACATTAAAAATCTCGAATGCTTGAACTCTTGAAGAAATAACTTCTCAAGACGTGACTTGTAGATAATTAATGGTGTAACTTGAACTGTATAGGTATAAATAAGGGATTGAAAAGAATACACACAAGAAATACAAACGATCTCAATACGTTCGGGTTATGTACAATGTTATTAAGTAAAACTAATATGCAATACTAAATAAAATTAATTTTTCACGTACTCAAAACAATAGTCTGTATTATTAGAGTTTATGTTAAAAAGTTGGTTTTTATTTTTACTCGTTGGGAACGTATATCGTTAAAAAGAGATATCAGTCCATTCCTAGATATTATAGTTTCCTCCTTTATTTCACTGCAGTCGCTAATGCGTATATCTATAAGCAAACATTAAAATTGTATAGTTAATTATGTTTTGAAATCGTATCATACTGGTGTAAATTCACTGAAATTATATTTATGTACATCAAAAATTATGGTATAATATATATATATATACTGGAATATTACATTAACGTACAGTCAATACCGAGTTAACGGGGGGCGGGGGAGTGTTTTGAAAACTAAATCACCATATTTATTTATTTTTTCTAAACACTTACCCTTATTGAAGTTACATTATAAAATATAATTATATATAATATTAACAAAGAGATAAAATATTTCAATACTATTTTGAAAATGTATTAATGTATATCTATAAATCTCTAATCTGATTCTGCATCAACTGCACAGAATGAAAGATTATTTTTGGCGTTAAAAAATGTAAAGATTTATATATGTAATAGGCAAAGTAGGTATATTTATTATTTTACTAAGAATAGATAATAATTATAAAATGTAATTAATTAAAATTTTTTTACCTATAAAATACTTAATGGGTTTTCAATCAATCGGAATGGTCGTATTGAAAATAGTCAAATATTGGACAAATTAGTATTAAAAAAAAATACGTATTCCTATAACATAGTAAAATTAATTAAATAAATGTATACAAAGTTTAATAAATTGATTAATGAAATTACCATTGATCTGAAATTAATTAGTGATTTATTTTGTCCAACTTTTCATATTTTATTCCAGTAATATAATTTTATATCAGTAATGATAGGTAATTGATTATTAATCATAAAAATGTTCAACAAATGTTTTTTAACAATACTTTGGGCGCTTATTGAGAGGGAATGAAGCTTACTATATTACTTTGTGATTAAACTATGATAATATTTTTGCAAAAAAAAAGTATTGTCAGGACATCCCTAAAATAAAAAATATAAAAAAAAATAAAAACCACAAAATACGCCTTGCGTACAGTCTTCGGATAATAAACGCTAGTTCGATTAACATTATTGCTTTATTAATTTCATATTGTATTATGTTTTTTTGTAAATGTATAGTTGTTGGGAACAAACATTATGTTTTCAGATCGTTGACTCACCCGGCTTACATTATAATAATAATAACACTCATTAGAGGGTTGCGTTCCCGGTGTTTTTATCAGCATGATCGCGCAATGACGATATCAACGATACGGAGTCAATCGCGATATACCGCTGATAAATATTATAATTATGTGTACATTTATATGTATGTGCGTCAGCCAAACCGAAACATGTTTGCATTTCATGTAACATTATAATCCTCTCGTACGCCAAAGAACCGTTGAAAATATTATGTACGTAACTACACATACATATAATATATTGTATCGGCGGACTAAAAAATAAACGCTCACAAATAATTTCCCCGTTAAACCTCACGTTTAATGGACGTTAAGTAGTAAAGTAGTTTCGGTGTATTTAGCCCAATAATTCCACTGATGATAACTGTCCAAGGCGTGACTGCACTGATAACCAAACCGACTTGTTTTTTTAGGCATATATTATAAATATATATACATATATTTAAATATGTTTCTTTTCATACCGACAAATGGTATTTTAATAATAATTGCTCTTGGTTTGCGTTTTTTTCCCTCGTAACGTACAAATGTCATATGCGTGAAGCACGTTTCTTTAAAAATTAAAACTTATCCTGTTAATACGTTAGTATGACGTTTGACCGATAACATAGAAGGGGATAGTACCAAACACTATGGTGGCTGGTACAGCTATGCTTTAGTGGATTTCCAAGGATTTATCAGAGCGAAGATGTCATAACTTTATATGAAAAATAAAATTATGATTTTAATACGAATTGATGTTAACAAAAATAAAAGTATTTGACAACCTATAGACAACTTATTTGCACATAATATAAAAAATACATTCAATGAATATGATTTGAATTTTAAACCGGAGTGAAATGATTCAAAAAAGATTTATTATACAGTGTATACAAAATAATTTTTTTAAATGCCGAAAAAGAAATTAAAATACAGAAAATGTTTTCACTGGAACTGTAAATTTTATGTCTAAATTTTTTTTTATAACAATAATGAGAGGAAAATGTAAATAGATTCTAAAATTTCTGAAACTTTCATAGTTATAATTTATTCGATATGCGTAAGATTTAATCTATTTATGATTTTCTAAAGGGAAAAATGTTATCAATAAAAATATATTTATCAGAACAATATATCAAAGTCGAAAAATAGTGTAACTCTTATATAGAGAATTATTTAAAGTTAGTAAATTTGTATTTGCAAAATATGTTTAATTATTTATAAATTAAAAGCTACGCGATAATTTATTCGGAGTATAAACTATACAGTTGTAATAAAAAAGTGATAAATAAGTAGATTGTACACTTGTACACAATAAAGAAATAATCATTTATGAACACAAACTAATATAATTGTGGACAGTGATAAATTTAGAATGTTTACAAAATAATTAAAATTACTATTGTCTAAGATTTAATTGTATTTAATTTAATTTTTATTTTTGTATAGTTAATATATTGACAATGTTTAATTTAGATTAAAAGTGATGAATAACAAGTGTTATATCTTTTTAAAAATCAATTAAATAGTTAATAAAATTACATCACTTGTAGATTAAATAAATTATTATAAAAATGAAAGCATATTTTACAGTATTATAAGTCTTTAGCCAATTATTCAATTTAATTAAATAAAAATTTTTTTTTATCATTGTATTCTTTATAAGTACTTATTAATTTGTAGTAAGTTATACCTTTAATAAAGTACAATTTGTATTTAAACTGGACTGGTAAATAGTAATGTTATTAAACGTTTTACTAGAAATATGTTTGATTTTATTTTTAATAAATGTATTAAACATCATCTTGTATTTGTATCAACCTTATGATTGGTTTTACAGTCAAACACGCGCTCTCCACTTTTCCTTGTTTCCAGTTATTCTCTTCAATTCAGTTTAGCTTGATTGTTCAACAAATTAAGCTCTTGGACGTTCTCGGTTTCTCTTTCCTTCAATTTTCCCTTCTATTAGTTAATTTTCGTGTCTCAAGATGTGACCAATCATGTTCCAATCATACCGATCACTTGCTTTGATGATTTTAACTATATCTCCGTATTCCTGTTTCTCAGAGTATACTGTCGTTGGTACGGCGTTCAATTCACTCGTAACATCTTTCTCAAATACCTCATTTCAAAGTATTCGAAGATTCATTTATGCATATTATGTATAAATATTATACTTCATATTATATGACATGTATAATACAATCGGTATTAAGATAATTAATTCTACTGATTCATAATAACAGAATATAGGAGTGTATCTAACCCTGATGCATGTATTGTCATTCGTTAAACAGCAAGTATAATTTTATGAAAAATAATGTGTCTACGAAAAAAAACAGTTATTGATCAACGGTCTTTATGATCTCATATTATATATTGTTGATATTTTATATCGAGCTAATGTTGGCTAAGGCAACGTTGTAAATTACAATAATCTATTGTTAATAAACATTGTGATTTTAAAATATTTGATAAGTACTCAATAATATAAATAGTATGCACTATTTTTTTTTTTTTTTTTTTGATTTTAATATTAACACTAAAAAGCTATTTTATGTGTACCTACATACAATCATAGGTTTACGTACATATACTAGTATATACTAGTATATATTATACTTGCATAAATAAATTTACCGATTACACTCTGATCACGCGCTGGGCGCAAGTGTAAATTATTAAATTCAAATAAAGCACATGTAACAAAAGTTAAGTAACGAAATTATTTTTATGTACAGGTATGTATGATCGTGGAAGTGACGCGTGTACGTGTTTTTTCATCTCGATCGGATTTCTGGTCATAGTCACGGTGTGTTCCCGTTCGTATAAAATATACGGGTAGATATATTATATAGGTATGTACACACATATCCGGTGCTTTCGGTGACATTTACATACAACAAACACGTACGCTACACACGCATACACACGCGTGCACAGTCAGAGATTTTTCGACCTACACGCCGTGGCTATGTGGACCAATCGTAACACGGCGAATGCAGCGTAAGACATGACTAATTGGACGTACTGGCTCTCAGGCACAAGACCCATTATAATTACAATTTTAGACGCACAGCGCGATTGCGCCAGGTATCGAATCGACAATCGGAGATTTGGCTGTAAGCGCGTCTCAACCGAACCGGTTGAACGCATGCGAACACATACGTACAATATACATTATGTGTACACAAACGCGCGGACGTGATGAAACCGTATGGGTTTTCAGCTGCAGTGGGTCACGATTCACGATTTTTCTACATGGATGATACCTTCCCTCCATAGACACACGCACACGCAGACCCACCCGTTTATCGGCAGGTCCTCACTGTCAAATACGCGCGAGTCATGGCGAGTTTTCGTGATTCAGGTGAATTTCTACAACCCGGCAGGTCCAACATTATATGCATATATTTATATACAATATACGCGTAATGCGAAATAACGAAAGAGTCGGGTCCTAGTCCCGTTTCCTGGAGTACGGGTGGGGGGCAACGAAACAAAACAATAAATATTGTCCTCTATATGTACACGTAACCTATTCCTTACCTTTTTCTCGAAATAAAAACAACGACGAATTCGTGTTTGTTATTGTGTTATTTATCAAACTGTACGCTCATTTCGTCCGTCGACCATACATAAATGGAATTCACATGGAAGATTTACATCCTAATTACGTTACGTATACATAAACGTACACATATATTTTAGGGAACCATCATGAACAAGAAATTAACGCAATACAGTATCGTATATCATAATCGGATATTATACTTAGGAACTTTAAGGGCATAAAGCTGAAAAATATTGTGAACGTAATTTAATGACAATATTTGTATGACCTAAGGTAAAATACATATTATTATTAATAAGTTTTTATCAAATCATTAATTGTAAAATTTCTTAAGAAAACAGAATAAAACTGAAAAATGTATTTTGTCATGGGTTAATATATGATATCATCACATTATTTTCTATGATATATATTTTACATATCGAAAAACTACTTGATTAAAAATAACGTTTTCCTTTTCGAACGGATCAAAATATCAATTTAAACTAAACTTGCAATTTTAGGCATGGCTAACCTGAATATTAAGTATATTCATTCTAATCGAAATAATCAAAATCATTAATAGTATTAATACTATTTTTCATGCAACCAAACAACGTTTTTTTCATAGTTAATTTTTTTATTTAATGACTATAATCAAACACGTAATTATTGTGAGTAAAAAAAAATAAATAAATAATTATAATTTATAATAATTTTAAATAATTGTAGTCTTTTATAGCACACACATGCCTAATAAATATGTAATATTTTTGAAATCATTTGAAAAAAGCCAATCTTAATTTAAAAAACAAACGTCAATTATTTATGTTGATTGCATTTTATAGTTTATTATTTGTCTAACCTGTCAGATTAGGACTGATTCCAAAAACATAAGATATAGGAACCGAAATTAAAGGTATTTTTTTGTCAAAAGTAAATTACGTTACTAATATGAACTGTACACATAATAAATTTAATAAAACTATTTGTTTTTTTTAACCTTGGCTTTTTTCCCAATAATCAATTCATAAATAGATCGATTAATATATTAAGCCTAAATTAATTTTTATTTCCGATTATGTACTACATATATTATTTCCTTTTAAGTCAAATTACATCTCAGACATATCACTTAACGTTTCAATGTGGAAATTAATAGTTTGTTTTCTACTAAAAGTTTTTCAACAATTGAACACACCACAACTCTCTGGACCGTAATAAACTTGTCTCGCTGACCGGATTCGTTGGAGATGAAATCGGGTGGTAGTAATTCTATAAAATATGTGAACGGCTGATAATATGAACATTCAACGGAAAATTTTATCACTTTTGATAAGAAATAAATAAAAAACTGATAATGGATAATTTATCAAAGGGAAGATAATAATAACAATTCAGAAAGTTATCTGTCGAGAGGAAAAAGATATTACGCTTTTTTAAAGATAAAAATGTATACATTTCGCTGGGGAAGAGTAATGTTTCCGGTTGAACGACCGGATGTGCGTCGGAAGTCAAATGAAATAACGATGCAATCTAAGTATACAAATTTTGTAGTTCTTATCTATGTAGATATTTTTCGTTTAGTCCGTATAGTCCACAGATACTAACGTATAGAAGTACAAGGGAAATTATATATATTTTTTTAACGCGTGGGAAATCGGAAATGACTTTTCAAAGGTCGAACAACATTAATAAGGTCAGATTACTTATCATATATTATTTAAAAAAAAAAACATTAAATATATTAAACAGCGACAGATTATAGTAATATTTTTATTTAACTTGAAATATGCACAAAAAACATAAATTTTGATAACCGAATAATAATGATATAAGAGCGTAACTGTATTTCTGAGAAAAATTATTTTTGCTAAATATATGCATCATCTCAGCAATATATACATATATAAACATAAAATGACGTATAATTTGTATTTAATTTTTTCCATTCCGATGATAAAAAATGTTACTTTGCTATGAGATTTTTCAATTCTTCCATTAACCCAAATAGTGGATATTATGTATTATATTATTCACTCAGCTGGCAGGTATCTTTTGGTTTGAATCCACCAACCGGTTTATTTATTTCAAAAAGTAATCTCTACTGGATATCGGATAAATATAAATCAAATAAAGTGTGTGCAACGCAATTCTGCTTGGACCCGCCAATATACGCCCGATTTAAAAACATATATTATCGGGCCTGTCCAGTTACTATCATTATTGATGAGATCGAAACGAAATATTAATAACAACAATAATCATCCGCAACATTAACAAACGGAACTTTCGATGCATTTCATATTTGCTATAAAAGTCTTTTTTAATAGACTAATAAATTCGTGTGTTCATCAGATAACGAGTGCTGCACGATAAGTAAATGGGGAGAACAAAAATGAAGAGAAAAAAAACAAGGGCGGGAATTTCGATTGAATGTGTTCAGTACAAAATGGAAGTCATTAAAATGTTTTCCTTCCTAGATAATACGAATATATGGGTACAAAAAGAAAAATATCCAATCGACTGTTAATTATATAGTAAGATAACATTTTTAAAAACCATTAAGATTCAAAATTCATGGATTATTTTATCAAATGAACAACACAACTGTACGATTGATATCTATTTATTACAGGAATACGTTGTGTATTCAATGGCAAAGTACGTAGAGAATAATTTCAATGACAAATTCTACGAATGAAACAAATCAGATGTCAACTTTTAATAAGATATTTAATTGAATTTATTTTACAATTTATAGATTAAATTATAATTCAACATAAATATGATGTATAATACCATCGTGAAAAACTATTAAAATTGGTTAGGACGGATAAAATTATTATTGGTCGATCAAAGAAAAATGACTCAGTCCAGTATGCCCTAAATGTCCGATATTTAGATCTACTACAGAGTCGACTGAAATGGATATCGATAAATCAAATGAAAACACATTTATATACATACATATAATATGTAATCTAGGGTATATTATACACGCATATGCGAAACTATTAAATAGAATAGTTTTAAAAATAGCATAAAACAATACTAAATAATTTAAAAATAAGACAAAGAAATCTGACCCTGAACTTGAAAAACGAAATATTATAACGAACTGTAGCTTAAGGTCGTACAAAAAATTTTGAATTTTTTCATTTTTGATATTAAGAAATAATAGATAGGTTTTTAATTTAATTTACTGATTAATTTCTTTGATAGTTAAGAAGATTAATTAAATTTATACGGTTTCATTTTTACGAACCACGAATATATTCAAACCATATACTCGTATAGTATAATATTAATAATTTATTTATTTACAATAACTGCATCTTTATTTTGAAATCGGAAACATGAAAAACGTTACACGTTTTTAAGAATCAAAACGACGAAGTCCTTCAGTGTCGATTAAGCATTAAATACAAATTATTATCTGTGTTATTAATTTTTTCAAACATCAGATTTCATCACGAATTTCTTAACCAGCAGTATACTGTTGGCTCGTGTATAGGTACAAACGCATTAAAAAACCCGTACAAATATTGTTATCGTCATAATCCAGGTATAAATGGTGTTTAAAACGAATTATGCATGTTCGGTCATAAGTACAATATATATAGGTCTAATCGTGCTGTGCGTCTTGTTAAATCGATGTACAACAAAACGGACGGACGCCATTATCGCGAGTGTTTTTTTGTTTGTAAACGTCAACTTGTAAGAGTAGATATACGTCGTTGAGTATATGTATACTCAACCCGTACAATAAATATAAGACCGCGGAAAATATTGCGTATAGTTCTAATCAGGATAAAATATCAAAAAATAAACTTCAGTTATCCTTGGCGAGTAAAAATAATGCGATTAAAGTCACAATCGGTTAGAGGAATACACTTGCAGTCGATGGTAGTGAACCCATTTCGATTTCCAAAGGTTAACAAAAAAAAAAAATACATAAAAGTATAATGGATTTCGATAGAAATAAATGTAATATGCTAAGATAAATGTATGTTATATAGGTACGTATACATAGTCATTACAGAGATGTCGCAAAACAATTGTTGTGCTTACTTTAAAATGAATGTTTATTTATCATTTCTCGGTTCAATAAAATGATCGATTCGTGCTACAGTAATATCAGATTGCGTCACGGCGCGAATGTATATTTAGAAGTTTTTTTTTTTATAATTTTCACTCAAACGAATTTGTTCGTTGAAACGATTACATTTTAAGAAATTCTTTTTCTTCTATAGAAGTCCAACAAAAAATTTGCTTTGGAAATTGTTGTGTAAAACATGTTATCGCTTCTAATGCTGCTTTTGTACAGCACGAAAACGCGTGCTTTTCAATATAGAGTTAACAATAACGATATAAATACGTTTTACTCGATGGGCGACGTGAGTATAAAAAAATTGAATTCTGACGTTTCGTACGCAAAGGAGAAGAAAGGATTATTATTTTTTTTTTTACAGTTCTTATAATATCGATTCAACCACAAACCGTACGGCAAAAAAATGTATTTGGCCATAAACGTCCAATATTATTTATTCATTTTATTATTATTATTATTTTGAACCTTATTGCGGTGTGGGTCTTGCAGCTTACGTATACACCAATGAGTAATTACATGGGTATACATATATTCTATCATTTTCGTTTCAATAGTCTTATCAATGCCGACAACCAGCAAATACTTTTTAATGATGTATCCCATAACAAGATTTACGAGGTACGACGACGACGACGACGACGACGACAACATCGCGTCGCGGAATATAATTTTGATAAAACGACCTGTACGAAATTACATACCTTTTCACCCCGATTTTTATCACCGACCGATGTCTAATCGGCGAAATTGCGTGACACGAAGCATCCAATTTTCAGTATTTACCCGTAATCGTGACCTCGGACACGATACATATAATATATATACACATCGTAAATTACAATAAGCATTATCAAAATTTCACCCCCACAATAATTTTTAATTATTTCAAGTGTAAATAAAACCGTTAATAATACGTCTGAAATGATATTTGCGTATGTGTGTGTGTGTATAGTATAATATATATATATATATATTCAATGCGTAAAGTTATTATTACACGCAGGACCATTCAGTGTTGGGTGTACACGCGCCCGCGCGATGTGTAAATGTGATTCGGTGTTATTTTCGAATTTACGATTTAATGAAGAGATCTGGTCGAATGTTTTAATAATATTTGAATATTATTCGATAAAGTCTCACACTTGAAATATATAGCTGAACACGTATCGATTGTCGAAATCTACGAGCACCATCTACCACAATTCCCATACACGTGAAATGCGACCTCGACGAACGCGCGTTAAACAAGTTGTTCGATAAAGATCGTTTTGTACACGTTAGGTTTATTTAATTTTTCTCTCTCTCTCTCTCTCTCTCTCTCTCTCTCTCTCTCTCTCTCTCTCTCTTCTCGAGTTTATATGTTATAGATCCTAACGGAAATCACCAGCGGACTTCTCTAAAAAGAAATTTCAATGTACTAAACATACATATATGTATATTTGCCCATAGGTCAGATGACATATACATACATAAAATAAAGTATTAATTTATAATTGTACGTTGTCAAAATAATACGCAAATAAAAAAAAAATCTTTTGTTTCTTGAATTTAAAATAAAGAAGTAAGTTCTAATGAAAAAATCAAATATTATTCGAACAAAGATTAAATCTATATACTCGAATTGTGTTGATTTGATAAATTTAAAATATTACCATTTATATTTATCTGATCGAGCGCATAGTATACATTGGTAGTAAATGTATTATATTATCATCAGCATACTTTTCTTTTAGGCTATGCCGCAGCATTGGCGATAGATAAAAATTATATAACGGACGAAAAAATGTTTAAAAATATAAGAATATTAACATTGTTTGTATCTTAATATTAAGATATATATTTAATTATCGGATTTGCTTTATTTAAATATCAAAAAGTACAGTTTGAAATTAATTTGATTTTGATTTTTACACGCCTTGCGTGTAAACGAAGGATCGCAGTTCGTTCTTTACAATCACATCCCACAAATCTCATTAACGTATTATAATACTATATGCACGTTCACATACATTTTAAAAACTTATAAAATTATGTACATAGACATACTCATAGGCACATACACAAACACACATCATCATAAGTGTAATGAATTAATTACATTCTTTGAGAAACGCACTTATAAATATATATAAATACCAGGCAAATTAGTAGGTGATTATTTTTTTAAGGCTAATAACTTTTTTAAAAAATGATTAGGGTTTAAATAATGTGCAATAAAGTAGTATATACCTTGATCCTTGGTTACTACAATACAATATTTGGGGGACGATAACATTTATCACCCCCTTAAATTATGAGCTTGAAATATACTATATGTACACAACAGTAGGTAACTGCACCGCACTAAAGTGCAACACGCGTTTTGAAATACCACAGGTTACACGAAACCTATATTACAATACTGCGTCGATCGTATACATATAGATGAAAATCTTTTAGGTTTTTTCCCCTCATATTTCTCATCGCGTGGTGCGGCTATAATATTATCGTCAACGTATCTCTCTCAAGCATGCGTATTTATATACATATACATGCACTGCTTCAATTCGCACTTGTTCATATTCGTACGAGTATAGCGCGTGGTATTGTTGCTTTATAGGATTCGCGACAGATAGAATTTCTCTGCTGTACTCAATGCATGAATATGTGTCTGTGCGTATGTGTGTATATAAACGCGTACACATACCGAGAGGAGATAATAATGGAAATTAAATTGGTCGACGACGGGTGAGAGACAGCATCCAATATTAACTGCTCGTATAACGCGTCCAAAGGATTTACGATTCGCCTTTGGTAGTATACACGTGTATTTGTGTATGTGTGTGTACGTATGTAAGTGTACATGTGTGAGTGTTCATCGTGTTGTATACCAGAGAGACAGTTATAACAAAACGGATATGTTTTAGATTGCAATCAACGTGAACGGTTTGAAAATGTCAACGTCGCCGCCGCCGGTGCATCGCGTTCACATGTATATGTTTCGACATGAGTACATGTATACATAATATACACGTCTATAGGTATCGAACGATTATACGTACTGTTGTACGATTGTGTGTGTGTGTGTGTGTGGGCATTGCGACGATACGGAAGGGGTGTGCACGAATGCAGGAAACAAGACTAGCATCACTTCATCGCCTATTGTGTAAACAATTTTGCTCAAATTTTAATGAGTGGACCATCAGCACATAATACTATTACATTAATTATATATATATATATATATATATACTTCAGGTGTGGAACGTACACGTGTTATCAGACTTGTTCGTTAAGCGCCGAATATAGTTAGTACTCGACAGCCTATTAAATATATAAAGTATAATATTAATATTATAATTCACCTGTGATTCACGTCATCAAAATAATATTCAATATTTCTTTAAGATAAAAAAACTAATAAGACATCCGAGGTGTCTGAACTCTGTCATCGCATAGTATGTTTAAGTCTTTACCCAAATGTTTTACCCAAATGTTTAGTAGTATAAATTATACCTTTTTAAATTCTTCTATCATTTCTTTACATTTTATACGCAATACTCAAAAGCTAACATTTACCGTTGATAAACTGCACCATGAAATAAAAATACGAATGTATGTATATCATCTAGAGTATTGCGTAGGAAGTAAACTTTTAAGTATGACTAGTGACCATCAATAGAAAATATAATGTATAAGGATTAGTCACCCATGTAGTTAACCGAAATTGACTAAAAAATTGATTCTCAACAATTTATTGTTAATTTACTTTCAGACAGCGCCACTTTAAAATCGTGGAAAATATTTGCATTTCACACAACACGATCTTCAATGGCTACTATAACTGCGACTAGCTCGCATATACACCACTAAAGCGATTTGGGACGAAAGTAACTGAGTGAGGATAACGGTTTTTCGATGGAACCTTACCAAATCGCGAGAAACGAACAAGAAACAATTCTGATTCCTATACGATAAAAGTGCGCTGCAGTGATTTATGCGACAAGACGTGCATCTCACAAACTCATGTACATACGGTACATATTAAATATACATACACGCGTGTGTACAGTTGTAAAAATAATCGCGAAATCGTAAAACGGCTTTCAGCAAATATATACCTACGCACTTATATAATAATATTATTATCGAGTTTATAAAATTTACGACTGCACACCTTTTCAGCATAGTCTGCAGCAGTGAACATTGTTATCTCATACGTCCACCAGTACTCAGAAAGAAAATACAACAATGGAAAACTGCCGTTTTGAGCGAGTTTCCTCTGGCGTATTATTGTCGTACTAATTGTGATTGTAGTTATTTGAAAGTAACGTGATACATCGAGCCATCAAGCATCATGGCATACAAACAATTATTCGGTAAAGGTCAAACGATGCCAATATCAATGAAGTATATGTTTATTGTAACAAGTATCAACTGTATTTCTAATAGTGATTGGTGTGCGCAGTAGATCTACCACCTGCGGAAAAAGTTCGATCGCAGAAACATTAATGGATAAAAAATAACGAACGTGAAAACAATCAAAACGTCGCGTTTTAAAACTTTTCGTTCGTTTATCATCGACGTTGTTTTCAAAATTACATGAAAAACCCAAAAAAATCTTGCGTGCACGTACGAGCGTAAAAGCCTACACAAAAGCCTAGCACGCGACTGTTGACGACACGGGAATGAAAAAAACATCCCGCAGCGTGATTAATCGGTCCGCCGACGGGATGAAATCCGCACGATCTCGAAGCTCCGCGGACCGGTTTTGTCGGAAAAAACCAAACCGCTGCGCCGTCGTCCCGGAACTACTGTTCGCGTTGCACAGCAATGGGAAATCGTTATTCGGTACGGAACGCCGGCAAATCTCGGACGCGAGAGAACCCGCGATCGTCGTCGAGCCGCAACCCCAAGTCCGGCCCCCCCCCCCCCCCATCAGCGCGTTGTCCACACGGTACGTCCGCGGAAAACACGTGCCCGCGCAATTCGTACGGTTACGGACGACGCGCGGCCGGCTCTTCCCCGCGCCCCCAACCCGTTTACCGGCAAGTCAGCCCAGTCGGACCGGACGTCCGACGGCACGGCACGTCTACTCACGTTTCATGTGCGCGCGATGGAGCCGCCGCCGCCGCGGGGACAATGGCGCGTTCACTGTTGTCGTGGTCGCGTCTGTGCGCGCCGGTCGCCGCCGCCGCCGTTGCCGAGACGTCGCCGTGGACAATGGTGACCGCGCGGATGCGTTTGCTCGCCCGCTCGTCCGTCGCCGCGGCTGACGACCATTATCGTTTGTCGTCCGTGCTACGCGCGCGTGTGGTTCGACATCAAATTAGCAGTGGCAAAACGACTGCCGAGCATTCACATGCCGAGCATTCACAATGTGTAATATATTGTACAGTCTCTTCCACCGGTTTTTTTTATTTTTTTTTTTTATTTCTACGGTTATCAGCGGCGGCGGATCGGTAGTATAAATTGTGCGCTCGGCCGCTGATAATATTATGCGTGCTGTGTGCGGGCCGCGGTGACGGCCACGACGTCGACGACGACAGGTTACGTGCGCGCGGTGGACGCGGTGGACGGTAATCTTTGACGCGAGCGCGCTAAACACTGCCGCCGCTGCCGCAAACTACGATTGTCCGCTTCGGTGGCGGATATTATATATTATTATTATTATTATTATTATTATCAATTCATACGTGATACGTAATAAATAATATACGAAATAAATTATGTAACCGCGCGCTTA
The DNA here is from genome assembly GCA_034509805.1 of Sipha maydis. NCBI lineage: Eukaryota > Metazoa > Arthropoda > Insecta > Hemiptera > Aphididae > Sipha > Sipha maydis. The sequence continues at coordinate 228,344 of JASXSY010000274.1, forward strand.
CAATTCACGTATATATTATGTTATTCAGAGGCGGATTTAGCATTCGTGTGTATGCAGCCACCTAAGATTTACCGCTGCTAATCAATAGGCGATAGAAACGCCAATTTTTTTTCAATACTTGTTAAAATATGAGACCACCATTAGATTTTGTAACCGTGATTATAGCCGATGATGGAAAAGTTACATTTAATAAGAAATCTTTCATAACGATATACTCGTATATATATATATATATATATATATATCAAAATACATACTTTTGATCTTTTTGAATAATGATTCATAAAAACAAATTTCAATTGAATTCTGAATATTATTGTACACCTATGATTAACAAAACTATTTCTTACTACGAGCGGCACAAACGTAAATTACTTTATGGAACCAAATGACGAGCGTAGCTGCAAGATCTAATACTCAATTTATATAACAATATTAGGTATTTATATAAAATAATAACTACTGTATAAAAAAATCTCGTACCCATTGGTATAGAGTATTATTAAGTTGTGATAATCTTTAGAAAAATGAAAGTAATTATATTACAATAAAAGTATATAAATTATACGTGGACGTGCGACGTACAGCAACAATTTTGTATGAACCTCGACATATTTTTTAAGGGTGGTTTTAGGAGCGTCTACAAAGAATTAATCAATACTATAAAACAGTAATCATGCAGATTCAGTGTCATTAGTCTTGGGGAGGATTTAAAACGTAAGACCGAAAAATTCCTAACTTTGTATTATTTACGGTTACGATTTCACTAGATATTTACTAATTGCGATACGATCTCTTTGGTAGGTATTCAAATTTTTCTTTTCACATGTTTTGTTTATTAAAAGCAAAATCAAAATTATAATCCTGAGGACAATAATACACGTAAATAAAACATAACTTGAATGTCTTTATCATCATGGGAGATATTGCAATTAGTAATATCCTCGCGGGACACCCTGTACACATGCGTGCAGTTATGTATAGACTGCGGGCGGCTTGCAAAAATATAAAAACACATCTCGTCTTCCATATTATACTATTGTACAATGGTACGCGTGATTTTTACTACGATAACACAAATTTATCAAAGTGCGTTGTTGTTATAGCGCGGGTTAAGCCACTTTATCGTGTATGACGTACTTGCAGAAATCTTCTAGCAAGTACGATGTATGACACACGCCAGTACTGCACCCGTACAGCGACGACGGGAGTACATTTCTCCTCCCGAAATGTAAGATTAATATTTTCAGTCAGTAATTTTAAATATATAATTATATCAATCAAGAAACATACATGTGTACATCAATTCTATCACAGATATGATAGAGGTTGGTGAAATGATGGTTAAATAAAGTCGTAAGACATTATCGTTATTTTTTTACGGTATACTACTTCTATTCACAGAACAACAACATTTAGAAATGCTTTGTTCGAACGAAAAATGTTAAAGCCTCCACGAAAAAATGCAACAACAGTGTGCGTCGTTGCAGCGTGATCAAGACGAGGAAATTTGGAGAATTCACAATATTACTGTCCAAGTGCTGCAGGTTCTTCATTTCAAAATCGCAACTATGCGTACATGGAAGACAAAAAACGAATATATTCACTCATAGACCGATAACAATTCCGGATTTTCCCGCGATTAATACCTGGTCTTGGCCGGTAGTTATTACAATGACCGTCATTAAAAAACATTAAATAACAACGATTTATCGATAGTATACTCATGCCAATATTCGCGACCGACTGTGAATTTCATTGCTCAACCTTATGCGCGCGTAGATAGATAACGACCGTTTTATACGTATATATATATATATATATATATATATAAATGTAAACACAATGTGTTATATTTTTAACAATATTGCTCATGCGCAATCAATTCAAATGTATATATAAAAACACCTTCGAACCAAATCCGTGCAATACTGATATACGCGGAAATACTATCACGTAAAGTATGTATACGAAATATATGCATTGTATATAATGCAAAAACAGCGCTAGGTACCACGCCGACGTCATGTAAGTGTAGTATATATTTCGATGAATATAATATCGTTACCTCTCTTGGACACTTCACGCAGTATAGCTACATGTTGTCACCGTGGCGAATTACAATTATGACAAAACGAAAAGCGTGATCAATTTAAATGTCTCCATGGCGAAGACATTTTTTTTAGATTTTTCTAATTTTACTCGTGTGTAACAATAATACGCGACATGAAAAATCGTTTATACGAGCACACTTCTGCTGTAGTTATTACCTGTATAGCCGTATTTTGAGTGTGTTCGCCTCGTTCTACAACATGTACACCGTGTTACATTTAAATCACAATCGGAAGTGTTAGCTTAAATTGTGTAAAATTATAGGTATAACAGTGTCGAAGAAAAATTAATAAATCATAACGTGTACATCAGAATACATAATTCGAAAATGGCGGAAAAAATAAACATTTATCATCGCGAAATTCGTTTATTTTGTGTATGATATTTTACGCGTGTATAAAACGTTCATGAAAAAATTAAAAACGTCTTTTCCATAAGTATTTCATGCAGACGATATGATCCTGCGCGAGCACTACCGATATGATATATGTATAATAATATTATTATACATTTAATAAAATCTCTAAAATAGTCGTATATACGATATATATATCTTGTATATATTAAAAATATAAATATACGTATGTATCATCATGGTCCACGTTAATTCAATAATAGTCTCCTTCTTTATGCGGATATATCATTGTCCTCGATCTTGATAAACATATAATATTCATAAAACGTACAGTGAATGTAGATTCACTGAGTGATTCAGTGATTCACTCATAGTGGGTACCGTTTGCATGCCACTGCATCGCGCATATATGTTACTTATGTACCTATAGGATATTGTGTTATACAGGGACGGATTTAGGTGTGTGGTGGACCTTGTGAGGAAAATATTGTGGTCCCTTACACATAAACAAGAAAATATAATTTTTTACTTCATTCAATAACATTTATTATCATATTTAGTTTATAATTTAACAATAAAATAACTAACTTATTTAATAGAAACAAACAAATCGGTTATAAGTAATATCATCATAATATTCAATGTATTTTATAAAAATACGAATCGCTTAAACGGTGTAAATGCAAATAATTAAATAATGAATGATAAAGATACTAGTGTTCAATAATTAAAATTAAACATATGGAACTTTTATCTAGATTCCATAAGACCGTTTATTGCCGAAAAACGCAAATACATCTATTATTAGTTAGATAAAAATTAAATTTTAAACGTGCGGATAAAGTTCAATATTATTCAATGAAATATGTGCAAACACAAATAAAATACTTTTCTGTATCCTAATTTATATATCATACAATTTTGGGGGGTCCTGGACCGCAGCTCACTCAGCCCTCCTCTAAATCCGGCCCTGATATTATAAATATACTATCTTAATAAACCGTGTTATGGTGCGAACTGTCGACCGCCGGTCGACTTCAGGTTAGACTCTGCGCTTTACACAAATGAATCGTTTCGTTCATATCATATTATAATTATTAAATATAAACAAAGTTCGGTAAGTCACATTACGTGATCGACTCGATCACAATCTACGCGCAAACGTGCAATTAACCGAATAGTATAAAAAAAACATGATTATTAATGGAACGTTTAGACTTTTATGGCCAAAGATCAACTTGCAGATGTCAATATGCAACATAATCTCAGATCGCGATGCAATCATTATTTTATAGGCGTTTGAAAAAATAGTTATGAAGTACATATATAGTATAGATATAAATAAAACTGGACTCGTTATGCTCAAGAGATAGGTTTAAAATTCTTTATATTCACCCTTCAAAGCTACTCTTCTACCTTCCCATTAGTTAACACAATAAAATTAGTGTTGTGTAATCCAAAAAAAATGCATTACGATTTGTGAGTGAACGTTACTGAAATTTCTGAAAAAGCGTTTTTATATTAAGTTTAACCTAAAAGCTAGGATCGCGGTCGTTAAAATTGTGTACGAACGCATCACCTGTTATATTCGATCCTTATATAGAAGCCCGTCGCGTTCAGGTGAAAGATATCTTGCATTTATGTATATATATATATATATATATATATATAAATACCAAGATATAATATATGTATTTATAATAACGCATCGCAGAGATATTGAAACGCGATAGGTAATTATATACGATGTGATTACATTCAACGAAACACCGTACAGTCGGCGAGAACAGTTATGGCATTTATTGTGTAGCCCGCGAACACTGATCATGACTTTATTATCATCAATGTTAATATAATCGTATCGACACGTGTAAATCGTCTTAATTATTCTTTGATTTATTATCAAGATGTTCCACGAAATCGTTATTACGGCGCAACATGCAGCATGTTACGACGATTATTAAATACATAATAATGTAATATACCGTCGGCAGGTAATATACATATGTGATGTCAGGGGAACGGAGAAAGAAAAAAATATCAATAATCATCGCAGGTCCTATTGTAAACCGTCACTGAATAGTCCATTAACAACTGTATACTTGTATAGTATTTTAAGATTTACTGGTTAATTAACTCATACATTTATTTGGAACGTAAATGCAATACAAGAAGTACATATAAGTGTGTTTATGTGATCCGTTATTACAATATTATACGTATAAAAATTCTTGCCATAATCTACAATATTAATGCGAGTTTAAATGCAAAAAATTAAACTATTGTTTTTGGATTTTCCATTATAACATTATATAATCGAATTATACATTTACATGTTTTATTGAGGATAAAATTAGACGAAATCCATTAACGGTGATAAATAAGATTTAATACACAATAGGGACAGTTATATTAAACAAATGCATAAATCTTACTTTTCTGAGAGAACCAATGTTACACATACAAGATTTACTAAATTACTGCATGTATCACAGAATAATTTTAAAAATTGCGAATGAAAACATTATGAGTTCTAAATTATCCGAATCTGACGAATCTGTAGTTTTTTTATTTTTTTCAGCAAGACGAAAAACATTTATGATGACTTATAAAAATCAATCAAAAAGCCACAAATTTGGTATAAACATAAATTGTCACAATAAACTCACACAATTCTAAGTTGGTTTTTTAGAATTTGAATACGTTTTAATCCACCCAGGTACAAATTTTAACACAACGAAACTTCTCTACCCTGAAACGGTTTGCATCCTTTGAGTTCAAAATACTGTTTTACATTATATATGGTTTTAATCTGGTATTTAATTATAAATTGTTATTTTTTTTTTTAAATACAAGTACTTTGATGTATACTATCTTTAAACTAATGTACAAAAATTGAAATAAAAATAATTTGAACATATAGGTATATATATATATTAAAAAATTGAGTATATTATTATTTTATTAAAATACTCATTTCCAAACACGGATGTTACATATTAGTACCTATAGTAATCAATTGTAAATAAACAATGTAATAACATAATTTCCAAACTAGTTAATGAAGCATGTAGCTAAAATAAATATAAAGATTATTAATAGTTAAGCAAATGAGTTGCAACAGTAATAATATAGACATTACATAGACATTTACAGAAAGGAGGTAGTCTTACCGAACATTTTTTGTTAACATGCACTATACAGGTACTCGAAAGTTAATTTTAAAATAAACGGTTGTAACTTATAATTCATACGTAATAATTGTGCGTTATTTTTGTGTTTACTGTATAACCTGTATACGGCAGTAAATATATACAAAAAACCGACTTAAAAAACGAAACCGGAAAGTTTACAAGTGGTTCGAGATCTCGGAACCACCTTCCTAAAGAATATATAATTGTATGTATATATTTTATACATAGTTATACAGAAAAATATGCATTTTTACTATGTATTTTTTTGAAAATAGCTGTTTCGTGACGAGCGTGCTTCGCTGTAATATATATATATATATATATATTTATCTGTATATTAAAGAAGGTGCAACTGATGGACTCTTCGTCGTCGTGTTCAAAGACACGAACAAGAGTAAAGGCTATAGCCAGCACTGATTGATGGACTCTGAAGCCACGGGTCTGAGGTCGGAAGAACATTAGCCGCGAACTATGTCACGTAAACATACACTGGTGACTAGAAAAGCGGGACGGGACGGGGGTGCTCAGGAACGAAAACGGTCACGGAGACAACGACAACGCCAGAGCGGTCGTTCGATCATCAGTCACCACGGTGAGGTGATGGGTGGGTGGGAAGGATGGACCGAATCGGTGAAGCCACCTCTCCCAACCCTTTTTCCGGAGGGACAGGGCGCACAGGAAATGAAAACCGGCCCGTTTACGGCGGGCGACGCGTGTATACACGAGGTGCTGCTGCAGGATCTTCGGCAATGAACTAATTTAAAACCCTCGTCACACAGTTTGTGTCCGAGAGAGACCCGATGATCAGTCAAGCGAATATTTTCTGACTCGTCGTTCATCATCTCGTTTTCCCTCCCTTTCTCTCTCTCTCTATATGTATATATATTTCATCCGATCCCGCGGACTTCCATAACCGACTCGCTATACCCCACCCTTCCTACTCAACACGCGGTCACCTACCGATATGGCAAGCCCACGAACCCTTTGCCTGTACGATCTTGTTGTCGGTCGTTCATCGTTTTCGACGGAGATGAGGGTTGGGGGAGGGATGAGGAGAGTGATGAAAGGTTTCCATTTTTTCTCTCTCTCTCTCGCTTACGCACGTCCCTCATGATGCTGCGTTGTGGCGATCTCATCGACCATATCTCCGCTCACCCCGTTCTCCCATCAACGTGTGTGCGCTTGTGTATTCAGTGTTGTTTCGGAATAGATAGGACGTAAGCAGGTTATAAATATGTGTTTGTATGTGTGTATAAAACATAAAGCCGGAACCCACTTAATGTACAATACATATTTACCGAAAAACAATATTTTATACGCGTACAACAAAGGATTGAAATAGGAAGGAAATGTAAAAATAAAAAAAATATGCATATTTATTATAATGTATGCATAACATACAGTATATACCACGTCGCATCGAGATGATGTATCGCAAAATATACGCATTGTTGTTATTAAGCGAACAACAAATCATCTACAAAACGGTCACAAAGTTCTCGAAATGGAATTAGATTTTCATTTTACTGTATAGTGAAAATTGTTTGAAATATAAATTGACGTGGGTGAATACACTTCTGCAGGTAAACATATGCGCGTTATATATCTGTTTTAAAAGGATTCTATACCATATACTTGAACAAATAAACGAGTCCAAGTTTTATATTAAAAACATAAAATTGTACTAAATCAAAATCCGATTTTATCATCGTTTACAATGTGTATTGTATAATATATCTTATTAAAATGAAGCACAATATAAAGCAATACAAAATATTAGAATGTTCAATAAGTATTCTATTCAATTTTTTGTCAATTTAAAAGTAGCTCTATTATTATCATATATGATTTCCATAGATACACAGAATGTATGATTAAATAAATTAAATAATTCTAAATGTTTTAGTTTTTTGTTAAAAATCTACGTATAACTTAGATAAGTTAAAATTAAATAAATAAGAATTTAATTGTTAGTCAATTAACCGAATTAAAAAAAAAATCACCAAAGTATATAATTGTTTATGTTTAATACGTAAAATTACTTCAATTCAAATATATTTACAGACTATACAATTTTTTTTAGTAACAAAACAATTTTACAACTGAAATATTCAATTAAAACTGTTATACGTGTATTGATTTAAATTTATTAATTTACAAATAATACGCTCTATATATATATATATATATATATATATATATATATATATATATTCTATAAAATCTACTAATTAAGAAACCAGCAGATGGTCGAATGATTAAAATTTAATTTTGTAAATAAATCATTTATTGGTTGTACTTTACGAGTAAATGCTCATGAATCAAAACGATTAAAAGTATAACGAGAAAAAATAATTTGTAATCATAGGCATGTCAGCCATAGCTTGTCCAGTGTTATAAAATACTGCACATGGATATGGATTTATCTGATCTTTATACCTTTTTAGGGCAAGGTTTTGCGTCTCCGTAAGAGAAGGCTTACCAATCGCGATTGCATTTTGAAAATTTGAACTTTCACCATTCGTGTGACTATAATGTTTAACAATATCAAATAAACTGAAATTGGTGATGAAAATATTGTCATGTAATCAATAGTAAATGGTTTTAACCATAAGTTATCGTATAGTTTCAACACATATAATCGTGAGATTTACTTAAATTTTAAATTTTTAAATGTTAGTTAATTATATTTTCATATTTTTTTTTTTCGTTAATTTTTCAATTATAATAGTCAATAGTAACGAATGCATTTAATAAAGACAGTTTAGAATAAAAACTGCATTCAGCAGACTCGAGAAAACTCAAGGAAAAACTTTATTGAATGCGCACACGGCAAAACAATAGGTTATGTAAAATCGTTCGTCGACTGCAGTGCACAACACTATTCTCTCAGGGATTTCGGCTCACACAAACGCTCACCTACAACTGCAGACTGTATATTAGCTCTAAATGCTATTCACGAGATGCAAAGGTTCGATATGAGAAGTCACTCTGATACATATCGGGTCATCAAAGGGATCACCGTTCCGGGATACCATGTCACTCTGGGATCATAGTCCCGTACGTACCATAAAATCGCGAGTTACATGTCCCGACAATCATCTTGATCAGACCGAGAGCTATCGTCCTTCTGATAACCTCCGATGATTTTACTTCAATCGGTAAAGCAGCTAGATCCTGTGGAGGTTCATCACTGCCTACGCCATGCAGAGTTCATGGGGGGTTTTCAGTATTGACTACCGATCATCACCGGGAATTTTCGTCTAAATTAGCAATCGTCTGTTAACGATATCAGTTGTTCCCATAACAACCGTTGCAGCGTACGACAGTGCATAGTATAAAACATATACACATACGATTATTAACAATTATTATTAATGCGTACGTTTACTCATATATTATATTCGTTATTCATAGAAAACATTGGGGGTGCTAATTTTGATTTTGGAGGGGCTAAGCACTCTTAGTGCCTCGGGATTTGCACCTACGAGTACGTCTACGAGTACGCATCAAATATAAATACGAATGCAAGTTTTAAACTTATGTCGTCGTGTCCACGCATCTTGCGAAATATGTCCGTTTTGGAATTGATAAAAAATTATAATTGATACAACAGGTACGAGGAGTAACGCATAAATTAATAACGGACGTGGCGTGTATACGATTATTGCGTACCATCGAGCGGTTCTGCGAATCGTATATAAGTATATTATTGTAATAAAGGCGTAATAATTACGCGACGGAGTTTATTCCATGTATTTTTTAAATCGCGTAATCATTAATTAAAACAAAGAAAAAAAAAATATGTCGGAATAAATAAACGACCCAATATTTTATCGGGTAGCTATATATTTATCGCGTATACCTATGGCTATGCGTATTTATTAAAGATGAAAGATCGATCATTACAAGATCAGTATCGCAGTGAAATCGATCACGCTTGCACGGTCGTGAAGTCGCACGGCCGACGGATCACACACACACACACGCACTAACGCAAACATGAACACGTACGAAATTCTACGCGCTCGTTCACCCCGTCATTATCACTCAGTCGCTCTGTACCCCACATCCACGTGACCATCCTCCGATCTAACCGAGCATTGTTTATCCGCCTTGACGCGCGTGTCTGCGTGACCGCGTTCCACGTTTTACCTTTCGGCCGCGGTCCCATGCGAATCGCCGACGATTAATACGTCTACAGCGCGCGACGTGTATAATGCACGTATCATTATCAATATTACCGCGGTATTAACCATTACGTGCTGCCGCACGGCAAACGCATTATTGCACACACGCCCGCGTTCCGCGTGCGCGGCAAAACCACACAACCGGAGGCGCTTCAACCCGCCCCTCCCTCCCCCCTCGCCACGTCCACCGCGTCGGATGGCGCACGCTCGTCGTGTTCGCGCCGTCCGCATAGTGCACACGCGCGTATAATATATTCCCCCTCCCCCCCCACCGGGTCCCCGCGCACTCATCGCCCCGTAACACGACCGGTACCCGCAGGTCGGCGGACGGGTAGCGGTCGCGCGTCGAGTCCGCCCGGCGGCGGCTGGGAAAGCGATAATTCGATATTATTATTAAGTCGTCCGGGTCTCGCCGTCGTCCGTCGTCCTGTGCAGGCTAGTCCTCCCCCGCCCACGACTCGCGCGTGTGTCTTATATTTGTGTACAAACGACCGCGGCGGCGACGACGACATGTGCGGTGCTGAGAGGGACGCACACACAGAGCAAGAGGAACGCGTGTAGAAGATAAAATATAAATGTTTAAAAAAATAAATAAATAAACGACACGGACGGGATAAAGTATAAAGAAGTAAAAAAATAAATGGTCTGCGCGTGGACACCTCGCGTCGTGTACGATGTATGTTTATACACACACACGTACGTACGAACATGATATATAATACTGGACGTGGATTTCACACCCCCTCCTCCACCTCTGACTGACCACCCCTCATCGTTATCGCCGGTTTCATCATTCGCATCGTATACCTATGTACGTGTGTGTGCGCGCCCAATAAACAATCCTTTCACGATAACTGTACACACCTCGCGATGGCGGCCCGCCGGTTGCAAAAGGCAAAATACTGTAATAATAACAATAATCATAATAATGCAAACTTGTAAGCATCGGTGACAGGCAGCAGAAAAATATTGCAATCATTACTATACGAGTATTATAATGTAGAGGCGACGCTGCAGTGCACTATGACAATACCGTGCATAATATACATCGATACACGTACTTATTATTCATTGTTCATAAACGAATGCTTTCGACTGGAGGAAAAACTCCGATTTCAATTTGTAGATACGTTTTAATATTTTTTTTAATTTTTGTTTATGACAACCGTAATTCGTCGGGAACGCTGTATTAAATAAAATGAACAATGACGAGGATGAACACGTAACAGATTAATACAGTGATCAGCTATAACTATAAGATAGTCAATTCAATACGTAAAATGTTGGTGTATAGATTAATTTTACATTATGTTATATTATAAATACCAGAGGTGACCAATAGGTCGATCGCGACATGAATTTGAGTCGATCACGACTCCCTTTCATTTTTTTTATTTTTTCATTTTTTCAGAAAAAAATTAAAATGTTTATTCTTTTTTTAAATGTTTAGTTTTTTGTTCATTCCATGAACATACAAATTAATTTCATAACAACTAATATAGACAACATATAGAAATAAATAACTATGGAAAACGAAATCATACACTGAGATCGAGAAGCTATGTTGTTATATTGTACTTTATATCTAATTTATTGGTTATTCCGTATTAAGTAGGTAATGGTATTTATCGCATTCGAATAAATTGATGAAAAATATACTAAAAAACGTGTTATATATTAATGTCATTATTACTTATTAATTAATATTTTAAATAGAGAAGTAAAGGTGTATCAAATGCTTAAAAAGTTGGTCACTCCTGGTTTACATTATGTATATAAAACTCCCTGGTTCCATATGAATCAGGCCCGTATACAAGGGAAGTTTTATGGGTTCAAACCCTCCTGAAATTTTTAAAGTAGGTATATATTTATAATATAACCCAAAACTAACTACACTCCATATGTATGATTGCACAACTACAAGTTATAGATGTATTAAAATATTTAACCGAAAATGTATCCTGGATACGTGCTTGATACGAATATCTCAGTAAAGCACAGTATACATGTAGAAATAAAAATAAGAAATAAATCAATTCTCTTGCATTCCAGATGAATGGAATTTCAATTTACGTTTACGTCACATACGATTTAAACGGCTCGTGAGAATTAAATGTCAACAAATACGTTTATCAAATACGACGAAGGTACATCAACAGATAAAATAGTTGACGCTTTTCCTTTACGTTGTCGACAAGAAACGTATTATATGTAAAGCCATTTCAAATATAACGGTGAGTTAGATCATTCCCATTGTACATTTAAATGTAAAAGTGTAGACTTTAGATATTGCTATACCCACCCATATCTGTCTAATCAGTCCAATTGAAATGCAGCGTATGACATAAATATATTGTTATCATATTTACCTAGTTCGTTATGATATATAGTAATATAATCTTAAAGACTTGAGAGAAAATAATGCAGAAATCTAAATTCGTAGTCAGTACGATAGTTGATATCTCTACTTGACCACTTCGAGCTGGTGGTACGTAAAATTAGTAAAAATATGTGTACGATATAGTTAGATACACCTATAGAAAACATCGACATGTGCAAATTAATAATGTGATGAAAATACGATACATGTTTGAATATTTTAACTATATACCTAATACATATAAAATTAGGATTTCAGTTATACACATAAAAAAAAAAAATTTACTAAATATTGCTTAACATTTTTAATTGATAATATCTAAAGATCCTTCAGAAACTATAGTGTTAAATTAGAGACTGATAAATATCAAATGTGTTAATAGATAAACTATAAGTAGTTAATTCAAAACATTATTGTACGATTTGTATTCTTGAGAAATCTTGCGCGTACGCGCATAAACTTAAAGAATATAATAAGTGTAAAACGACGATAAAAGTTCATCGGAGACGTAATAAAACGTATATATAACACAGCGAACCGTACGCGATGCGAATCGTTTATGTAATACTAAAATATAAATATTGATTTTTCATTCTGCTCATTTTCTTTTTCAAATTTTTTTTTTCGCGTTCCGTGTACTCTTCGACTGGTGGTTGTTGTAGAGACTGCAGTTTACACACACGCGTATATACACACACACACACACACACGTAACTCGTTCAATTGTTTATAATATATGATAGCTATAAACAACTGCATATCCGATAAATGGCTCAGATAAGTATCGGAAAAGTCGGTAAACAAAATAAACTCTCTACGAGATAAAACCCGGCTAAAAATTAATGCGCCGACCTGGATTCTCAAGGCTCTCAAACGCGTCGCACGCGCGTTCTGCGCATATTAAGTGCATGTGTCATTTTAATAACTGGTATCCCGGCCCTAAGCTTTACGCTCGCACAACTATATGACGTATTGCATATATTAATAGTCGTTACGTTCCGAATAAGATTACAACGTCGATGATCGTGGTTTTACGAAGTATACTTTAAGGGAGATTACGATAAACGATTTATTATTGGCAAGGTACTATGTATATAGAAATTACGAACAGGGAAAACCGAAAAAGATAAAGAGGAATCTTATTTTACGCTTATTCAATTACAACTAGATCTTAAAGTGAAGGGATATGAGGGTTATATAAAATAATTATCAATATTAAGAGTTAATAGATTATAGGACAGTTTCCATAACACTTCTTTCATTTTACTAACTTATTCGCAATTTCCCAATTACTAGAGCATATTTATTGGTATTTGTAGAAAATTAATACCTAATACGATTTAATATGATTGCTAAAAAAATCTGTGATCTGTGATATTTCTTTAGGGAAAAGTATTTTCTGTTTGAATGACAAGTAAATATTGCATAGTAAATAAAGAAAATTGTTTAAAATATTATTAAAGAAAAATGCAGATGACATAAGTAAAAATCTGTAATCTGCCCTAAACCTTCCATTTTCGCAACTCCAGGCTTATGTGAAGTGTTTTTATCGAAAGTAACTGATATCCTGATGACGACGAGTTTTCGATACTCATTAATTATGTAATACATTTCAATTAAAATGCTATAGTATAGATCGCAGGTTTCGGTGTATGTGGCACAATAGGTATCTTGGATGAGAGCCAATATAACGAGTGTCGATAAATTACGATTTAACACGACGTACATAATGTATGTAAAATATAATTGTAATATAAATATTTCATTCGATGTACAAAATGCGTAATCATAATATTATAATAATTACTATTGGTCACTACACAAATAAATACGAGTTGCTGTATTAATCAATTCGGATCGGATCGCGAACACGGCTCGACGGCCGCACCACCGAACGTCAAGACTCGATATAATAATGACGATGATGATGATGATAAAGATGATAATAATAGTAATAATGATAAAAATAATAATAATAATAATAATAATAACGGTAAATCGAAAAAGTATCTTTATGCATATAGCTATAAATATTATTGGGTAATACGTTCCCGTTGTGTACATAAAAATATGAACAAAACATAAATACAAATACAAATGCTTGAGCACAAAACACGCGTAACGGAAGTATTCGGCGGTTTCCATACGCGCGCGATCAATTATTTATCTTCGACGACGATAAACGTGTCAAGTTTTATCTGGCCCGCGGGTGGATGGTGATGACGAGGAGGAGAAGGACGAAACGCGTAGTAAAATCTGTCAAGTTTTATCTGTCTACAGGAGGATGAACTGCGTAGTGGTGTACAGCACCGCAACGGCGTGCGTATACAGGGAAATCTGTCTCTCGCGTTGTACGTTCACGCGCAAAATAATGCGGTTGACAGCAGCTACTGTTTATCGTTTGATCGATTTGTTGCGCACAACCATTGCCGTAATGTTTATAGTCGACTATATTTTATTAATATTATTATTATTGTTATTATATATAATTTAATGACGTCTGAATAATGTGTATAATAATAATAACGCAAGTACTGAAAACTTGCTACACAACACGAGTGTTATCAACATTCAATGGTAGCAAATTATAATTTTATTTTAATTTTTTTTGAAAGAGAAATAATTTTTTAATAATTTTTTATATATGAATATATAATTATTTTACATTTACATATAGTGAAATATACGAATTAATATTATTAATAAAATACATTTATATAAAAATATTAAAATTTTTGTTTTTCATGAATATTTGAAGAGAATAAGAAGTCATCCAGCGAAAGCACTCCGGCGGGGAAGTGTCATAATACAACTGATCGGTGAACATATTATCCACGTCAACGCTCAAAAATACAATAACTCGGAAGCGTTTGTACGTATTAATTACGTTTCAAATGAGAATACGATTCAAGTGTACATTTATTTGAAACAATTATTTTTAAACTAGTCCATTTGTGATAAGTGATGACGGATTCACAATGCTACGCCGCATTATACAATATTCAATAATAAATTCTGTAAGGATGGGCAAATTAATGTTATACGTATTTTAATACTAATACATTAAAAACCGCAAAATTATAGAAATACAAAATAAGTTATTCAAAAGATTAATAAAATCGATACAGAGTTTTTTAATACACGCGAGACGATTTTTATGGTTTGAATTCGTTTTTGAAAATAAACATAAATAGTAAAAATTGAGGATACATTTATGTGTATAAATGAATACACATTTGTACATATATAAATGTACACGTACAGATTAACGCTACCAAATAATAAAATTATTAATAAAATCATGAAAGAATACCATTAAGATAATATTGAAAATGAGTAAGTATATACTATAATATACGAAATTTAATATGTACAGCTTCTTTATATATATATATATATATATATATATATATACATCATTTATCCGATTCGTTTGACACTTCAATAGCTCCGGATTAGAGCAACTACTTAAATTAGCATATCCCTTTTAGATGGCAAAATTATAATTTTATATTTTGATGCTATCTATTATATTTTATAATAAAGCAGATGTGTTTTTTTATTTTGCATATTTTAGCATTTTATTTTCAATTTAAACATACTCAAAACAATTTAAATTTCATTCGAGTAAAATAAAACAATTTCTAGAAGTTTTCACTTAAAATATATTATTAAATACATCCATATTCTATAATGTAAAATTTATATTATACAGAAGTCATATTTTATAAAACGCAGTTATTGAATATATCAATGTACTAATATACTAATATACCTTAGTTATCGATAAAATTCACGAAATTGCATTGTAAGTAATTTTATACCGTACAGTTTTATTTCCAAATACTTAATAATATATACCGGCACGGCAAATTAACTCGGCGAATATAATATAATACACTTCCACTTTACACATATTATACACACACAATTAATACTAATACATGCCTTTGTTTGTAGAACACGTTTCAATATTTTATCTATAATACAAAAACTAGTGCCATAAAAGTGTTTGTTATATGGAGATTAAAATTCCATCTTAATAAAATACAGTAAAAAGTTTCATAAACATTGTCTACAATATTTTTATTTTATGTTTTTCTCCATCAAAGATTTAATGTGGAGTTAATCAAGCTATTAATTGTAAATTATTTTTTATACATGAAACATAGCGTGTAACTTGATTTTTCGAGGTTTTACTTATAAGCTAAATAGTAGTTATTAATAAAAGGCACCGAAATACCAAATATGTTGACCGACAACACTCCAACTATTCCAGATTATGAATTTAAAACTGTTGTAATTAGTACATTATTTTGTATTAAGGAAAAACATATACTCTATATTTTGAGTATATTTAAAATCTCAAACAAATATTTCACCTACGTTGAGTGCAAGGAAAATTAAATCCCACTTTGAAAGCCGTTAAAAAAATAATAATATAATAACAACTATTCTTAGGAGAAAATGCAATCTCAAGTATAGATTTAACTAAGAATAAAAAATATACGTATACATTCCCGGGACAAAATATTTTTTGATCGATAAAATAATAAATATTTTGAAATGTATTATTTTTCATACGTCATGATGTATTTATTTTATCATATATACAATTTATGTAATATTAATTTTAGAATCTTATATAATTATTAAGTAACGTCCTCATTACCGGGTACAAAATCAGTTATCAGTATCATACGACAGTATATATAAAGCACAAACACTTTAAAACTAAATCATCGTTGGATTACTACGTACATACACCTTAGTATACTATATCTTTCCACGTGCTGTATGATTTTCTAGATATAATACACCATTTTTAACAACTACCATGAAAATGGGTGTGGTATATTTAATCTTTCCACGCGCACAATAGAATATAATTTTCATGGTTGCAAGAGTGAGAAATTAAACATTAGATTAAATTAAACGCAGCTAATTTATAATACGATTCTTATGTAGCTATTATGTTCTCAAAGTCATCGTCTTGTATTATTATTGTTCTACGCAATTACTGAACATATGAAAATGTATAACGCATCACGACACGCTGTTTATTTTGGTTTAAACATCCATTTGTACAATAACATTGGTTGAAATTTGTATTCAAACTATTAATAAAATATTAAGCATATTAAACGCATCTGCGGCCAGAACTCAAATGTAATGATGTTATGTGTAGCGTGAAAGCTCGCGATCTCCACAAGAACGTAGCGAAAAACTAACCGGTAAAACCCGTTAAAACGTTGAATAGAAATGCATGTTTTCCATTACAGTGTAACTGATCGTCCGTAAAGAACGTAAAGAAAACGCGTCCTGATGAAACGTTTCCTTTGCACGGCTGTTAGTTTTAACCCCATTGAAGTATAGTGCACAAGCGCAATCAGTGGAATGGATGCAAAATAATTCATAAGGAATCAGCATACTAACTGCTTCGGATATTTGCTTAAACAATTGTCCATAAATTATTTGCTCACATATTATACTCGTACATATATAAAGTACGTGTGCATTTATGTATACTACTCAAACTACGATAAAAATGCTTCAAATAGCCAGTGTGTTTGTACAAAACACAGCGTAAGTACAGTTTGTAAGTTTATAAAAGATGGACCGTTTTCTAATTGACTACGGAGAAAAAAAATTAATATTTATAATTATACAACGTGTAAAAATATTGTATAAAATCAAAAAAACTTTATTATTAAAACTAATTTTATTTTCGTAGGTATATGTTTGTACCCGTGAAGCTTACATCAAATTTTGTTTATGATTCTGCGATATTGATTAAAAACTTTACTTTGCTTTTCACTTTTCTTACATGAGGCCTGTATTTACCGTTACATGTTAACTATAATGTACTAGAATTATTATTTTATACCGAATTATTACTGTACGATTGCGATGCGCAACAGTCTCAGTTGTGGTTCACACAACGCGTACAATTTTAAGATAGTAATGTCAGTGCGATTATTGTTTACAAATTGCAATTGTCTGGAATACAAGAACACTCAACCCTGTCGAGTGATAAGCGACAGTACTCATATAATATGTATCATAGTTATAATTTATGTTACATTATAATAACGTGAAAAGACAAACCGCGTACATCAGTATAATTTTCTTATGCTGCTTTGAACGATAAGGGGTTTGTGACAGCCACGCGATGCAAGATGTTTGAAAAAATAATTCAGTTACATCTGTACACGATATCCAAGTTAAAAAGGTTAGCTATGGTTATACCAGATAATAATTTACCGTAATTAGATTTTATATCACCATTCACGGAGCTACGGTTACCTCCGACTCGACTACCTTTTATTTTATGCAAATATAACACGCGTGTACGCCGTGGACACATGTGGGCAGTTGAATACGATAGTTTAATATAATAGTATATACGATTGTGTCAAATTATAAACGTCCTAATTTTCATCAACATCGAGCGCAGACCGATATAGATCCGTTCGTTCATTATAATCCAAAATATGCTTAAAAAGTTTAACGTGAAAGACGATAAATACTGTACAGTATAAAAGCACAAGTGAATTCAAAACTATTTAGGGAAATCAACGCAACCTAATTCGTAAATCGCAGATCGGCGTCGTTGATGAATTCAATGATTTGGCTATTGATTGAGGATGGTTATTAAGTATTTCAGCAGTTGTTTCGGAGAGTTTATGGTTTTTTCTGGTGATATGGTATATTCGGTATTCTGTTAGTACATGTGTTATGGTGACATATACTCCGCATGCTAAGCAAGTTAAGGGTTCTTCCTTGGATATTTGGTGATTGTGTGAGATTTTCGTATGACAGATTTTAAGTCTAGTTAATATAACGTTGTATTTTTTATTTACTTTTCTTT
The DNA here is from genome assembly GCA_034509805.1 of Sipha maydis. NCBI lineage: Eukaryota > Metazoa > Arthropoda > Insecta > Hemiptera > Aphididae > Sipha > Sipha maydis. The sequence continues at coordinate 247,446 of JASXSY010000274.1, forward strand.
GCGAAGTTTCCTTCCTATCTAAACATCCAGAATATTTGAGGATAATGATCTGCTACTCTGTTCTATGGTAGTTTATTATTATTATTATTATTATTGTTATTATTATTATTACATTTTTCAATTACTTCACTGTTGTATTATTTTATTTTATAAATTTTTTTGAACTAGTCTACTACGATTAAATGTAAAAATAAGATTTATTAGTTTCGTTATTATTTATATATATTTTATTCATAAACATTTTATTAAATAAAAGCAAGCTTGTAAAATTATATTAATTTAGTTTATTCAGTTACTTTAATAAAAATTGAAAAAAATAATATCTAAGAATTTGATTTTTGAGTGGGTTGATCCCCAAAGAAATTATTAAATATAATATATCTGTATTATTACATGTCCATATTTTAATTTGACATAATTTAAAGTATATTTTGCTAGACATATTTGTAAAAATTCAATTTGATTAGCATTTACTTGGTAAAATCGCGTCTCGTTATTTACAAACTGACGAATTTCATATGTGAAATGCATACATGTATAAAATCGTATACACATGTTTAGTTAAAATACACAAAAATAAAAACTAATAATAATAAAAAGTTCGACTTAGTTACTGTATTATTGATATAGTGTATTATTGTAAAAGTATTAGTATTAACGTATTAGTTTTTTATTTTAAACTATTATAAACGAAAGTTTGCGTAAATGAGTAATATTTTATAAATGCGATTGTGCTGTATACAAATTTTAGTTTACAATTTTGGTGACCTCATACGTTATCCTTATTTTAATTGAACACTTCTTGTTCTTGCAATAAGTCCTGATATTAAAAACGATAGCGATTAATAAATCTGCATATCAACAAAGATCCTACACATATATCATCGGATAGCATTTTAAGCGTTATAGTTATCGAATATTTAAAAAAAAAACTATAAAATATGTGATCCAATATTTACTGAATTTTTGCTAGATAGAGATTATATTTGTCCAATATTTTATTATAATATGTTATGTATATATTTACACGAGTTGAACTCTATACCCGGATGTTGATTTTTTTTTTTGTATGCTGTACACAACTATATAACACATTACAATCAGTTTTCTGTCACAGATATATGTAATTTTGTTTCAATTCATTGAATATAATAATATTTTTTAATCAAATAAAACGCAAGCGTTAATACATATTGAACTTTGTCTTAGCAATTGCAATGCCATTTTGTTTTGTCTGCATGGTTTTTTGATTAAAAATGGACTATTGTATTTTAATATTTATTAACAAAATTATATTTTTCGAAAGTCCATAAACGTCGATCTAACATTTTAAAATGTATTTACGATATTATTATTACGTTATTATATTCATGATTTTACATGTTTTTAATGATTCCGAAACACAATCGTTGACGTTAAAAATGACAACCTTCAAATCTAGTGATTTATATCTATCCACAATTATTTACTTAAATAAACAAATAAATTTAATGAGGGACAAACATAAAAGTGATGTTAATTAAATTGCATAAAGTACACGGAAATATAACGAAATATAAGGTAAAACTGTGTTGTTTAATATGATTCAGAAAACGACAATTTATTTTTACCTACAAGTATTATGATATCTTATCGATTTTCGTTGAGACCGCACAAGACGTATGTCAAGTCAATATAAGCACGGGGTCTATACTTTATCAAACGAACAATTTAAGCGACAACGAATGACGCACATGCTATACATTTATATGATTGGTGAACGGGATGCAATTTCCAACGGACCATATACATCAGTTTATAAAATGGTAAACATAACGTTTACAGTAATTTACGTAACAGCAACTAGCTGGGGAAATCTTGGGTTTGACGAAATTTCTTGTAGGACCCGAGAGACGGTCGAAAGGGGTAGCAGCAGGACGAGGGTGTGCCCAGCGCGCCATATAATTCGAATTGCGACACAAGGAGTGAAGTTTTTTTTCGAGAGGGGATCGATGCTCGCAGAAGGGTGTTCTGGAGAACAAGCTCGCCTGTTAATCCGCGATGTCATCCACCTCCTTCTTACCATGGCTACTGTGCGGAGATAAAAATTTGTACGTGTATATTATACACGGTGCACATGGAAGATAACATCGTATACGTAGCGAATAGGTTAGGAGAAGTTATAAGGATACGGCGATACACGATAAGTAAGTTTTGCGAGTAAAACACGTCCGTCGAATAATAAAATATCAACGTAGTACAACAGCACCACCAGCAGCCAGCATCACATGTGACAACATCGCGTCCGAGGTTTCATACAATAATAAAATAAATAATAATAATATATATGCGCACACGTATTACCCATATATACACGCTCTCTAACTTGAGTGGGTTGGATGAATTTTTACCGATAACGTTCGAAAATATTGTATTTTAATGTAGGTAGTACTTAATATATAAGTAGACACGCAAATATTGTGTAAACGATAAACTCGATAAATATTGTAATATTTTATTTCGTCTGCTGCGTTCATGTGACGGTCAAATTCATCCGCGGTGCTGTATCGCAATATTATGCGATTTTCGTTTCAGAACGATACCCATATACGACGTATATATAGTATAATAAATGATAATGCTGCGTTTAAATTATTTTCAAATGTGTTAATAATGTAGTTTCTATTTTAAACGTGAAAAACTAAAGAAAAAGGAAAACGATCACTTCAAGTCGAGTGATGTAATCTTTCGACAATGACTGCCAGGATTAAAAACACTCGGAGAGGGTGATATTCGATAACTTTGTAATCTTGTCGTTTCAACATTGCATTCTTTGTTTTACATTTAATTTTTAAAAATATATATATATATATATATAAAAAAAGAACCAGGTGATTAATGAATAGTGATAAAATGATAACAAACGATCATTACCAGTTGGCACGAATGGTAAATACTGGGATAGATGCGATGCATAATGAAAACGTGCAACCTTATCGACTGATATCATCTAACGTCGTGTACTCTTTTTTTCTCCAACAGAACTATTTAAGTATATAAGTATAGACATTCCATATACGTAAGACAAAAATTAAATTTTATCATTTTTAAAGGACACAGAAACATTGAACATGTGAAATCAAAGCGTATTAATGCTTAGATTTTACGTATCCAGCAAAGCAATAAAAACTTAGAAATATATTTATAAATCGGGTATTAGGTACTTTAGAGAGGTGATTTTTCAATATACTCGATAGTATTTCTTAAAAATTTAAAGAAAATTGAAAAAAAATGTGACATTGATGATCATTTTTAAGAAATGTAAAAAAGTCGATTAGTTTATTATATACTATATACAGTAAAACCTCGTTAAGACGCTCTCGAAGGGGAAATCGTAAAACTGCGCAATATGCGGGATAGCGTTATAGGCGATACCCGCCTATTAAAAGCGTTTTAAATGTGATATGTAGATAGAATAAATTAGAAAAATGTTCATAGTGTGACTTGTTATGTATTACACAGTAACATAAGTTGTATTTAAAATTAATAATAAAAAAACATCAAATATACATACAATAAAATTATTAGGAACATATTTTATAATTATGTATTATTTTCTTGGATTAAAAAAAGTGGTAATGGTTGGTTGTTTCAATACATTATTCTTATATTTATTCAATGCCTGAAAAAGCGTTTTTTTCAATTTCTTTCCGGTTTTTCAATATGGTCCGCAACGAAGAGGAGGGCAATCTTAATTGGTCGGCAATTTGTTGTTTATTGAATACACCAATTTTTTCATCATACAGTTTAATAATTCTCAATTTATCGTCAATAGACAAAGCTTTCCTTTTCACTCCGGCACTACTAGATGACGTAAACGCACTCGTCATTTTAAACCACACACGAATAACAATAAACAAAACATACAAATTATAAATCTGCGTGTGATGTCACGTGTACACTTCAACGTCCGATCATATAACTAACGTACGTACCTACGTACTAACGAAATATAGTAAGAGTATAAACCACATCAAGATGTTAATAATAAATATCAATTACTCGGTCGATAATAGATAAACGTTTCAACGAAATTCTTATCGCCGATTGTATTAATCGGTTTTTTTTTCTATTTTAAAAGGTTTGAGAAGCCAGCAATTAGAGCGTATTATGCGGGATTACGTATTATGCGGTGGCGTATTAAGCGTGTTTTTTTCAATGTTAAAAGTGTACAATTACCTGGGACCGGGAAAAATCCGCGTGTTAAGCGGGATGGCGTATTAAACGGGAGCGTCTTAACGAGGTTTTACTGTATATTGTTATGTTAAAATTTATAAAATAATAATTCTAGAAACTTAACAATCAAGCACGATATAATAATTAATAATAAAATTTAATATATTGTGAATAAATACAATTCGACACACACACACACACACATATATATATATATATATATATATATATAAGGTAATTTATAAACAATTTTTAAATATGATTGTAAATAATTCAATGTAGAGTTGAGACTCATATTAATTCACCCAAACCACTACGATACCTTAAAGTTCATGAAATAAAATAATATTATGAGACTATAAGATTTGAAAAACCAAATATTATTGTTTCTTAATATTAAAATAATGATATTTTATTATCAACTATATGAACGAATCAATAAATACTCGTAATTTAAAATATCACTCTTTATATGGCACCCATTTATACATATAGTTTCACTGAAAAATGACAAAAATAAACTCTCGTCCTTAGTACTCAGTCTATACCTACTTGATTTTTTTTTTTTTTAATTTTTTTTTTTTTTTTTTAATCAACAATAAAATATTTTAATAAATAACTGAATATAACGAATTTAGTTGAAGACAAGACAAGATAATATTATGTAGTAACGTCGGAGGAGTCATCGTCAAAGTAAAATAAATATCGGACATCCTGTTGTTCTTATAGTTACCGTTCGTTACAACGCCCATAACAGTTGCACATGTCGAAGGGAAATTAATGAATCCATTAATTAGTAATTTGTTGTCCATCGGATATGGTCAATTTTTCAAAAAAATAAGATAAAAATAGTAAAACGACGAAAACTAAAACAAGTCATTTAGATTCTGTGTAAAAATAAATTGTAAAAAATAATTAACAGAACAGTTAAAACGTTATTTTAAATATAAGAATTTTAGAAAATAATTGTGCGTAACATAATATTATAATATTATAGTTATGTTGTTATTAATAATGGCATTGGGTATAAAAAATGAAATCGAAAAGTTGTGAACAAAATAAAACAAAACAATATTTGATAAATAAACAGAATAATGTGTTTGCGTTTGTGTGACAATTGATCAAAGTCTACAAGTTACGCGTCAATTTTTTTCTTATATTTTCTTATAATTTTCTTATAACAGTTTCCGTTTTAAATATTCTGATTTGATTGATTTGATTTTCGCAGCTCATTTTAATTATATACTTTAATGAACATACACTAAAGGTATCTTGTTGCATGTCAAATTCATCGACATGCTTGGTTTTCTTGAAATATACTATTTTCCCAGTTGAAGTTTTTCCTTTCTTTTAAAAAAAAATCCGGTATAATATTATAAAACAGAATTTTTCGATATATTAAACTATTGTTCAGTTTTGCTGATTCGATCGAGTACCTATCGCCCGATTTTACTATGTATATATTTGCTTTTCATTATAATACAATTTTCGATCGTATAAAAATACATATCAGAAACGATACTTCTTACTTCAGTTTATTTACTTTATTATAACCCTCGAGTATACTGAACTGATGAGAAATGATACGTATATACATATTATACCATATTATATTGTACATACGACATACTATCCCGCAAGTACGCTCGAAAGATAAACAATTATAATAAGCCGCGATTTATCCGAAATGGAAACAAATATAATATGTCAAAATTTCGCAAAACCGTCGAACTCAAACGAGATAAAAATGAAAAATACATTTTTCGTCTCTTATCATATACACGACAGAAAGCCAGAAAACAATAGAATAAATGGACCACGTAGCGTACGTCTTTGTTGTTAATGAAAAAATACAAGTGAAAAAATTGGCAAAAAAAAAAATGTATATAAATATGAACTACCGACGGAGTGGTACGTTAGATCGACCGTCGTTTCTCGATAACATTGTAAGTACGTATCCGGTGGCTGTGTGATAAAAGTGCATAAGGTGTGTGGAGGGGATAGGTGTCGAGGGATAGGCTACGAAATTCGGCGTACACACATTTCGAATTGAATAACGCACGAGGAACCGGATAAGAATGACATTCCGCAGATAAACGAAACTCGCATGCCCGGCACTGTAATCATATACGAAATGATAAAAAAAATAACCGAAAATAAAATAAAGAAAATAATTGTAAAAAAAAACAAAATATATGCAAAATATACGTGTAAATATATATATATATATATATCTTTTTTTATTATATACGTCAAAACATGATACCGTAAAATGTAAATAATGATCGAACGTAAGTAATAAATCTCATTACGATTTTGCTTGATTGAGATTTTTATCCTATCGCCGAAGCTAAGCACCCACATTCATAATACACGCATTATTAGATCGACTGCGATGTAGTTTACACAAAATATAGTCTCAAGCGGGTTAACAGGGATTATCAGTGTTTTATTTGTATACATGACGTTTTGTACAAAAAATAAAATAAAATAATTGTAATAAAAAACTATTGATAACCAGGAGACAACAATAAAATACATTCTCAATTAAAAAATCGCATTGGCATTTGAATTATCGTACAAAAATAAAATACGAAAATATTAAGGGTTTTCTAAATCACGATAAAAGCAATTAATTTTCAATGGTTTTCAGTTCAATACCTTCGTTTTAACTAGATGATGAACATACTGTAATTTTAAGATATGTAAACGTTAATGTTATTGAATCAGTTCCTTGTGCTGAGATATTATTGATATTATTATTAGATCTTAAACATCATATATATATATATATATAATATTGAAATTGAAATTATTATTTTCATACGGGAATACTTTTATTGCTTTGAAATATTAGATTATAGACAAGCGTGGACTTGGATGATAAATTATAAAGGCATAAAATCTCCCACGCGGTTTCTATATTTTCTATTGAAACAAGTGTAATTTGAATCCTGTAAAAACAATTTATTTTGAATTGGATGATGAGCAATACAATGAACAGATTTAGTATGAGTTTTTAGAAACATCGTCTTATCTTCTCAAACAATCAAATGGAATTAAAAGATTATATTATACACACGTTAAACTGGCTACAATAATGTATAAAAAGAATCTTGACACAATAATATACGGTCAATAAGAAATCACGTACAAACATGATTTAAACTCAATCAAATCGAAATGCTTGGGAACCATATTTATTAGTGGTATATATATATATATATATATACATACTTGATATATTATACTGCAGTTATCTCGAAAACTTTCAATGCTTAATTTTATACTCGTATAGTTACACGTGTTTGTTTTCAATACGAATAAAATAATATGTTACATTTTAATTTATTTATTTTTTATTACGCCTTTGTCTTTTAACATAACAGCAATTCGATTAGATTAAACATGTGTATAATAATTTAAGCAGATTAACTATTATGCAACAAATTTAAATATAAATTTAAATGAGGAAGCCCAAAGAATTGATGAAATTGTTATTGAAATGAATGATAGGAATGGAACGAGAATAGAAGAGAAGATTAGAGTCGGGAGTTAAAGTTATGAAATGCTGCATATTAATAATTTCTATTATTATTATTGTTTCAAGTTTAAAGTAAAAAACATTGTAATCAAGGTAAATCGATATTTCAGTTTTAATTTTTAATTATACTTAAACTATTTAACGAGTTATTTCGATAATAATTCACTGGAAATCACTTTTTCAATTAATGTAAAATACACTAGTATATAATTAATTAATACCAATACCTTAATAGATTGCAACATGTTTAATTAAAAATTGTAATAAAGGTATCGGGTACATAAAATGTAGGCACATAGTTCGGAAAACAGTTTATATATATATACATATTAGTACTAGAAAATAACAACTAGCTACAGATCAATAATAATTAATGTTGGATATTATGCATATACGTTGTTTGATCGCAAGCAAAATGTGTTCTTATGTATAGTAATGGGGTAGGGAGCGGAGAAGAGGAGTAATCTTTTGGTCGGTCACCACCATTTCGCAGGAATACATATCGTGTCTAGCCAGAGCGAGAGAGTTGTACACAAAGCCAGATTAGTTGAACTGATTAAGAGAGAAACAAATAATAAATAAACCGAGCAGAAAATATTATTATCTGATCGACGTCTATTATCAGATTAAATCGACGGCCAGTTTGCGACCAGCTTTCCACCTAATACGGACCTACCGATATATCAGTGGACAAAAGTCGTTCATATAATTTGTTACTGTGCAAGATAAAAATAATAATAAAAATAATAGTCGCAAACATGATTAAATCGTAGAGGTTTTATTTTAATTGAGAGAAAGAACCGTCGTGTAAAGTTGTTATTCTTTTTAAACCCAACATCTGTTGGCATATAATATATGGCATATAATACATCACGATATTTGCTCCCGCAAGTGACCTTTTACCGTGACCCAACAAGTGGATAGTGAAATTTTTCCATCGGGAAAGACATTACCAAAGAGTACTGAACATTCTTGGTATTATTGTTACCATATAAAATATTTATAAGTGTATGAAAACAAATTTAAAATTTCTAAATCCCTAAGTAATTATTAGTTAAATAAAATCTATTCAAATATTTGTTTGAGTATAAAATATCAATCGTGAATTACTTAAAATAGTCATTGTTTTCGTGGATTCTTATGAAAAAATTAATTATTAAATTTAAGTAAAATTATAATGATAAAGATCAGCAATAGAATCAATGTTTGGCACGTTTTCTGTTCAAACGGGTTTTCTAGTCTTGATTTAGACAAATTATTTCTTTACTTATGCTATATAGTTCAATGTAGGTGTGTACAATGTTATATATAAAAAAAAAAAACTGTACTATTGGTCATACAATTATAAAGTGAAAAGAATAGAATTATATTAAACTTTAAACATACATACAGGTATACAAATAATTGTTAACAGATTATAAAAAATGATGTGTAATTTAAATATACCAACATAATTATCTTAGATACATTGAATAGATGTAAAAATCAGTATTTGTGTACACAAATGATTTAAAATATTTTATACTTCGATAAAAATACAATTGCTAATACATTTTTATGCGATTTGTTTAAACAAAATTAGAAATAAAAAATATTTACCCGTTGCAAAAACATACTTATTGAGATAATGTATTTTTGGAACACAGGTATACGTAGTGGTGCGTACTGTGGCACGATTAAAGAACTATGTAAAAGAAAATTCACATGAGAACGTTTATATGAAATAAAAAATCGTTGAACATTAAGAAAAATAATTAACATATAGTAATATGCAATCTTATGATGATCATTAGAATTCAAAAAATAGTAAAAAAAAAAGTTGTGAACCGGCGAAGTATTAATAATAGTACCTTGTTTATATGTCTAATTAATATAAACAATATTGAATAACATGATTGAAGATTCTTTTTAAATTTATTTCAAAGTTTATAGTTATTGACTTATAGTGTTCTAAACATAGATTTATTACATTATGTACATCATGTCAATTAAATATTTACATTTAACTGATGTACTATTTACCACTGCTATAATCTTATTATATATAAGTTAGACATTGTCCGTAATATTTAACAAATTTTACTATTTTAAGTGCAATTATGAAGGTTTAAGTACATAATATGTCATGGAATAAGTACACTAAATTGCAGATATACACATAGTGTAATGCATACGTTGGGATAATAATATAATTAGAGTACCACTTAATACTATTAGCTCTACTTCAAAATTTCAAGCGATTTAAAATTAAGTGTTATAGCCGGCAGAATGCGTATTCATGGGCTATGATAAATATAATATTCACGAATACTAAATAACCAGCTAATTTTAATTTTTATAAGTGAAAAGTCCTAATAAAAGATTTTTTTAGTATTATATGGACGCTACCGTTATTATAATTACGGCTTATGTTATACCTATAACATGTATACTTTCGATTTAAATCGTTAAGGTAAATACCTGATATATTAATTAAATTAATTATTCATTAAGATAACATCTGAAAAAAGGTTTGCTTATGGTCAGTATTTTTTCAATGCATGAAAATGTGTTTGATATAAAATTTTTTCAACCAACCAAGTTTAAATTGATAATTTATAAGTAATTATATATCAATTTCTGAAGTTCAATTTTTAATTGAAATTATCAAATATTTTGAGTGAAGTACCCTTAATTAATTTTAAACTTAACCAATTATGGTTCAATATTAATAAGTTACTAAATTTCAATAATTCAATTTATTTTTTAAAATAGTTACAATTCAGTGACGCTTGTATTTTGTTACTTTTTTACAAGACAAGTGTAAATGAAATTCATACTACTACTATTGATAATATTCTCTTAAGCTTTCGAAAATAAAATTATATAATGATTTCGGTCGACCACTACAAATAGATTGCAATATTATAGCATCTACTGTATAAATGCTTATTTATGCAAACAAACTATCTAAGCAATGTTAAAATATAAAGTGCATGCGCTTGGGAAACCTTCACCCAGTCTTTGAACCACGCATTTAATCTTTTTTTATCTCTAATAATGTCCCAACGTTTCGTAGGTCAAAAACCAAATATAATATACAGCCAACACTCATCACGATTTACATCATGAGCTTTCAATTGTATAGACTTACATTTTAGGTAAACTCACCATGAATTGTGTTCTGTTTTGTAGTTTTTGATTAGTAACTAAATAAAATTTGGTTTCAAAATTATTTCATGGATGCATATAAAATAAGAACACTTTGTTAAATCCCCATAAAACTATTTATGGGAGTGTTAGAGAAATTAAGATTCGACTACTCGTCTACTATAATGAAAATACTTGGTTACTTCACATAAATTTGAATTCACCTTAAAAGTAGTATAACATACCTGTTGTACGGAGGCACAGAACGTACGAAACTTAAGTAGAAATTTTTTATTCAAATTCAACACTTACCTGAAACAAAAATAATAATTATTTATTAATAATTGAGTAATACACATGAGTATCTAATATCAATATATAATTAATTTATTGTATAAATTGTCTATAATAAAATAAAATAGAATATATAAAAGCAGTAAATTAATTTTCAAACGGTCTGATGGATCGGATAAACTGCAGGATGACATCGGACTTTATGAAACCAATTTCATTAAAATGCAATTCACAGGAAATGGAGAAGAAACTTTTAAAAGTGTTCTTATCTACCACTGTACACTTATCGTAACTTCCATTCAGTTCGTATCGATATAGTTTCTCCATTATAATTATGTATAATATATTATAATGTTGACTTGTACTTGATCTTTCACATAACATTACATTTTGTTTGAATTTCAACCAAGTACACTGCAGTACAATATTTTTATCGAGTACTCAACTATCTTAATCATAACTATGCGTTTTATTTATACCCGAATCCGCTTATTTTGTAACTGTCATAATTCTTTGTATAGGTACCTATATTCATTTATTTTGCGGACCAAGTAAAACAATTTGAATTGTAACGAATTAAAAAAAAATATTAAGTGAAGGTAATTAAAATACAACTTTTTTTTATTATTTTGTTATAAAATCCTAATAGTTCTACTAATACGATATCAACATGAAATTATTAAAACAAAATCATACATTTCTTTCTGTTACAAAAACTTTCACAACTTTTTTTTAAATTTAACAAATAACTTTTTGTTATATTTAATATTTATGCTATAGCCATGTAGTCAATAAAAATATAAACCATCTTGTACATAAACTGTTAAATCCATTAAGTAAAAAGTATCAAAAATGAATATTTATGTATAGTTTAATAATAACATAACACATCTTAAGATCACAATAATTGTGATTACCTAAATCATTAAATTATTTAATTTTATTGTGAATTATTCAATTAAAAAAATATTTTGAAAATAATGTGAAATTCTGAATTACAATTAGGTTTGTTTTGTTCTTTAGTATACTGATGAACAAGACATCGTTTAAAAAACTCGTGTTCGTTAAGTATGTTAAGATGTAGGTTATACTTAAAAAAAACAGTCATAAAATTAATTTAAATTCAACACTAAATGAACATCACAATTGTTTTACATGAAAACGAGTTCAAACAGATAAAATAATTTAACGGCGTGAAAAAATAATGTGTTAAAATGTTAATCGGTAATACATACAACGTTAATGTATAAATTAATTCATTTTTAATGATGCGTTTTAGAATTGTAAACTGTAGTCACTTCAAACCAGTTGATTTCAAAAACAACAGACATCCAATTCAAAGTTCCTAATGTTATTCTTTTCATTTATTAAATTTTGTATAGAATAAAATATAACGCTCAATATCAATTTGGATAAAAGAAAAAAACATTTTCATTAATCAGTTCTGTATCATTCGAAAAAATATTTACACGTAAACTGTACGTTAACTGTACGTTTCAGTACAAAAATGTCACTTATTATTAGTCATTGCAGATCATCAAGGATAACTTCTTTTCGATAGATCGATTTCACGTTAGCGATAGGAAATCAAACAAACCGGTCGAGTTGAATTGGAAGACGACAAGTACTGATTTTCTTCATTGGAATAATCATCATTGTATAATGTACTCCTATATTGTTATGTTTAGTATTAGGTAAGAATTATTATTAAAATTAAGTATCATAATGTTTTGTCAGTCACAACAACAAATCGACAGAAAGCTCATTTGTAATGTATGTCTAAATTAAAGAGCCAAAGATTTCCATTTATTTTTAACACTATTAAATGTAAATGGTGTATAAAATCTTACTAATTTATTAATTTATTCATCACATGTATTTTATTTTACAAACGATAATTATTTATAAATACCTAAACAAATAAAATTTAAAATTTTAATTTTAATAAATTTAAATTAATTTAGGTAAATTGATAAGTATAGATATGCATTATGAAAATTTTGGAAAAAATACCTAATAAGACTATTCAAAATAGTATAAAAACTAAAAATTATACAACCAAGAAAATCGAATATTTTTTATTCATATCAACACTATGATAATTAGTCGCATTTGATTACTGATCAAAGTTTTATGTTGTCTTTCATTAATATCCCTACATTATTTTGTAAATGGTAAATATTCCAATGAAAATTGAAACATTAAAATTTGACATATCGTGTATGGTTGTAAATATAACCTATGTGGTTTAGTGTATTAAATTAGTCAACACTCGTCGTAATTATGTCTGAATTAATAATTGTTTTAAGTTTCTCTCTTTTTATTCCAACAAACCACAAGATAACATTTATAAAAATAATCAATTGATGTTTATGTGATAAATAAAGCTAATGATCGCCGTAGTATATTATCTATTAAGTGTTCATATACATAGATGCTTATTTTACAATGAATCAATAAATCATGTCCCATAATGTAAATAAAAATGAACGAACAAATTGTTTACATTTACTTCACAAACTATATACTATGCTGAAATTATCAAACAAAGGCGTGTTCGTTATTATTTGTGACAAAAATCCTATAACTTCCTGCTACATAAATACGTATTTTTTTCCTTATTATAAATATATTTTTAAAAAATTCCGGAAAATATTGAATAAGAAATCTCAAATTTAATACATAAATTTCCACGATTTCGGTAAAAAATTAAAACAAATAAAATAAAATATGCCTGTGCTTCGGTTTCGAGATGGCTTACTAGATAAAAAAATTAACTGAACAAAAAAATTACCGAAAATGTACGAGTTTAGTTTGTAATAGTAAAACGATTTCATCCCAAAGAAATATGGGTTAGCGTTAAGTGCAACGTATGTATATCTCTCATGTGCAGTGTTTGCTAGCTTGCCGGCAGTCGGAATTATATATTCGATCCAATGCTGAAAATAAGTGAATTATTTATCGATAAAAAAATCAGTTATTAGAATTAATGATTTCATGTTCGAGGAAAATTTAACATTATATATTACTTTAACAGTAAATAAGCCAGCCAATTTGAAACAAATTTATAGAAGAGCCGTATCGCATAAAAATATTTGTATAACATATAATAGTAATATTGTCGAGTCAAATACTAAGAATTCAAAAATTTATTTTCATCGACGAATAAAAATTGTAAAACGATATCGTGGTATATAATGTCATCTTTTTTTTTTTGTACAAAATTATATTATACATTTGTACACATAAACGCTTAATCGATAAATAGTCATTTGCAGCAATATAGTCGAATTTTTAATCAGTTTAATCCCCCCTTTCCCCAACTCGAAAAACTATTCGTTTCGAACGCGTACATGTTATTAACCTGTTATTATTTTTCTAGTTAAATATTTTTTGATAAAATCTGGCGCATAATGCTCGGTAAAAAATTGATTTATTTATTTATTATTATTCTTTTCTCCGATTCCCTCGGTCGGTCGCGCGACTGCCGTACTTGTCGTTGTCGTATACGCATTCTCCGCCATCGCCGCAGTGCCGTTGCCACTGCAGCAGGCAGGACCGAAACCACTTAACCGGATTAGCTGTATATTATTACTACTATTATTATTATTTTACGTGTTCCCGTTGGCCGGGTGTTCCAAAACCCAACAGCACGAGGACACACGAACACCGCACATACATAATAATATAACATACGTGGTCGTGTGTGCATTATCGTTATCAGTAATGTGTTTTTTTTCTTATTTTTCAACCTTGAATGAAATTAAGAGAAAAAATATGTACCTATATAAAAAGCCGACGAAGAACACACACGCGCACACCTTCATAAGAACTATTTTATGTATTAACAAATAATATGCTCCGTGACCACGTCATAGTCAGTCGACTGGGTGGTTAATCCGCTTGTGCGTTTTAACAGTCGTTTTCGTTATACTGCAGTACAGATCCGTGGAAGCGATGACCGTGGTACAAGTAATGGGTAAGCTTAGGTTAGGATAGGTTAGTAGGGATAGACTATACTTGTATGGGCTACGTGTGCATGGTAATAGGGACGGGGCACCTATTCCCTTCCCCTCTATTGGCATTCCTTCTCCCTTCTCACGCCGACGATTTATTTATATATCTACATATAATCCATCCGTCTATATACCTATCTATTCGCTCGAAAAAAAAATAACAATACAACACGACAACGACGACGACACACAATGATAACGATCGAGGTTGCACGAGAGATCGCTCTTTACGCGCCACGGCGCGGCGGCGACCGATTATCTATCATCGGTAACCGAGGGGCGCTTTTTCCTTCCCTACCACCCAACCTTGCCATTATCGTTTGGCCGCCACCGCCGTTCGAATTTTAGCAGTACTCGTATAATGTTCACAACTTATACAGGGTGACGACGATGACACTAAAGCAGAGAGAAAACGCATGAAGCATAATGAACACTCGCTGGAATCCATTGCACCTAAGTCCCTCGAGATCCTGTTAAACGTTCATACCACACGTGGGTCAAACTATCTGAAATCTATCTTATTTAATTTTATCGTTAATTCTCAGCTTTCTGAAGAGTTCACGGTTTAATTTTTTTTTTTAATCGATACTCCACGAATTAATATTAATTGTGTACATATAAACTCTAAGACACCGACGGGTAATCTTTTTGTTTTGATCATTATTTAGTTCTACTTGATGAAGAGAATCTCTGGTCTCGGGTGTGTCCAATCTTAACTTTGGTTTAGTCCCGGCCGGAATTTTATCTTAGATGTGCGCTAAGCACAAAAAGATAACAACCGACGCCGCAAGCACCCTGTATAAACGTCAATCTACCCTCTCGCCAACACTCGCCCGTATACGCTCTCGCATAAAAACGCACACAGACACATACGCCATATCTCTCTGTATACTTAAATCCCTACCCGCTATTACTTGACGCGCGCGGGTGTGTGTGTGTGTATGTGTGTAATGCCATAACGTTATCTGCACGCCGTCCGTTGTTATCAGCGAGCGCCCGGTAGAAACAACCGTCTAAAAACCTTTTGCCAGCACACACTCCACAGAAACCAACGCGTTATCTCGACCAGCACACACGCGCACACACACACACACACACACACACACACACACATACAAGCGCGCTAACTCACATAAATACATGTATATAAGTATTATGTACACATGCATGGGCGCGTGGACGCGTGGTGTGTGTGCGCGTTCGTTATCAGTATCATGCCGGTAGGGACTATCCGTCTAACCGTGACCGGTTGTGTACAACGGCAAGCGGGTACGCACACACACACACACACACACACACACACACACACACAAACACACACGCACGCACGCACACTCGCGACGGACACCACCAGTCGTTGACTGGAGATAGAATGCTAGAAGGGCGGTGACGGTGGCGGTGGTGTAGAAGTGCGCAAGGGGGCCGGGAGAAAGATAACCGGGTACTTATCATTACGCCGGGGCGTAAAAACAATGCATTGCATAAATTTTTTTTCTTCAAATACCCTTGCCGCCGTAGATAACGATCCCCTTTATCTCCGGACCTAAATAATAAAAATATAAGCCACGCGATACATATTCGTAGACCTGAGAGAGCAATATAACATATGCATATATGTATATATTACACATAAATGTATGAGCGCACAATAATAATTTGTGAAAAAATGTTGAACCCCAAACAAATAAATTTCGTACCTCATTTTGGTTACAAATATTGGAATATATATTTTAGTGGTGATTAAATTTATTAATTTACAAAATAAAATAACGGTGTGTATATTTTTCCTACGTAATATATTTAGAGGTGCACCGTATACTATCAACATTATTTTTAATATTCACGGATATGCTACGTCAAGTCTTGAGCACTTTTCGGAGCATTATTAAATGTAATTAGTTATACGTGTTTCAATTTTGGCATTATTTTGCAGTTCAGTTTTCCCTCAAAAGATTAATGTATACTATGTATTTGCAATGGTATCAATTTATAATATTTTATATTTTATTTATTTTAAATAATTTTAATTCAAATTTATATAAAAAATTAAAATTTGTGCGTTCAATATTTCGTTAATATTTACAACCCTTTACCATTGCTACTTTCATCTAAATTATAATAGTATCCATGTTCTGACATTAGTCGGCGTAGTATGTTCTCGGTAAAATTGGTGGGACCATCATTGAATATATTTCATTCATGAGTCACATGAACAATTATTTGCATTTAAATTTTACTTATTTTACAAAAAAACACTTAGTAACTAAATCTTGATTTATCGTAATGCATGTACTATTATATCTAAAAGTTACAAAAATGATAATTAAATATACAATTTAATTCGAAATAACCAGTGAACAAATAAGTCTCGATATTAATTCATTGATAATTTTGTTATGTATCAACATACAGTAATTAACCAGAATCTTTTTAATTAACAAATTTCAAAAGTGAGATGATTAAAATAATTTAATGAAATAATAGTACGATTAACCTTGTAATTAAACTCCAAGTCTGCATACCAACAATTTACCAATTGTCCCATACAAAATGTGAAAATAAATATAAATATTATTATGATTCTATAAATGAAATATTTTGTTAAAGTCCGAACTTAAAATGGTTATATAAATAAAATAATTGATCGACCAAACATCTCTACTCTCTGCAATGCAACTTACTAGTAACAAGATTGTATTTAAAATATAAAATGTACAGGAAATAAAAAACAACACTTATATAAGGATAAAACATTGACATTTTCAACTTGTACATTTTTTAAACATTATAATAAATAATTGATCAAACTTTATTATTGTTATTTATTACCTGTATGAATTATTGCAGATAAATAACTAAAATGTATTTCATATTCTTAGTAATTAAGTTCAACAAACCGTATTATTAATACAATGATTGAAAAAAAAATCATTTATTGGTACCCATTTTAAGTTTAACTCGAAAACAAAATTAATTATATTATAAAATAAAATAGCTAAGACTTGTTCAACGTTGGAATGATAACTAGCAAACATATTATGTAGGATATTTTATTTACACATATAAAATATTACACATATAAAACAATAAATCACATCAATTAAGTAGCGCACATTATTACCTAATAAATGATTTGAATAATACTAAATAGAAAACTTGAAATAAATAATTCAGTATATTTTAATATTTTATAATACAGATAAAGTAAATTTTTTTGTTCAACAGAATGACCAACACCATATACTATTTGAAGTTTGATAGATATTAAAAATGTTTATACATGCAAGTATAAATGCATTTGAAAATTATTTCGATAATGGATATTTTTCTATCCAATACTCGATTAGAACATAAAATAAAATTAACTCTTATAAATATACATTTAAATTACTGTCATCGAATATATATGTTATGTATAATATTAGATATACGCTTTTAGCACATAGGTTTTTGATTATCTGTAAGATAAAATTATTATTAAAATATTGTTCTATATTTAAACATGGTTAATTAATCGGTGATGAAATTTGTCCCGATATTATATGATATGTACAGAGAAAAAATATAGAAATGATTCTCATATGTATCACAAGGCAAATATATTATATTATAATAATACTGAGTCGATAACAAGGTATGACAAAACCATAGAGACGTAATTTATGAACATACACTATTATGTATTTATTTATTATCTGTTAAATAATTAAAATGTTAAATTTTTTTTTTGTATTTATGAATAAACACGCCCTTTATTTTTCAGTTTTATTCGAAATACATTAATATAGCTAAACAAGAACATCGCGAATTGGTGGACCAAAACAATAATGCTGAAGCACCACCACTCCCCTATAATTATTGTTAGTGTGAATTTCACGTTTATACACTCCAAATTACAGCACTAGTTTTAATGATCTGTTAAATATTTAAAAAGTTGTAAAAATATTATGATAATATCATTTAAGAAAAACAATGATAAAAAATGATAACGACCAATTTTAATAATGTACTTCAAACTTATAATAATAATTAAGTTAAAAACATTTTATAAATATATTTAACATTTCTATACATATAGAATCATATATATAAACATATCTTTGTATTTTAATTCTATAATTACAAACTACTTAAAAAAATGACAATTATAACTTTTAATATCACAAAAATATTAGGTACTTTAATTAAATTTAATTCATTTAAATATTTATAAAAATGCCATACGAATATCACCAACTATATTATATAGTTATGTAAATTACCTACTTAAAAATATACGTTCAAAAATAGATTATATGTTTAATTCGAGAATATGCTTTTCACGTTAGTAATTGACTATAGTTATCATAATATTTTAATAAGATACAGATATACATTTTTATACAAAAAAAGAAATAATAAACAGCACAAAATTACCTTATTTAAATGTATCGTTAAACTATATATAGTTTTCAAAAAATGTATAAAAACACGGATAGAGCAAGTCAACATATTAAAACTATACATTATTCATTAAGAATGTAAAGCGTTATCAATTATATGCCTAATTTATATATTAAAACGATTGTTAATAATTTTTGTTTTGTATTCGATTTTTATTCCTATTTCAATGGTTTTTTTTATATTTTTTACCATGTCATATCACAATTAAATAAACTTATATTATACACTATGATTTAGTTTATTGTTCAGCGAGCAAAAAAAAAATGTTCAAAAGATACGCATAAAAATAGTATCATAAAACATTATAGATTAGGATATAGGACAGCCATGCATGAAGAATATCAGATAATTTGTTGACATGATATAAATTATGATATTATCGTAAAATTCGCGTAAAAATCAAATGTGCGAGGAAGCAACTGCGATACCTATTATTAATTTTAGCGAAATTACTGAAAATTAAAGGAAATTTTAAAACGAAACACTGAACGAATACGTTAAAATTATTACAAATATTAAAGTGACTTATTTATCTGATATTTACCCGAAAACCAAATCCTAAGATTTGAATTTCACACGTATCTAAAATATTAAACTACTGTAATTTGGTGATGCAATCATATCAATCATATACTTATCATATACTATTAATAATAATAATTATTAAACTGGAATTATGCTTATTTTAAAAATAATTTATTCACATTAGCAATTATTACTGTAAATATATTAGGTATGCCTATACTTTTAATTTTATCTATATCCAGTTGCTAGTAGAATATATGCTTTAAATTATATATGCTAATAAATAGTTTAATCACGTTTCTATCGATTGTTATCAACACAGAAATAGCAAAATGTCGACGTTAATTTATCATAAAATCGAAGATAATTAAGAATAAAAGCGATTATTTATAATACAACTACAGTACATTAATATATGAAATTAATTTAAAAATTTCCTAGAATAATCAATAAAAGCGTATATAATTTGAATGAATACAAACAGAAAACGTTTGATGTTTCATTAATTACTAACCAAATTTTTTCATCAACGTGATGAACAGCATTATAATTCATCATGCAGTGACTTCATATCGGAATTTACTATTGACAACTGGCTGCAAAGGGCAAATTAATAAGATAATTTTAAACTTCAAAGGCTTAAAAATGTAAGTTTAGACAATATAATTGTAATTAACAGAAATTATGAGTTATGATTACATAATCTGATATTTTAAATTTATTAGACTCTCAAACAATTATTTTTAATGAATATGAAAAAAATATATAGGTACCTTATATATTCGAATAATTTATCTTTGATAATCTTTAAACTTCAAACATATAATTCTGATCTTGTGAATGGTGAGTTTAAAATATTTTAAATAAAACAATTGGACACAAAATTTTTTAATTTTAAATCTTTTATGTGTCTTATCAATAGCGTACAGACCACAGCGTCAGCGTACACAATGCGTTGTTCTTATGACATAAATATATTTAAAATCATACTGTAGATACCTATATATTTGTATTTTTTTTTAACATAAAAAACTCGAGATGCACAACATTATAATTGTTAAGTACATATCTATTACAAACTAACACTTAACTCGGTAATAGTTGTTTAACAAATGGTTCATCACAAAAGCGCATTAAAATGATTCAATAATAAACTAGAAAAAAATAATCTACGTGAAAAATGAATTATAATACAGTGAAACCTCTATATAGTGGACAGCCACGGGGAATTAAAAATTGTCCACTATAGAGAGTTGTCCACTATTGAGAAAACCTATTACGCATACATTTATATGCGCATACATTTTTGCCGGGGAATTTAGAAGTGTCCACTATTGGGAAGGGTCCACTATTGAGAGGTGTCCATTAATAGAGGTTTCACTGTATATAAACTGGCGTCTCCGTTGTTGTATTATTTTAAGTCGATAAATGTTTTAGTAGTACGCGCGCATATTCGCAAGACGAGCTGAGGGGGAAAAAAGTGATTTAAATACGAAAGGCGACACAGATGACGTGTCACGCGGCGGCATTAACAATAGAATTAAATTCACAATATGTGCACAACTTAAGTAGAAAAAAAAAAGTAATAGTGTAATCCGTAAACGAATCTACGCAGAGATGAATTACTACCAATATACTATGTAAGTTTTTTTTTTTTGGTATAGGTCCAATTGGTCACGAGAAATAGTAAGATCCCATTATTATTTTTATTTGTATACTATGTTTATTATATTATAATATATTTTATACGAACAGAATATATACGACGTCATATTATATATGTATTATCAATGATAATTTGCAACGAATGGAAAATCGTAATTCCATTCACGAGCGTTCATGGCAGAATCTGAGAGAAACACGATATGACGGACGTCAGCCAAAAATAAACTGTGAATGAAATAAAGCTTTTATCTGAAATATATTATAAGATAATTGAGAAATAATTACAATACAAAAACAATAAAGAATATTTTTTGTTAATGATAATATTATTTTATGGAAAAGTATGTTTATACACGTAATGAGGAACCAAATTCGCGTAAAACCTTTAGGGGATAAGGGGAATCATATGTTATTATCAACTTATTAGTCTATATAAAAAACAAATGTAATTGATTAATCTTTTTCAGTTGACATGAAATTAAATGTTATATAGACATAACACATTAATAATTTCAACATCATTTATTTTTAATTTAAAAATAAACCTATTAACTATTGTATTTCTCAAAAACGTATAAAAATTTTAAATTCAAGACCACAATAACTATTATAATTAATGTTCCGCCCCGTCTTATCTCTCTATTATTAGAATTTAAAATATTTAAGATAGCATTAAACAAAATTCACAATAAGATGCGCATTCAATAAAAAAAAAAAATATTGTTATCTTGATGAAGAAACTACTTCAATCGTTAGTGTATTTCTTGACCAGTTTCGAACCTTCTAGACGCCACTATTGTGACTGAACACGTGTAAAGACACTATTATACTCATGGCTATTAATTTCCATCAGATTCGATAGTAAAATAACTGTAACAATGTTCAATGGCTGTCATAAGATTAGAAACTTAAAAAACGTAATTTATTTTTAATTAAATCCCGACTTCCATCTTTCTCACAATAAATCATTTAAATTTTTATTATAATATTCATGATTATTCTTAAAACAAAAAATATAATACACATATAGCGAATAAAATCTACAAATAGTTATTTTGTAATCATGTCTTTAAACATGTAAATGAAATCTGAATAATATTAAATCCATCACATTTAATGATAAATCATTTAAAAAACTACTAGATGTCTAAAAATGTTTATTTGAAAATAGGGTAATGTATCTACGAAGCTTAGCAAACATTTGATATACTGGTATGCAACATTTTTAAACTTTTTTCACATTGAATACGCATTACTTTTTAATTCTTATCTTGAATTATTTGTTTTTTTAATAATTGAATAATTTAAACTGATGACATTTATAAATGTCAAGTTTTATTTTGTTAAATAAAGTAATGATAATAACGTATGTGACTTATCAACCAGCCGAGATGACTTGTAAAATATTAAATTATATATTGTTTGCCATATTATCGGTTACTATACACTACATATTTGCATAGCATTCGTCAATTATTTAATTTGAAAGCTGTAAATACATTAATAAATTAATATGTTAACACTGATGCGTACAACAGTGTAAAAAACTATAATAAGTGTCATTTGACATAATTCGCTATTATTTATGAAACCATAGAAATCATCATCGCAACGAATGTGATAAGAGCCTTAATTATTGTTTTAAGTATTTCGGAAAATATACGACCAGTGAATAGAGAAAGAGGAGGAGTTTTTATATGATAAATCGATATTGATAAAATAAAGAGTTTGTTATATTTATACATATAATATATATAATATATGTGTATAAATAAAGGTTTCGTAAACAAGGAACGCCTAATGGTCACGTTGTGTCTTGCTCGTCGCTGTCCATCCGTGACCCTTGAAAATAAAATAGATAAGAAATTTTTTTTTTCACGGTCTCTTTTATCCGTGAGAATCGATGACGTAATTATACAAATATTTGAATACGTACAATCGTGTTGTACTTGTTGTCGTTTTCTTCTTCTCCCCCTCATTATTGGTCAACATTAATATGATAGGTATATAAAACATGTTGGAGCAATCAAACGCGCCGGAGGTCAAAATTACAACAATGGTAACTCGCGTGTTAAGATAGAAATCCAACATAAGAAAAATGACACTAACTTTACTTTTATTATTTATATCGATGCGTACTAATTGCGCGAGATGAGATAATACGAAAAAAAATCATATAATCGTAACATTACGGCAATTGAAAAATAATAAGTAATTATTATACATAAGACAAAGAGCAAAGGGAAATATTTAAATTAAATTGAATAAATATGAATCTAAATTTCTTGAAAACAATCACATTTAATAGGCGGTACAAAAACACGATAGCCAAAGCTAATCGAGTTTTATGTTTATCAAATTTACAAACATTCCTTATTCAAAACATTGTATTTCCTTGTATGTATAATTGTCTAAAAATCAACTAAAATTAGATTGTTAGATCTGCATCTAAAATATTCTATGAAATAAGCTCATAAGAGTTATGTGTACATATATAAATATTTTCTTCAATGGGTTGCTACCGTTTATTTATTTTAAATTATATAATATATATACATTCAGACAGTGTCGGCTAAGGTCCTTTTACTCGTACCTCTTAAATTTCTAAGAATAATTATTGATTACGATGATTGTTCATTATAATAATTTTGTATAATTGTTATCTAATTATAAATCACTTGATCCCTGACAGCATATAACTTTTATTTCCTTATCAGTGAATCGTATTAAGTGAAAACGTATAGTTCTTTTTACGTTCTATTCTAAACGATCGCACAAGAACAAATACACTTTATGTACATTAACATTATCTACACAAATTATTTAAGAGACACTTATCCATAACGACGATGTTGTTATTTTAATATTATAATTTTTTTTTTTTTTTTTACTGACTTATTACCATAATACACATTTTGAACTATTTTTACGCCAGGTAAATCTGTTAAAAAATATAATACCGGCTCATGTGTTTCATCTGAAAATTGTGATATGTTAAATTAAACAAGAGAATTAAAATCTACACACACAGAAATATGAAAATATCTGAAAAATGTCAAGTTAAATGTTAAATCTTAACCATATAAAAATATATATAAATGATTGTACATTTTTTTTATACTTGATATTTGTTATTTTGATAAAGACAAATAAATGTTAATTCAAATGTCATTTCCATAAGGTTACTAATCTTATATTATAAAATAATATTGAAATATCTTAAAATAACAATTTATGTTTTTTTCAAATGTGATTAAAATATAAAACAATTTCATAGAAGTAACATAGGAATAAATGAAATAATAATACCGAACAAATAATATATGTTATATACTCTATGTTAAATTTCTGTCAATGCATTTTGGCGATGAAAATATTTTTATTTAACTACTATAACTCGAAAATGTAGTCAACAAATAACGTATTAGACATCGGTAGAGAAAAAATAAATACATTGTCATTTATTATCAAACATAAAAATAAACGAATCGTTAATCAAGACTTGAGTCTTTAAGATTAGTGTAGGTATACAACCAAAACTCATCAACCAACAATGTCTAAAGAATATTTAAGTTTAATAAACTCGGAAATTGCATTATAAAATGAATAATACGTCTACTTAAAATAGATATTATATTTGAATTCGTGCATCATATTGTACTCGACTAATGTTTATCATGTAAAAAAAAACTCGAGTATAATTCAAGATTACTAAATAAAATATACAAATTCACGTAATAAAATATTATAATTTATCGTTTACACGTCAAGTTGGGTTTTACTTGCTAACATAATAACAGGTAAATTCTTAATATCTTTTAATCATCTTAAAAATTAATTACTTATGATTATTGTACACAATGTATGTGCGTTAGACACTAGCATATTCGCATGCACGTAATATTTTATTATAACATTTTTATAGAACCTATAATAATATAAATTTCAATCGATGAACATAAACTTTTCCTGGCTACGTCATCGAATCGTTCGATTTACTGTTACTATAATAAGAGTCACGGAGAGTACAAACTTAACGTCATCTATAGCAATATGGAAGTATAACGTCTTATTGAAAATATTGTTATTACTATTGCGTGTGAAAACAATGTTACTTTTACTAGCATTGATTATAGGAACCAATTTAAAAACACGACTCTCATCTTATACATAAATATTAGACGTGTGAACACGTGTGAAAATATCTGCGAAACTTATCGTTATATCATCAGCATTTAATATTTTTTTTTACTTCATAACGTATGGCTTAAACGATTGGTAAGATACACAAATTATTTTTACATTTATATTCGCACACACATTAGTGTATGCGAAAAAAAACTAAGTTTTACCATTCGATAATAATAATAATCAAATATAAGCACTTATAAATGAAATAACTAACAAATATTATTTTATTTATTGAAATGCTTTATGTTAAATATTAAATAAAAATACGATTCCATTGAGATTTAACGTTATAAATGATTGCAATTGAACGAACACTGCAGTTCTAAGCCTATTATACACATACAAAATTCGATGTATTATTGACCACCACCAACACGTTTAAGATAAATAACCGTCCGGCGTTTGAAATATAATAATACAATTTTTATTTTTGTCAGAACGGGGCGGGGTAAGATTTATCCATAAAGATTATAATTAAAAGAGGGTGTATGGAAAGATAACGAAAAAAAACTACAACCCAGAGATGACTATCGTTCGGTAACATTGAGAGATTTAAAGATGAAAACGCGGGCCTGGGTCGAGTTATCCAATAATGTTATCAGCAGGATAATGTGAATGCGCCGGGTCCCATCAGCTCTCGGCTAATCTGTACAACTCATCTGGGGAGTCCAACCGAGATGATAGAGCACGAACTATCAAACATCATCAAGGGCAAACCTATATAACCAGTCTACTCAAGTATATACATGAATACATTCACGCATATGAAATGTGTGTGTTATTATCGCAATTATGAGATAGGTTCAGGACCCAATGTGTGACAAACAACATTTTCTTTTTTTCCGTTTAACAATATACCGTACAAAATATATCATACCATAAAATCCGTATTTATTTTATTCTCAAAAAGTAATAATTATAAAAAATAATTATAATTGTTTACATATAAACGAAACGATACAATAGGTTTGTTCGAATTACTGATTTATATCGAAAAAAAAAATATGATTTCTAATCAAAATAAAAGTTTAATTTTCAAAATATCTACTTACTAAAATCAAAATAAATAAAACTCTACAAACTTAAAGAATAGAAGAATGAACATTTTTTCGTACTATACCATAGTAAAAAATATAATAATAAAGTTTTTCAAAAACATTACAACACTTATACTGCAACGCTATTATTATACTAATAATACACACATACATACGTTTATTAGTTTTCATAAAACGAGTCTTAATATTTCCTATGAATTCATAATTTCAACAAATAAAAAAATAAAATATTTAACGAAAAAAAATTGGAAAATATTATTATTGAAGCATTTATGTTGATATCGATAACAAACATTTAAAGCAATAATTTTATCGGGGTCACGTCTTTAAGACTCGAGACGGATAATCGGTAATTGAAGATTTGAAAAAACGCCACGATACCCAAGTCAGCGATTATCGTACGCGACACTCAACGTCCACGTGTTCGGGCGGACCACTCGATAACTCTTGATAGATATCTACTCTTATTTTATAGCGTCTATTCCTCTCTTTCTTCCTCTCTATCTCGCACACATCGTACACACGGGTGTTATTATTATAATAATTATTTTATTTTTTTTTAATTTTATCATCGAGACCAAATCCTATATACGCGACTCCTCGATACTGCATTTATCGGTGTACCTATTTGCAAATCCGTTATTGCGATTCAAATTTAAACATGTTCAAACATTGCGTAAAAAAAAAAAAATTAAAAAAAAATAATAATAATAATAAGAATAATTATAATAGTTATGATGTTTCATTGAAATACAAATAAGCTCGCGCGCGCACACGTAATGCGTTACAAGTTCGATTTATTAGCACATATCGTTCTTACGTTTCAGCGGCTTCGGGTTGCTCTGTTTCCTTCTGGACATAGCGGCGGCGGTTTTCCTTCGACTAATCGTCGGTGACGAGCATCTCATACGCGACTGCAGGTCGTTATCAAACGTCGTCGGCGGCGGCAATGACAACCGTGGTGACGATGGTTGTAGTAGCGGCAGCGATAAACGACGACGCGTTTTTCAATATTTACTTGACGCGCGCGCGAGCCCAGATGGAGATAACGTGGCGCGATACGGAGCCCCGACCGATTGTCGAAACGATTACGCGGTCATATTATGTTTTGGTTAGGATTTTATTTTTATTTTATTAATTTTCTTTTTTTCTGCAATCCCGACCGATGAACACGCACCACCGAGTAATATCAGGCACAACGATGATTACAACAACAATAATAATAATAATAATAATAATAATAATAATAATAATAATATTGATAATAGTATTGCTCGCACACGCGGGCAAGGTCTCGGAAGTCGCAACGAGCGTTGTGTCGGACGACGAGATGTCGTGCAGCGGCAGCGGCGAATCGAGCGAGACACGATAAGAATAATTACTACTATTAACAACGATAGGTGGAGTAGTAGTAGTAGTAGTAGTAGTCGGCAGACCTTTTCGTCTCGCGAAACGACAGCGAGTCGATTAACGAGAGGAAAGGAAGACGAATAGAGGAAGGGGTTCGCGGAATTCCGAAAACCAAATTTAACGACGCGGTTGTTGACTCGAAAATTTAACGGGGTAAAACAAAGGTGCGGAAAAAAAAATGATATAAATAAAAACGTCGTCGACCGTTGGATATTTTACGTTACGTATTCGTACGAATATGTATCGCGTTCGTGTTTTGATTTATACGAAGAAAAAAAACGAGCGCGCGCGCGCTCAATCAACGGACACTAACGGAACGACAGTCCTCACGAATCGGACGCGGCAATGCGACTGGCGACGGCGGCACACAGATACTGTACTACTACGACGGCAGTAGCGGCGGTTACGACGGCGGCGGCGGCGGCGGCGGCGTTATCGGCGAACGAACCCACATATTATTATTATTATTATTATTATAATAATGTAAAACGAATATATAATATAAATGTATTTATATATGTGTATTTATGTATGTTTATTCATATATGTGTGTGTATTGTAGCCAGTGTGCGCTCAAGTGATTATGAAACACCACATACATGCACATGACCGCAACTCTTATTCCTGTCTTCTCTCATTATTTTATGCGTTTTATAATTATTGTTGTTGTTATTATTATTATTATTATTATTATCATTATTATCTATTATTATTATTACCAGGGCTAGGATTTGTATGCAACACCGTGTGTTTTTTTTTTTGCTTCGTCCAAATGGAGTTTTAGTAAGTAATGTCCACAATTTATATTATTCTGATGAAAATGATACGAATTTTATTTTGCATATTTTTGCATATATTGAGCTTTACGCATATTTTTGCATATTTAGTATCATCGTATTTATTATATTTTAGTCCGTAATAGTTAAACTGATCAAAGTATATAACTTAGTTTTTTTGTCAATCATAATTTTATATTTATAAGTAAAATCCCATGGAACAATAAGCGATAAAAGATCAAATAGTTTAACGGAGAAAGTTAAACACATTTAATAAAAGTATGTAGTTATCAATTTAAAATATAAGATAAGATATAATTTGTCGGGTATTGAAGAGTCTCAATATTTTCCATGTAGTACAAACAGTTCAGCTGTTCGTGCATCATCATTTATTATGCTGTTTTTCAGTGTTATTTCAGTAAAATGATTGTGATTTTTATTTTATAATTTCAGAAAGTCAAAAATTAAAAAAAAATTTGCACATAACTCGACAAAAAAACTGCCGAAACTTTCATACTGCTAAGGCAAACCTATGAAGAGTCAGCTTTATCGAACGTACAAGTTATAAAGTGGGAAAGAAAGTTTAAGGAGTGGAAGATGACTTCCGCTGTGGACGGCCATTAACAAGCCACATTGATGAAAATGTGAGTAGTGTGTGTAATATATTGAATTCTGTTCGTCGAATGAGTGTTAGCTGACACTCTGAATATTCCAATAACCGTTGTGCATCGCATTGTTACAGACGAATTAAATATGCGAAAGGTGTGTGCCAAACTGGGCCCCAAATTGTTGACATACAAGCAAAAGACGAAGTGAACTGAAGGTACCCGCAGAAATTGAAACTGATTATTTAGTAAATGTTATTACCGGTGATGAAACGTGGATATTTCAATACGATCTAGAAACGAAGTGCTAGTGTGCCGAATGGCACACCTCGACGTCTCATAAACTAAAAAAGGTAAAGATGAACAAATCCAAAGAAAAAAAAATGTTAACAGTCTGTTTTAACATCTTTGAAATGGTCCACAAAGAGTTTCTGCCTCAAGGACAG
The DNA here is from genome assembly GCA_034509805.1 of Sipha maydis. Classification (NCBI taxonomy): domain Eukaryota; kingdom Metazoa; phylum Arthropoda; class Insecta; order Hemiptera; family Aphididae; genus Sipha; species Sipha maydis. The sequence continues at coordinate 277,763 of JASXSY010000274.1, forward strand.
ACTATCAATGCTCTTTACTACGTTTATGTTCTGGAAAGACTTAGAAAAAGGGCCATCCGCTTACAAAAAGACATTGTATCCATCTAAGTGCTGCAACACGAAAATGCACCCAGCCACACGTCTCTGCGAATCTGTGGATTTTTAGCGAAGTACAACGATGCAATGTTAGCGCAGCCACCATATAGTGTTGACCTAGCTCCAGTCGACTTTTTTTTTATTCCCGAAAATCAAGATCGTACTCAAAGGACACCATTTTGACAACATTGAAGCTATTCAAGCAGCCATGACAACAACATTAAGCGTAATTCCCGTCGACGCCATCCAAAAGATGTACCAGGCATAGAAAAGTCGATGGAAAAGTGTATAAATGCTCATAGACAAAACTTTGAAAATTTCTAATACGATTTATCGATATTGTTAATAAATCTTTAAAAAAAATATAGTTCATGACTTTTGGGACACTCCTTGTACCTCTATGGAAATTAAACCATTTCTCGTTCAAAATTTTTTTAGAGAACTATACCGAAAAATATTTTTCTGATCAGTTAACAGTTCGTAAAAATAACATTTTTACCATTTATGAAAACACTAATTCGCGTATTTTTTTTAGAAATTGGTTTGTCTAGAAAATGGATCGATTTAGATATCACTAGATGAAACAGTCGTCTTTTGCATATAGTGTTATTATTGGCAGTGGCGTATTTTCAAATTGTAATTTATGTATATATATATTTTTATTGTACTTAGCGCTACATAATAAAATATATTTTTTTTAAATAAATTTCAGTCGTCTATGACAGTTTTTCTGTGCGATAGTTTATATTTCAATATATCGAGTTCTTAATACATTTTTCCATTATCGTACTTTATTTTAGTTTAGGGATTTAGTACCCCTGAAACCCCCTCCTAGAAAATAAGCCACTGATTATTAGTTTTCTTCTCGGAAACATAACTCAGAGCCATGGCTATTAATGAGTAAGGGTTTTTTCGAATGTAATTTTTAAACTTTTGATAAATTACTTAACAATGCCATGTAATTATTGTGGCCGTCCGGAGTCAAGTAAAAAAATGGTATTTGCTTGTACCCGACGCTACACCATATATGGTGAAGGCATCTGATTCTCTATGTTTTTTTTTTTATTGCATATGGCAGTTCTCTATGTTATTTCCAAATTTGATAAAATTAATATATTAAGCCCACGGAATTCATAGAGTTTGCAAGATTATTAGAGCTGAATACACTATAATTGATAAAATAATAGTCCGTGTAAAAAAAATATTTTTAAAAGTCTACGAATTAAAATAAATGCTAGAGATCGACTTCTTGAGTGTAACGGAAAAAATCATTGATAACGTTTAAAACAAAATATCCTTAGTTTTACAAAAAAATAAAGGATTTAAAATTCTACAATCAATAAATAAAGTATTAAATGGTGAATCAAACGAGGATAATTTCAGTTTTAATTTAACACCAAGACAAATAATTCCTTTATTTAAATATGCGCTAACTACATCACATGATACTATAAAGAAACTTCAACCAATATAAATCAATACTACGATCCAATCGCTGATCATTTATATTCAATAATTTAAAAAAATATGTAGCCGTAGTATGGAATACTCGTATTTCCACTATTAAATGTGAATAATAAATTTTATTTCTAAAATTATATTTAATAAACATGCATGAGAAATATAAATAAATATTTTTTATGTTTTAATCTCAATTATATTATATTAAAATAATTAAAGCCAATTACTGATGTATTTCAATAAATATTTATTTTATTTTTTTGTGTGTATCTTATAAAAATTAAAATGCATATTTTTGTAAATAAAATGAATATTTTACAATTTTTTATTGCATACAAATTCTAGCCTTGATAATCTAAACGGACACATTTCTATTCATAAAAATATTTTCTATGATACGAATAACTATAGTAGTTGTCAATGAGAAAGTTGATTCCATAAACATAACTAGTGAGCAGATACGAACCGAGACGGCCATTGACGATTAGGATTTGACTTTAAAACTGAGTTTTAAAATATTTTAAATTTCGTTATTTTCGATTTCAGTAAAAAAAAAAAAAAAAAAAAAATTGATACGAATACTTTATATTAATACTTACAATACAACAACAATTTTTTCTACGATCTAGTTTCACAAATCTTAGACAGTTGACAGTGTTTAGTGCATTTATGATGTTAGGTGATTATGATACAATAGATTGTAAGAAATTAATGTTTAATGTATAACTACAAACGAGTCCATTATAGGTAGGATACATATGAAAATTAAATGTTCTACAGAAATTATGCTTTTATTAAAAGAGAAAGAAAAATATATATTGGCAATGCACAAAAGATAGATGATTAGAGAACTGTTTAGAATAGTTTAGTTTTTAGAGTAGTTTAAAGAATATAATGGAATGTCGAAGAAAACACATGATTTTAAACGGTGGACGGAGACATCGTATGAAACTCGAGATAGTGATTCAGTATTGTCAGTTTTTAAGGAAAGTAGGTTAGATAGGAATAGTATATTTGCAGAGTGTCGATGATTGAAACGACTTTCTAAGGATAAAAGACGTTACACTGGAGTGTAATCATGGGATGGACAGGGTATATATTCAGTTTATAAGCAGCGAGACGGAGGAATTTTCTTTGATTTATATTTTATACATAAAAATTGTTTTAATATAACACAAATTTTAGCCCTCCAGAATTATCATCCATGATTACACCACCGGTAATGTGTGAACTATGGGTGCAATACCTTTAAAACTATAATGTAGGTTTATACGAACGAATGGTGTAGACCAGATCAAACCACAGTTTACAAACACATGGACGTTGTGATTCAATTAGTCTCGAGAGAAATCACCTCACTCTAGCCTGTCCTCATGTGTATATGTTTAAATATATAGGAACCAGGTACCAGCATAGGACTAATATGTATACATGCGGATGTGACATGTGTATTGCAGTTGCATCCGAGGGCTGTAAAGCTATAGTTCCAGTAACTATAAATTATAAAACGCCTACTCGTCTGAGGACGTACAATTACTTACGTCTTTTAGTACGATAAGTTTATTTTATGTACTTATATGCCATAGATTTTATTTATAACTGTTGTTTTTTTCGTCTAAGGTATCACTATTATAATTATATATACATATACACAACTCGTATATAGATATATATGTAAGAAAATAGAGCTAAATGGTTAAGTTCAGCAGAATAAGAAACTAAATCATATAATTGTTAAGTACGTTTAGGTCATTCCACGAATATATTTACTTGAATTTGACTAATTCGTATTTTCAAAATCAAATATTTCACGTACACATACAAAAATAATAATTTTGAAAATATACTCGTATATTTAAATATATATAATGCTAAAATATTAATACATAAAACAAAACTAGAATCAAGAACGACAAGTACCTACTGTATATCTATACATATATAATATATATACGCAGAGACGTATTTGGCTGTGCAGAGGTCCTTGAGCACTCAGCATTTAGGGGTCCTTTTAAAAACAAAATTACGATTATTGTTCTACATTAACTACTAATTTCCATATTTTGGAATTCAAACATTTGGAAATTGAAACAGTATTATTAAACTCACCTCTTTGTTCAAAAATGTATCAATAATATTATTTTATCACAGAAATATAATAATAAATAACCTTGTAATCGCTAGTCACTATACGTCGATAGCTAGTTTTTAAACAAATGTATCACTAAAGAAGTAATCTTCATATATATATATATATAGAATTTAAATTGTATGTTGAATATTATCTAATATTATTTTAAAATTATAACATAATTGTCTAATATTTAGTTGACATAGGTTGCGCCAGTATGTTACAACAAAAATATGTATAATATACATTGTTTATACTACGTAAATTATATTTTTTGAAATCTGTTGGTTCCGGGCCCTGGGTTCGTGCCTCATTTGCCCTTAGGGTAAAGACAAAATTGCATATACGTTTATGCTGAATAGCAAAACATTGATGATAAATATAACGAAACAATTATTAGTTTTGAAAAGAACCATACATTGTGACATATTTTTTTTATTATACCTTAATTGTTTAATGGGAATTCTTAAATACCTACTTAAATCCGACTCGATATCTAATAATTAAGTAAATATGATTACAGAAAAAAATGGATTCTTATCGACGAATAAAAATTTAGGCTATATCTAATCTCTCACAATATACATAAGAATCAAAAACAATACACAATGATAGTGTTTCTCAAAGGGTGCTGTAATGGTCCTATTTCGCTGTCATAAGTTTTCGGCAAAACTATTCGCCTAAAAGTACTTGTGAATTTAGAATTAAATATACAACGAGTGAGATATAATTCTATTATAGCCATAATTGCATTAATATCAGTAGGTTTTGTATAAATTTAATTTGAGAACCACTAGAGTAATAAATATATGTATTTATATAGATTTAAGAAAACATATATATAGACATAACAAAGAACTTATTGGTGATTAGTGCAAAATGACTTAATTTTTCAGTTAGCAGGTCACATTCTCTTCAATCCGTAATCCACGTTTTCTACGAATGTGTAAATATATATTGATATATAATAACCATAATCTATAAAAATGTAAAATAAACTTGTATTAACCGAAGTCTTCAAATGATTTTAATCTTCTTCTTCTTCTTCTACTTCGCCTTCCTCCCAACTATTTGGGGTCGGCCACCCTTGTCCTACACCTCCACTTTACTCGGTCAATCACATCTCCTCTGCACACACCGACAGCCCTCATGTCATTTTCCAAAGTCTCCAACCATCTCTTTTTTGGTCTTCCTCTTCCTCTTTTCCCTTCAACGTCCATCTTCATAACCACTCTTACTGCATTCGTTTCCTCTCGCCTCATCACATGCCCAAACCATCTCAGCCTATTTTCTCTCATCTTGTCCACAATTGGCGCTACACCAACACTACCTCTCACGTATTCATTCCTTATTCTATCTTCTCTTGTCACTCCACTCAACCATCTAAGCATTCTCATTTCCGCGACACTCATACTTTGTTCTATTCTCTTGTTAACCGCCCAACACTCTGAACCATACAGCATAGTTGGTCTCACTACACTTTTATAAAATTTACCTTTCAGCCTAATTGGAATTCTCTTATCGCATAACACGCCCGATGCTTCTCTCCATTTCATCCACCCGCACTTAATCCTATGTTTTACATCAATGTCAAAGCCCCCGTCCTTTTGAACAAAAGATCCTAAGTATTTAAAGCTCTCAACTTCACCTATCACATCACCATCTATTGTCAGTTGTCTCCTCATTCCTTCAACTTCTTGGTCTCTTTGTCCAAAATCATACTCAATATACTCAGTTTTATTTCTACTAATTCTCAATCCCTTTTCTTCGAGGGCTAACTTCCACTCATTTAACCTATTATTGACAACTTCTAGGTTTTCTCCTATCAGAACTATATCATCCGCAAACATCATACACCATGGTATCTCACCCTGTATCTCCTTTGAAACCTCATCCATTACCACTGAGAACAGGTAGGGGCTTAGAGCTGACCCCTGGTGCACACCTACTCCTATACTGAAACCTTCTGATACTCCACACCGACTCTTGACACTAGTACTCGACCCTTCATACATATATACCCTTCAAATGATTTTAATAAAATTATTATTCCGTTGAAATTAGAATAGCATTATTCACAGTTAAGTACACATTTATGGAATCATTTCAATCAACTTATATTACATTTAGAACATAAAAAATCATTTTTAACATTTAAAAATCAAAAAAAAAAAAAACCCTTTACATTTTTCAAAAGCATGTATTTATAAGACTTCACGTTTTGTAAAGACCCTGTGCGTTGTTGTAATGAAAACACTTTTTTTTTATTAACATACAATTAATTAAATCTGTATATAAACTAAGGCTCAATACAATATAAAATAGACAAGCGTATAAATGAAAATAGAAAACAATATTTTGTGGATCACAATCTAAAATCCTCGCTAAAATCAATAACGTTGCTTTAAAATACTGTCAAGTAGTTTATTCCATGTATGGTGTGATCTTATATATAATAATATGGATGCATATGAATTCTGTCTCTAGAAAAAAAGAATACGTCATGACAATCGTACTGCGTGCGTTATTTTCTCACAACACGTCTGAGTGCGTCCACGATTTTCGACAACGATTCCGAGTTGCGTCCGCAATAATAATATAGTAGATATTATAGTTTATCGGTACCTTATTTGTAAATTTAGCACAAAGCCGTTGCCAGGGAAGGGTATTAGGTTTCAGACTCCCCTCCCACCGAAAAATGTTCTTTAAATTGAACGGTTTTAAATTCTTATTACACTTTAAATTTAAAATTTGCTAGTCAAAAAATATATTTATTCTTTAAACCTTTTCCCCAATAAAATTAAAATATTTATCTGACTCAAACCTTCATGTAGCACATATTAACATTAGTCAAATTGATAATATGACAACAACCGATGAATAATGGAAAATCTTGAAATTATTAAAATGTTAAGTAGAAAAAATGAACAATTGCACATTATAAACAAAACAATTTCCTATCTAATATTTTTTAATTTATTAGATAATCTTATTTAAATATGTATATAAATTTACATTTAATTACAATACAATATAATAACACTGCATCATGTGACATATTATTTTTCAATACATCCGAATAATATACATATATTTTTAGACATTTTTAGCCACACCCTCATGATAATAACAGCACTTAGTGTTTAAAAATGAGACAGAAAATATGTGAATTTTTAATTAATACATAAGAGGATGCAACTCGGACGTATCGTAAGAAAACCATATATGTAACTCGGACAAAATATAATAGTGCCCAATTAAATTACTTTGAAACTTGAATAATGATAATTCTTTTTTTACGAATGAAAGTTTATAATAGTTTATACGAGTATATTATAGTGAATAAAATAAGAATATTAAAAATAATAACCATAATAGGAAGCTAAGATAAGAAAAGGTGTGAGACAAGGCTGTCCCTTGTCGCCTTACTTGTTCAATCTATGCATGAAAGAAGCCATTGAAGAAATGAAAGAGGTAAACAATGGCGTAAGAATAAACGGAGAAGAGGTATAAGATTTGCGGACGACACTGCACTGGTGACAGAAGTGAAGGCAACATGAATCTCATGCTTAACACATTATCTTAGGAGCGCTTAGAAGAAATGGAAATGTGGATTTGGAGAAAAATGAAAAAAACATCATGGGTTGAAAGGAAAACAAATGAGCAAGTGTTAAAAGATGTAAGCGAAAAAAGGAATATAATAAAACACATATTAAAAAGGAAAACGAAATGAATAGGGCACCTGGAAAACGAAATGAATAGGGCACCTACTCAGACATAACACATTTATGAAAAATATCTTTGGAGGAAAGATATTGGGGAAAAGATTTAGAGGGCGCCCAAGAACATCATATTTCCAAGACCTCAAACACCTCATGGAGGTCACAACATATTCAAAATTGAAAAACATGGCAAATGACAGAGACTTATGGCTACCACGACAAGGCGAGGCCATAAGATGATGATGATGATGATGATGATTAAAACAAATTACTTAAATCTTTGAAAAAATAAAAAATAAATAAATAAACAGCCTGCGTAAATGTTTAAGATAATATTAATTTAATAATTTCTATGATTCAACTTTAATTATTCCGATTAGAAAAAAACGTGAAATCTAGTCAAAATCCGAATAAAATTAAAAGATTAATGAGGATTAACCGTAATCATCACAATTAAATTTCCCAAAATATAAAGTACCCTTAAGTAAATTATTTAAAAGTTTGTTATTCTTATAAGCTTAAAAAAAACATATAAATATTAAAAATTAATAAGTCTATATATATATATTCAAAAATAATTATACTCACACACACGCACATATGATATAGGCACACACCTAAATTAATTTTAGCTGAGTCCATCAATCACCACTGTAATTCAATACTTATTTATACACAATTATTGATTAGTCTTCGATTCTATTTGTAGCTGATTAAAAACACCAAATTTATACATTTAGTTAGACGGATGAAAATAATTCACTGGATTCTTGACTCGGCCAAAATTATTAATAGTCTGCATAATATATTTTCATAATTCATATTGACTACGTAATTTTTTTTTTTTTTTTTATATTAAATTAAATAATCGTTTTTATTATTTGAAAAAATAAAAACAGCTAATGATTTTTCTCCTACCAAAAACTGCTATAATACGCATATTGCACGTTGTAGCTTGTTACGATATGCATACAAATTAAGTATCTATATACGTTTTATTGGTCAGTTAATTTACGAAAATAAAAATAAAATAATAACACTTTATAAGTATATAAAATTATATCGTGTAAATATTAAATTTATAAAAAATTATTTATATAAATATGTGAAAACTTTATCCGGGATCGATATCACCAATATATTCTGTGCTATTAGAATCATATAATGTTGTTATTATTTTATGTATACACAGAACAATATATCGTTGTGTATAGTATGATATTCATACGCAATCTATCTACATATAAACTAGAAAAAAATTAAATAAAACAAAAAACAGACAAAATCGAACTGATCATTATATATACGATCGCTCTTAAAATGAAATAAAATGATACTCGGTGTACCCGCCAATATACATTTTTGAATACTCATTCGATCGACTGATTTAATTTGAAGTATAAAAATCGTTTGACCTATACGGATAATCCACATGAACAAATCCTTCTGTATCGATACAGTGCAAATATATTATCTCAGTTTTACTGTTGATTTATATTTTAAATATACATAGCACATAATAACTGTGAATCTTCTGCATATACTTCTGCACATTGTCCGTTGTAATCAGTGTATCATTTGGACCAAGTACAGACTGCAGAAAAACAGCGGGACTCCTAACAGATTCAATCGTAGATAACGAAAAAATGTATAAATCATGTAAGCAACAATCAAAATAAAATATAACTATTCCATATGATTACTGATAAATATAAATATTTCAAAATTAAAATTATTATTATACTTGTTTTAATGCTATAGTAAAAAAATTACATTTTTTCATTGACTTGGTTTTTTATTAGGTATATGTATTTTATTTAGATATACATTGAGAACGAGAGTTTAAAAAAACATTTTATGTTCTAATAATTGGTTATAAAATGATTATGTTTAAATTATCTTTAAAAATACAGTACGCATTATCGTTTGTTTCGTTGACTTTAGATTTATTTTGTTGGTAGTTTATTTTACTCCAGTACTCAATGTCACTGTAAATGTCACTATTGGTATATTATTCAAAAATATCGCTTTGAAATGTTGAATATTAAATCTAGAATTGGATTAAAACAATAATCTCTTTCAAACAGAATAAGTGAACACGTTTGTTTCTGCAATTTATTGCCAAAAAATCGACAACCTATATATGAGTTATACATATGTTTATGTATAATTGACTACCTAACCTGATTGTATTTTTATTTTTCATTGCAGCAAATATGTTCTTTGAAATATTTCAGAACAAATCGTGTGCATTATTTTTATTCAATAAAAGAATAAACGCGTTCATATACCCATTTATTTAGGTTTAAAATAAAACCTACAAAACATGAGTAAGAATTGAAAAATAAAACGCGCACATATTATGGGTACATAATACATACGAGTTTCTACATACGCTTACGCTATTCCATTTACCGAACGCTACAACATTAATCTTACGGGGCAGACAGCACAACAGCGCTCGTTTTGATATGGTGTAAAAAAATAAAGCACATTCTACATTTGATTTATACTGAACATTTTATCAATCATCATACAAATTCCAATAGTATGACCGAACAAACGGTGTATCAAAAATTCAGAAATGAACCTTTACGCGGCATTTACATTGCCACGAGTTTATCTTATAACAATGTTTGTTCCCGATTTGTGGCATACGAATAGACGCTCCTTAGTAATTCTCAACTCCATAAATAGTTATCGAAACGTTTCTTTATTAAGACGATTTATTATCTCTGATAAAATCTAACGTTGTGCGTATTACTTGTTATTTATCATGTGTATACTTTATAAACAGTATTAAAAATTAATAAATCTAAGTTTGTAATCTTGAAATTACTCGATTTTCTAAATAATTCATTCGGAGTTTTGGTATAAATTTACATAATAAAATTAATTAAGTTAAATATATTGCTTTCTTTTTTTTTTAATTGGCTCTAGACAACAAATATCATAATGTCAGGTCTCGTATATAAGGATTTCAATTTTGAAAACATTATAAGTCTTTGGAATAAATGACATATTTAAACATAAAAATTTTATATTATCAACATTAATTTGTACCTTGTATTCTACAAAAGAACTTAAATTATTAGTTAAACTCCAAATAGTTATAATAAACAAATGCAAATAAAATAGTTTTAAAGATCACATGCATCGTTTAATACGAAAAATTTAAATGTTATTTTTGAGAATTTATATTTTTAAATTTAATTTAGATTAATTGATAACCCTTGCTGATGTAATACTTTTGTTAAATATGTCATTTAACATACAATGTTTCTGTATGGCATACTGAGAGATATTTTTAATTGTCAATAATATCCTATTACAACCAAGAAAAATTGTACGTGGCTAACAAAAGTCTTTTGTAACAGTTAATAAAATCTAAGACTATCCGTAAATTTATTTGCAGCGACAAAAATTATTATAATTTAATCTATTAAATACTATTAATCTATTTGACCAAAATCTTTGAGAATATATCAATTACTAAACTTATAGGTTTAAAGGTAGTATTAAAAGTTGCCTTTACCAAGTTAAACCCTAGTGTAAATATTATTAAAAAAATAATAAGGATTAAATATATGAACACAATGTCAATATTATCCTTTCGTTAAAATTAGATCGATTCAACCCTCTCGTTTTTACTTTGTTACAACTCATAAAATATATATTATGTAACTCACATAATAACGTAATACCAATATACCAATACTGTTTAATTTCTCTCAATATAAAAAGTAACGAATCAACAATTATACTGTAACAACCAAACCTGCCAAAAATAATATAATTTATTCAATTGAAATCCTAAAAAAGCCACTGGTTACTGTATAAGTACCTATAAGTACCCATATAAAGTCTCATGTCAATCACAGAGCCAAAATATACTCAAATAATCTAATGCATCTGAAGCTGTGTATCATGTGTCTATAATCTTCGTTTGCGAAGAAGACAATTTTTCTTATCAAATTTAACTGTAATATTTAATACACTACGCCGCAGAAATCGCTACTGATAGAGCCTTTGAATACGCTAATATACTGTTGTTTACATGCAAGATTCCAGATCTCTCCTTGATTGAAGGAAAGAAAGACGAAATCTGCATGTCAAAGTCGAAATTCCCGAAGTCGATTCTAAATATTCCGTAAAACAAGAAATTGAAAATATGTAGATTAAATTAAAGCATGTATGACAAAGTTAAAAACTTAAAATAAAAATTATAAATAATGACAAAAACTAAACATGTATGTATTTTCAGCTGCAGTTATATGTAACTATTGTTGAAATTATCTAGATAATAATTTCTTTCATTGTATTTTATCTAAATACATTTTGTTCAAGTTGTCCAAAATGGAAAAACGTGTATAGATTAATCTATCCATAGATAAATTTGATCTTGAATTTAAAAAATTTTATTTGTGAACAATTTTGAATTAGTTAAAATTAATGAAATTATTCTAGAAACAGCGATTTATAAAATTAATTTAAATAATACCTATATCTCGTATTTTTATAAATAAATTGAATTTTTTTGAATTAAATTTCTGAACAAGTTTAACAAATAATACCCCTATTTTCCCTATATTCTATATTCTCTATATTCTATTTTCACCCTATACTCTAGTTATTAATTACTATACATGTTTGTGATCTTTCTCTATTGAAAAGTTTTGACTTGGTAGCGTGTACTCGTATGTGTGTCCGCGAGCGCGCGCTCGTGTGTGTACGTTTTCGGCTTGTTCATTTTCACAATAAAAATAACCTATTATGTATGATCATTATTTATGAATATATAATTAATATTTTTAAATAACCAGTAGGCAAACTAATTTGTTTTTATGAATAAATATAAGGAGGTTATTTCAAAAATTAGTTTTAATAATAATATGCATTTTTATTATTGATACGCAAAAAGGAATTTGTCTATTTTATTATCTAGATAATAACGTTTTATTATTAACTTTGTCTAGATAAAAATAATATTTTTCATCTTCATTTTTATCTAGATAATTTTTTTTTATATAATTATCTGTATCTTATCTAGATAATTATTTTGTTATCTATACTAACACTGGCCGTAACTGTTAGAAAACAACGAACTGTGTAAAATAGTATAATAATATAAAATACGTCAAATTAGAAGGGGCCATGGTCCCCTCTAGCCTCTTCATTATGGTACCTACATAATTAATATGTAAATATACATCATTATTCTTCAGTATATTTAAAACTATGTACAACTTGATCAAAGAAGTAAAATTTAAATAAATCACTGCAGGAGTGGATATCATTTGGATTTAGACAGTTATAATTCATTTTGCATTCATTATTTATTGATAATTTTTAAAAACTATTCAGAACTAAACTAGGAGTAATATACACAACAATAATTATCAATTAACCTTTGCGTTATATAATACTTCATAGCTGTTCTTAAATCCTAATGGAACATGAGACAAATAGTCTTTCACACTAAAATATATACGTAATATATATATATATATATATATATATATATATATATATATATATATATATGTCTAAAAGTATAAAATCTGAACATTATATTGTACAAAACTAGTACTCAAATAAATGTTCACTGAAAAAGGATATATCACTTTAAAACTATTACTTTTTTCATTATTCATTGGAAATGTAAAAGTGTCTGATAATATATTATATTATATTGATTTTGTCCGTCGTAAATATTTATATTGCGCTAATAAAACGTTATTATCAATTATTATTACCTATATGTGTGAAGATTATTCTATTATGAAAATAATATATTTATCACGACTTGAGTCATATATTATGATATACGTCCACTTACTACAAATTGGATAAAAATAAAGGTGAATTATCGCACATCTAATTTAGCACTAAGTTATTGTAGAAATATCTTGATGATTACTTTATTTTGACATAATATTTGATTTTTTAGACAGAAAAACTGTATCGGCACTCACTGTTTCTTTCTTTTGCTTACGATTATCAACCACACATATTATATCTTTATTGTCTACCTACGATTATATCCCAATATTCTAATACCTATATACCCGTTCAATGTGGTCAATAGTTTATGTAAAATCATCATAATTCCTGGCTAATTTTTTTTCAGTACCAATTAATATCAATCAATTCAATATCGTATACGTTTGCAGGTTTATTAAACAATTTTATTATAAGATCAAGTTGTGCAAAGACTCGTATACATTCAAATATCTAACTTATGAACAGTATTTTTCATAACATTATCTTTTTTCTTTTGTGAATAACTCCGCAAGAATTGTACATTTTCGAAATATTATTCACAGTGAAAATTTAATCTAATGCTAAAAACTTTGAATGCATTTTTCACTGTTACAGTGTTAGTAAGTCTAGAAATCGAAACAATTTTTGTACACATTACAAATAGCAATATCGTATATAGGTACAGATATGTAAAATACAAATGCAACGTTGCCAATATAAGGACGGTATAAATTTTATTTGTGCAACTCAAATTTTTTCAAGTGTGTGTTTATGTTGTAAATCATTGATATGTAAGTGTAATAGTTTTATTTGAAAAATAATTCTATTAAATATATGAATAGTAAAAATTAAATACAATTTCGGTGCGTGTAACAATAATACAAAACAAAGACCTGGAAATAATATAAAAAAATTAACATTATAGTGTCGTACACATTTATGTGCCGCAGAATAAGTTTTAAATGGTAAAAAGTGTCTAATATATAATTTAAACAAATCCATGATTAACGTTTTCGGAAAAATAAAATTAATGCATTTGTAATGACTTATCTATCGCGGTGTAGTTGAACGCCCGGTGAGATAACATAGCGAATAATATAGGGCCCCTATTCTTAAACGCTCTGCGTACACGCGAACACGATTCGTACACGTCCAAGAATAGGGGTCAGTTTTCTACTTTCCCCCGTAGAAATTTCCTCGAAACGCGTTGTATTAATTATATATATATATCCTTAAACTTTATCCTTATACTAATCGGACGCGTTTCTGATTCGTAGAAATAATCCAATATCACGTATCTGTAACCGTCGTTCTTCGCCATTTACCTACTTATTTTAGTTTTACGGCGGCAACAGCGATAAGAAAAAAAAAATCGAAAACGTTTTGCGTAAATTGTATTAGTTTTACGAACGATAAACGCGGTAGAATTTGTACGTGTGAAATTGCACACATGCTATACACTGTTGTCGATGTCGATGCAATACATGGTGAGCATAACACAATAAACGACGAACCAACTGTTATGACGTCACGACGATTTTCTTGCTCCAAAGCTTTCGATGCCCATTCCGAGAAGTCGGGCCATGAATATGTAATCTGGAAGATCTTACCTTTCGATTAATGTTCTGCGAAATAATTAATGTTTTGCTTAAGTCTAAAAATATAAATCCCGAGACTCTCTACGGTGCCGCGGTATGGTTGCGGGAATAGCTACGTCCTGTAGAACGTAAAGTTTTAACGACAATGTTTTATCATCAAACGGTAAACAACTGTATTTAAAACAAACTTAATTTTTCTCAGTACACATTTATAATAGCATGCATAAATACGTTTTCACGTAAGTACATTAAAACGCGTTCTTCAATCGTTCTTTAACACTCTAGACGTCTAAGATGTATTATACACTGCACGTGATATCGTTGATTTTATGATACACAGATACGCCACCACATGTTGTTAAAATCGGTAACACTCAAGGTTCATAGATTTGAATCTATAAACTTTAGATAGCACCTACCTAAGTGGGCGCAGCCACTAGACATCACTGTAATCTTACGCATTCGCTTGAAAAAAACAGTTTTTCGACAATAGAAAAAATAACTCATATGTATCAATAGTTTTCCGCAGTTGAAAACCTGATTTCGTTGAGTCGAATTCAAACGATTACAACGACGCTTAGTGGCTGCGTCCACGTAGACTATCGATTCTAACAACAGGTGCAATCTATACGTTGCAAAATAAATGGTAATACCTGTATACCGTCGTCCTTCTATGACGACAATATATTTTATCATCATTATGTTCGAATCGTTTCCAAAAATGTAAAATAATAAATCATATCGTCGTATCGCATCATATGATAGTGATTACATCGTATAGTACTAATATAATGCTTGAATATAAACGTAACGTGCGTTTGCTATTGGTATATTATCGATGTATTTATTTACAATAATAATAATAACAATATGTTAATGCGTGCGTCGTATACGTTTAGGCTGCACAAGGGGTGATACATTACATTATATATACATATAATACACGATATACACATTGTATATATTCAGTAAAAGATCTTGCAGATAACTCGAGGAAAAACGAATCCCATCGAAATTTCTTATACACTTAAATAAATGTGTACCTATCATACATATATATTATATTCTTTTTCGATAACTTTAAATTTTTTTTTGTACCGGTTCCGTTTTTATCGACTTCTTACCGATATTTTAATTCGTTTACATACTATATGCATATATCTGCACATAAAAACCTATAAATAGTAAAAATATTTTAGTTGATTTTTGAAGGGGTCTGAAGAATTTGATTAAAATAATACAACTTAAAAATATTAGACGTTCACTGATACGACGATGTTTATGTCATGAAATATTGGAGCAATTCTTAATAAAAAAAACTATTTTTAGAAAACATTTTCTTGTGCACATCTGTGCATTTCTTCGTGTACAAATTTTAATACGTAATCTTACCTACAGCTAAATCACAAATAATACCTAGTAAATTGTAAAAAAAAAGAGATAACTATTACCTATTATTATAGTTCGTCGATTTCATTTTTTCAAAAACTATAAAAATTGTATAAATTAATTTTTAGAGAAAAAGATTTATTCCAGTATTCCTGACATTTAAACTAAAACAATGTATTTCAGAGGGTGGTAATTAAAAAAATAGTAAAAAAATTGAATGATTCGGCTATTATCGACAGTTATCAGAAATATAAAAGCAATAAACAAATATCAGAGTTCTTTGAAAAATAATAGTTATCGGTTAAAAAAAATGTATTTAGCTATTAGCACACTTAAAGGTGTAAAAATATTTAAATAATTATGGAATACAGCTATTCGAAAACATCGAAATTCGAGATTAGAATTAGTGTATTTCCATCGTGAAGTGATAAGTAAAAAATTATACTGCGCACATTGAAATAAGATACACCCTGTATACGTAGCTCGCAGTAAATGGGCTATTTTAATGTTTACAGCAAAATATGTTTAACTGTATGTTATTACTTTACGAGAGATTATAAAATATACAGCAGAATGATAAAATTTAACTAACAAAAGGGACCATCGTAAATCAGTAACTTATCAACTCATTCGTCACACTGCCCACGCACGTCAAATTATATTTCGTATATGAGCAACATTATGGGCAATGTGTATACACGACGTATTCTCATCAATTAAATACATCAGTCTTATCAGACGGAATTATTTACACTAAAATAATTTTTACTACATAATAATACAGTATAACGATGACATGAATAAATCGCGTAACTTATAAAAAAATAAATAAAAAATAAAAAATATTATTATAATGCAACACAAAATTGATCCGATACGGACTATGGATGTTACGGAAAGCTGTCTTATATGGAAAATTTTATTCAGATTGGTCGCGAACGAAAAATCGACCTGAATGAGTCAGGAAAGTCAGAAACTTATCTAAAACGATGTTTCTTAACTCCTATTAAGTCTTATACGTTCCATCTTGTACGGTTTTTACTATTAATAAATTATTGTTATTATCTTAGTGTTTTAAATACAAATCGATTGTCTATCATCTTGTAAGTATATTATATTTGTGTGTATATATAACCATGCTTGATTAATTATCACTAACAACGATTATTAATATATATATATATATATATATATATATAAATTAAGTTGTACTTCATTCGGAAAATCGGTGAACAATGTCACTTTTACAATGCCGTATTAAAGATTTTGCCACCCAACGGTAACAAAATTTTGTCACCCCTCTTCTCTAAAGTGTAAAACTGAAAACAAGTGTCTTCGACTGTTCATTAAAAAACCGCTCGCTTTATTTTTTCCATTTCAGTGATGAAGCAACTTAAATAAATGGAGGTAATTTAATGGGTCTTATTGAAATGTTTAGTAATGATAAGTGAACATAATCCAAAGTAATCACAATCCAAAATTAAAATTAAACATGATCATTAAACATCTTATTCAGCATAATATGAATTGATCAATATAATTACAACATAAACACAAGAATTTTTATAGAACTAAGCAGCCCCTATTTTTCATAAAAATGTGTACTATACATTTTGTAATGTTCAATGATATGATACAGAGTCCCGCTCTACTCAACTTCAATATTGTTTTAATATTTAGTACAATATCAGTAATAATTTTTAATAATAGTTATTTTTTATTAATCAAATTGCACATTATAATTAAGTAACTACCGATCTATTACTATTTTTTACGCTGAAAATATACTTATGTTTGGTATAAATTTGAAAACTATTTACAAATTATTTTAACGTGGGTTGTGTAATTTAAAATGTAATAGATATATGTAAATCACCATCAACTGGTTTGCTTAAGCTGGCTTTCTGAAAAACACTTTCATAATATTCTGTTTTTATTAGTGTTAGGTACACACTTCTCGAATCCATAGTGCACACTTCCAATTTCAGACTGCATATTTTGTGTCAGGGTTCACTAAAAAATAGCGACTGGAATAAAATGTATGTAATGTATTAGTTGATGAAACCAAAGATTCTAGAAAAGAATAATTGAGTTTTTTTATTCGATTTTGTAATAATGACATAAATGTTCATCAAAATGCACAATGTTGCAATCATATACATAAATGTGATGCAAAGTCTTTATGTGATACGATTCTAAGATTGGTTGGAAAAAATAATTTTGATTTACACAAATATATATTTTAGTGCTATGATGGAGTATCAGTTATGAGTGGTTGGTTTTTTGGTGTGCAAAAAAAAATAGCAAAAGTTATTCCACAAGTCATTAATACGCATTATTATGCATATATTCCTTATCTTCGTTTAATTAATAAAATTCAAGATGTAAAACCAGTAGTAGATTTTTTTAACACCATTCAAGGAATTTATAAATATTTAATGAATGGTCATACCAGGAACAAATTGTTTATAAATATTCAAAGGAAAAAAAAACATAAAAGTACTACACTAGGAAAAGACGAACAATCTGCAAGGGCTCGAGTAGTACTCGAATAAATGTATTTTTTCAATTTTATTTGTTGTTTTGCGTGTTACGAAAACAATTTTAAAATGTGTAAATTGTGTTTTTATTGAACTTCAATGTGCATTAATATCATTGCCTTCCGTAATTAATTTGATAAACTCGATAAAAAATGATCTCAATAAATTAAGTAATTATGATATTATTAATGAAATATATGAAAAATGCAAAAAGTGTGCTTCAAATTATGATTTTAAAATCGATGAAGATGATTCAAAAAATGTTAAAAGAAAAAGAAACATCGCGTTCAATAAAAGTCTTTATGACTATTTAGTCGGCTCAATACTTGATACATATCATACACCCAATGAATAATGTTAAAACTGAAATATTTTTTTCGTTTTAGACACGTATATTATTAATTCATTATAATAATTATATTCCTCTCTTATTCATTTTTTGTATGTACTACAAATAACTTATCAAATGTTAAATCATACGGTATTGTATAATAAATTTAAATTTGGTTATTTTTTTAGCTTCTACATTCCTTCCTAAAATAATTTGTATAATTGCTGCTTAATATTTTCTGTGATAATACTTATGTTTAACACATAATTAAACTATAATTCTAATTTTTAGATTTTTTGCACAACTTGAAATTCGATTTTCAAAAAAAAAACCCAAAACTTATTCGAGATCTTTAAGCAAAGCCGTATCAAACGATTTAACCCCATGGGGCAACATTTTTTCGCACCTTTCTACGATTTAATTATTAATTGTCATTTTATTATATAAATTTCCATGGGATACCATACTACCACACACCACGAAAACTAACTAATATAAAATATGCAATATTTATTATATATAATTAGTAATTTATTTTAATTGAAAATATCTATAACAAATTAATATTTAAAAAGACCAAACATTATTTTATAATTTATATTTTTTTTTTATGCTTTATATTTGGTAAATTTCTAGACTAAAGTACTCCAATCAATACTCTCTACTACTTCAGATTCCGTGCACAAGAATGATAAAGATGATGTTTTTTAATTTACTAATGATGGGTGGAGATATGTTTTTACTCTTTTCAAACAGAAAATGACCGTTCACTGCTAGAATTTGAACAAAGCATGCATGTAAATAATATAAATGTAATTTCTATTGATGAAAGTGTAGAACATATATTATATTTTATTAATGCTTTTAATAAAGCGTGAAAATCATTTTTTTGATTTTTTGGTATTTTCGAAACAAGCAAAACATTTTTTTTTAGCATTTCCTTTTACTCTCTTCCTATTTTTACTGTCACTAGCTTCCTTTTTTCTAACTTCATTTTCCGACTTCATAATGAAAATAAGTAATAATTTAAAGTTCAATTACTTAACTATATTAATTAACAAGTCAATATAAATAAAATATAAGCTAAGTTACCCAAGTTATGAAAAAATCCCTAATAATGCAAAATAAATTATAAATACTTACCTACTAAGTTATTAGCAATTTAAATTAACATGTGTAAAATTTACGTAATAATTTTACGGATGATTTCATAAATGTCGATTATAAAAAGAACCGGATGGGCCTCGCTCTGCTGTACAGTTGGGGGTGGAATGCACCTCGTTTATAGGATAAGTCATTACAATGGATTTGTTAAAACTTGTTGATTTGTTAACTTAGTGTTAAAATTTTGAACCTTAAGTATGAACAGAAAAAATTTTATGAATTTTATCTACAAAATAACTTGCAAATTATTGTGATTTTTACACATTTTATACAAATTTGAGCATTAAGGGCTTATAAAAAGAATTGAGTTAACCGATCATCGATATTTTTTAGTTACGATAAGTTTAACTTATTATAAACCTTGTATTAAATTTTCAAGAGTTTTCGGTCAACTAATTAAATTTTATAGATGTTTAAAAACAAAAATTTTACAAAAATCGAAAATTTAAATTGTCTATAAATAAGTCAAAATATGTCAAAATACTTTGAAATCTTAACCATGTATAGAAAACGTCAATATAAAGATTTGGTGAAAATTTCAAGTTGTTGCGATTTTTGGTTTTTGAGTTAGAGCATTTTAAAAAAATGTAATTTGTAAAAACGTGATTTTGCGTAAAATTTCCTGTTTTTTCGTAATTTTTTATCTTTTTTTTCGATTTTTTTAAAAAGTATTGAAAAAGTTGGATTTTTGACTTGCCAAAGTACCATATACATTCACTTTCCTTTCAGAAAAGTTGCTGCTTAAGCAAATTGAAGCATTTTTACTGCCAAAAAAGGTGTCGTCAGACACAAAAATAAAAAATAAATAAATAAAAAAAAAATTAATAAAAAAAAAACACACATCATTGTAAAACCAATAGATTCCATCACTCCGTTCAGAATCTAAAATAAAATGCTCATAATGCAATAATTTATGTCTAATACTGCATTACCAAGTACAGTGTACAGTCGATAGTCAGCAATTGTTAAGCCGGGTTCACCCCACACATTTTTACAAATTTTACTAAAAACAGTTCAAGTTAAAATTTAACAAAAATGTATATATATATATATATATATACATACTATATACTTACAGGTTCTGTTATTTTACCCATGTTGACAGATATGGTTTATATTTACACCTATACATTTTAGAGATAGGTTAGATTCATTACGTTATTTAAAACTGTATAAATATAATGAAATAATGTACCTTACAAAATGTACATAGTTTATTAAATTACTAGAATAAATATCATGGTTATTATAAAAATTAGTTATGATAATATTTCATATCTATTAAAAAAACCGCGAAAAATATGTAACCAAAATTTGATAGCATATATGATATATTGGTATCACATATTTTCAAAATACACGGTCTGGTAAAATATACGTCACCGTGTAGTGGTATTAGACATTGTATTATACATAAAGACATTTGAATTTAACACGAAGATTTTCAGTCACAGTCCACGGTTTTGTTTATCATTATCATAAATGTTTAAATATAAACTATAGCGGCTGACAATGAAAATAAAACGTAATATACTAATATCACTAATATCAGTTTAAAATATTTAGTTATATTCGGTAATAATATCCAAATACTGTGAAAGGGATTTTTCTTTATCGCCTGCCGTCGCCCTGCCAATCTATTTGGCACCGACTGAACTATATTATGCATGATTTTGAAACAGACCTCATAATACGAGTATAGATATATTTTATCTTTATAATTTTTAATATTATTGCAATAATATTAAATATAATAATAATAATAATAATAACAATAATTTATAATCATGATTATAAATATTTAGAATATAGTAAGTATTAATAATCAATGGTAATACACAGTAGTCAGTAGTCAGTATAGACCACGGTCGATACAACTGTAACGGGTTTTATAGGGATTTTCGATGAGAAAGGATAAATAGATTTATTTTTTCTCCGTTCATTACGGTGTCTTTTGTTTAGTATTTATAAAATTATAACATATTTGGTTTTTGGAGCTATAGGTATCATATTAAGCGCAAATAAAGGCGCCCCCTTACTTTATAAAACTACGGTGCCCGGGGGAAATTGCCCCTTCCCCATCATTAACACGGCTCTGTCTTTAAAATATTATACTATTCCAATGTTAATTATTTCAATTCATAATGTCCATTCTTGCCAACTTGCTGAACATTACAAGTATTTTGGAATTAATCTGTTAAAATGTCATCAAAATTTTCTTTGGCAAAATCAATACTCACACAAAATAAAATGCTGAGTCTTGATTTAGATTCGTTACGCTTAAAAATCTTTCTATTGTATTTTCAGAAACTTTAAAAATTCTTCATTTGATCAAAATACTTTCATTTCCTACTGCATCGAACGAGAGATTCTTTTCCTCGTTAAAAAAGTTAAAACTTATTTAAGAATCGATCTGATGGTTAGGTTAAAGATAGAGATTCAGAAACATGAAGCAAGTCAAATAGATTTAAAAATAGGCTGTTAATAAATTTGCTAAAATAAAGAATAGATTTCACCTTATTTAAATTCAACTTTCGTTTGTTTTTATCTAATTTTTAGCTTTGTTTATTTATTAGTTATTTGATATATTTGATAACAGATAACTGCTTACTAATAGTGATTTTTTTCTATTATATAAACATGCTTACTTAATTTGTAATTACTATTTTCTATTACGATTTTTGGTATAAAATATATTTAAAATCCTGCATTAAATATTTAATAATAATTTTATACTTAAAGTAGTTTGGTGAAAAAAACTATTTAACCTGTCTTAAATCTTGTCACCCCTATTTAAAACCTAAAATGGTGCCCCTGTTTGAGTAGTACTGAAGGGGGTATTTTACTAATTTTCTAATAGTATTCATAATAATTACGAAAAATAAAAAATAAAAAGATCTAAAAATTAATTTTTACAGTGAATTGTTAAACTTATTTATCAACATATTATTATTTAATCATTATAATTATGCTTAATTAAGATAATTTTGTAAACGTAGTATTTTTTTCTTACAACAAGATATTTTAAAATTATTTTGTCGATTTAGAAATTTTATGTTATTTTCCTATGTTGTTTCATTTCTGACTTCAAATTATTAACAATTTAAAATTTTGGACATTTAAGTATTGAGATTAGAGTCAAATATTAAATAGATCCCCTTAAACACTTTCGTACCAGTTGTATTTATTTTATGAACTATATATTTTTAAAAGTTATTTTTTTTCTGGGTATCAAATAATTTAACTCTAAAGTTTAGAGAACGAGTTGATATCTAATACTTAAAATATTACATAAGAGTTTAACTCTAGAACATGGCATATATCTTATTGTTTTTAATTTTATCTTTTGTATTATTTGATATTATTTTCATTATTATTATTGTAATTATAATTATTTATATTATATTAGTGGTTTTAATAAATATCATGATTGATGCGCATTATTCTATTACTGGCCTTTGACACCTATAAAGTTATTTAAAATAAATCAGCAAATTATGTTTTCAAATGAAATTATGAACACAATCGCGTAATGACCAATGAACAAAAATACGTCACATATACATAAAAAATTTGGGGAAAAAAATGTAATAAATCTATTACCTAAATATTACATAATTTCTTTAAATCATATAATAGATATTTTTATAAAAAAAATTGCTGTATGCGTTTAAGATTTTACCCTTTACTCACCTTCTATCCATATAATAAAATCATGTCCGCCAATACAATAAGCAAAATAATACTATACACCTACCTGCTCTGTATACATGGCTAATAATTGAGACATTCCGATACGACAGTAAACAGTCTATTTTAAAACGTGTTCTATTACAGTTCAAATAATCTGTCAAGGATATAAATAAAGTATGGCTTACATAAATAACGAACCGTATATTTTGAGTATTACCAACGTATTTCAATCCTCTCTATGGCACTTCATACATATTTCATATACGAATATTCAAATAATAATCAACACCAATTAATTGTAAAATTCACGTGTACAGATTACGTGTTCAATGGCATGGTGAAAAAAAAATATAATTTACTTCGCTACAGCAAGCGTGGGAAACGAATCGTGTAAACGGCGACAGATATGCGGCGTATCGGATACCGTATACTACGTAATGTGATGTGATATAACTGTTGTATTATTATTTACATAGGAAGTTCATATAACATAATCGTAATTGTATAATTTTATACAAATGGCCATTTTATTTTACTGTATGCATCTACTTCGCGAACTGGAAGTCATTAATCACAACGTGTATGTATATTATATTGAGTGAGATTTTTATTATTTTTATTTTTGACGCTCTGAATACGACTTTTTCGGAAAAAACTCAGATACTGTCCAAATGTTATATGATAAAATAATATTATTTTTCAGAGCCGCAACTTGAAATTGTACAGAGGAACAAGCTGTTCTCTTCGTAATCTATAAAACCAGATACACCCGCTCCAGTAATCCATAATCGGTCAACATGTGGTCAACGCCTACCTAAATCAGTGGCATATGTCTTTTCGATACAAATGTGTTCACTATACTACATATTATAACGACGGCGGCCTGTTTTTAAATAATCTCTATTATTATTAAATTCTACTACGCACAATGCACCACCACTGCATTATCTTTGTCCATTAAATATTTATTTTTTTATGTAATGCGTGATTTTATAACATTTTATTCATTGACAACAGTCAAAAGCGTATGGTAAACAATATCTACATTTTCACTCGCTAGCTTATACAGTTTCAACTCAAATTCGTACTGTTAGCAGTAATATTTCTATCTTCGTCTTTGATTATCGACTCATAATTATACGTGAATGGGCATGTGGCAATCTGTTTACTTTTTCCGATTTAAAAATGATTGAGAAAAAATTCACAACAAGTAAACAGGACACGTATAAAATAACACAAGATGATAGAGGATTTTTTTTACGTACAAAAATTACAGCAATTATAGTACATCGAGAAGGGTTGTATAGTTAATATTTAAAAATATACATTTTGGTGCAAGTAGTAAGTCTATACGTAGGTACGGTTTTTCTTTAACGGTAACCAATTTTACAAGTATGCATTTTGTAACCGCTAAAACGTCATCGTAAAGGGGATACAAAAAGGAATTGTCGTCTCGTAAACACTACATTTGATCTGCCAATATCACATACTACTAGATCACCAATACCCGTAACCCATTTCGTGATCGACCCCGATGGTTTTTTTTTTTTAATTCTTATATAAACGGTATGTATACCAGTGATCTACCGAAACATTCTTAAAACGTACACCACGGCAAACATACAACACCAGTTTAATTGAAATCATATGAGATCGGGTTAGATGCACGTGTTTTTTTTTTCTTTTCGTGTAAGCTTTCGTAAACCGTGACGAATGGTTTTTCGTCCGATTCAACGGTATGTATTCTACTGCCAACTAGTACCGATTACTCGCTCTAGAGACAAACCGATGCTGCGCGCGAAATGCGAAAGCGCGACCAACTGCAACAGATGGCGCGGCGTAACGTGGAAAACGAAACGAAACATGACACTTAATCCATACACACGTGCGATGTCGATATCCAATATCGGTTCGTACAACGGAACGTATTTACTTCGGTTCGCCCCTTTTTAAATGCTGTTCGTATTCCACTTGCATTGGTGCCCCCCGCATAATCTCTCCCCCAAACGCGGTTTTCGCCAGAAACTTTTGCGCATGGCACGACTACTTGATGGTATTGATTTTTCGTCGGATATCTCAATACGAAATCGTGCTGTTTACTTGTAGAGCTTGACGTGATGTTCAGCCTGGGTTCAACGATGTTTGAAATAAAATAATCATTACGTTACACGTTTAGAAGGCATCTCAAGAAGTAATTTATAATACTTTAATAGCAGACGATGGACAATAATGACAAGCAACGCACGTACGTATAAATATAAAATTGTTGGTGTTTGATGTTTAAATGTTATCTAAAACATATTGTATACCATCTATGCGTAGCACAATATGATAACGGTTGCGATAACAACAAAATTATTTAATAGTTTAACTTATTTAAAGTATTATTATTATTATAATTTTTATTCGTAGTACTGTAAAAAAATGTAAAAAGTAAACATTAAAATTATCATTAACCTATTATCATTAGTATTTGCACTTCCCCGCCATCGTCTATGTGTTAATCATTTTTTTTCTCTTTTGTTTTTGTTTAATTAAGTTTCTCTGATAAAATAATCTTAACTTATTGCTAACCAACTCACATATTTTTAACATTTGGAAAATAGATAACAATATTAACAATGGTTCTATCAACAGTCAGTTTTGATGATGATATTTCAGTAATTAACGATGTACTGTACTTTACCAATAACATTAACAATAAAATAAAGCTACTGCGTTTTAATGTATTTACAATTAAGAAGGTAATGGAATTATAATAAAAGGTCGTGTGGTCATTCACACATGAGCTGGCAAAGGTGAATCACTTGGTCTGTACTTTTCGCATTGCCAGCCAAATCATGGAGTAATAGATATTGTCGTCAGAACTTGATTGGAGTACTGGTATTTTGTGTATGTGACTTTTTGCACAATTTCCCCACACAGGGACTGCATATACAATAAATGATCGTAGTATTCGTTTATATAGCATGAAAAAACATCTCCAGCTTAATGATGTTTGTTGGTTGAACGATGATTATAATATTTTGGTCTCCGATAGTCTTGTAGTTTGAAGGTGATATGTGGGTTCCATTGTTAGTTTTTTGGCAAACATTTACTTATCAAGAGTTTTGGGATTACGGTTGGTGGAGAGGATCACAGTGTTTTTCTTGTAGGTATAAAATTAATTTTTAATATTTCTCTCCATTTTTTAATTTCGTATAAGTAAATTTCGATATTTTGGATTATTGTTTCGACATCCTTAGAGTTTGAAAACATAACATTGTTTGTAGTCAGCGTAAAAAATATCTTTTAGTATTATTCGTTTTAGGGAAATAAAAAACGTATAAGTTAAAAAGTTTAGGTGAAATTTCTAAGCCTTGAGATACGCCTGCGTAATTTAGTATTTTTTCCGATGAAGTCACGTTTATACGGACTTCAAAACAGCGAGTGGAAATGTAAGAATTAATTAGTTTATAAATTGTAGTTGGAATGTTTAGTACTTTTAAGTCATACTAAACCGGAGAAAAAATTTTATATTTATCATAAAAATTGCCATATTTAGATGCTCGTAGGCATAGTGCGTTCTCAACAAAATTGATGGGAACATCACAAGCTGTTTGTATTCCTTTTTCAATGTCACCAAACTCCAAACGCAATTTTTGCCATGAGATTTTGCGAATTGTTCGATTGCAAGATAATATTGATTTTTTCTTCGAATAATCGAATGCCAAATTAATCCATTATTTGTAAAGCTGAATGCGCTCACCAGGGTCGTTCAGAGGGAGAGGGGGGGAACAACGAGACTATTTTGCAGCAGGCCTTATTGTTAGAATATTTTTTAGGGGGCCCCTATAAAGTCTTGATGTATAATAATAATAACGAACTGTCACTGACCACCGTTATTGAAACAAAAATTATCTTCTTTGCGTCTTCCACATATTATAATATGTAATGCTTATACAGTATACAATGCGCACGTAAGAGCATGAAAGAGCATGACCAACCGCACAGTCAAAAAAATTTATTAAATGTTCATATAAATAATATGAATAATAGAATAATATTTAATTATATTATTAAGTATGTAATGCAGTACATACATTTAAGTAAGCTCGATTGATTAAGGTTTAGAAAAATACGTTTGCAAGAATTTTGTAATTTTCAGTGAGCATTTTGTTTATCATATCTCATTATTATGGTCGAAGAGCCCCCAAATTAATTTACCCTGAGCCCTAAAAAACCTTGGGACGGCCCTGGCACTCGCGTACGTGCACAGTGTTAGAACGCGACTGCTGAACTATAATAATTATTGTATTACATATTTCGAAAGTATGTCACATAATTATTTATAATATTATAATAGCAAATGATGGACAATAATACACAATTATTGGTGATTATTCGATGTTTAAATGTTATCTATAAGATATTTCATACCACCTATGTGTAGCATAATACTATATATTAATGCAAATTGCGATACCAACAAAATTATTCTAATATCGTAGCGGAATGTGTACAACATGCGTATTTTATTAAAGTTAATGACATAATTGAAAAAAATTAGTATTTTATAATTTACAAACAAAAAAAAAACATTTTGTGGATGCGATAAGTGTGTGTGTGTGTGTGTGTATGTGTGTGTCGGTACAATTTCAATTTCGAACAATCAAAGATATGGAGAAATGAGTATAAAATGTAATCTGAAAACTATTAGTGGGTTTTTTTATGATGCAATTATTATTATTAGTCTCCGATAATTTTTTAATTTGTACCTAATTTTTAATCGAATTCGTTTCGAAAATATCTAATAGACAACTATCGCGACAGTTGCACTACATTACATGATGATATACACGCGTTACGTAACAATACCATAACGTGTTATTGAAAATGTGTCCTATAAATATTATGTGCACATAAATAAGTGAAAATGTAATAAATTATTTAAATTGGCACACAATATTATCCACGATTCTGGTCTTTTAACTGTCCGAATCTCGTGGATATACCAACACGTATACTCGTATATTCTGAAAAAATCAAAACTGATTAAATGTGTAGCAATAAAAAAAGTTGAAAAAAATATAAACGTTCAACCGATGACAACCGCACGATTTCAAAACGTATAAATGCATACACTATCTTTATTATATCAATTACAAATCGATTATTTCTTTGTTTATGAACATAATCATCGTACTTATAAAATATATTATGTGCTATCTATAAATTCCAATACCACGTTATTGCACAAACTTTATATAGCTCACATGTGTGGTTGAATCGCGTGTACTACACGTACCTACATCAAACATTAAATTATATGCATACAATACAAGTATGTGTGTTTCTTTATGGATATTCGATTTATGTCTTCTACAACACAACATTTGCGCCAAATGGTATTTCATTTTATCAACGTCTTGTATACTAGGGAGGGGGGTAGGTAATACTAAAAAAAGGGTTAAGAGTTCTTCGATATCTTACAAAAATATTTTTATTTTATTCCCATGTTTAATAATCAGTAGTTTTTGTTTGTAGAGATCTTATTTGAACAAAAATAACGCGAATTCTACCATCGCCATATTGAATATTGTAACTGTCTAGCCAACTATTTTAAACAAATATATTTAAATCAGCTAATAATTGATCATAAGTTTCTTTAAAAAAAGTTAAAGGAAGCATTTGAAACTTGTAATGGCCAAGTAGTAAATTAGTGATTTTTTAGATTATTTGAAATACTTCTGAAAAACTGTCTGGAATTAAACTTTTGCACTCTTTTGTAGGCATGAAGTTGGATTCCTTTGAAAACCATTTCTTCATTGGCTAAATTTACTTCTGTTATTTTTGATCCGTGTATTTCAATCATAGTATCCAAAATTCTAACTATTCGGTCTATCATAGTATGAGCTTTTGCCAAGCTTAAATCTCTTTTTTGTAGTTGTAGTAACAAATCAGATAATTCATTTAATACATCGTATTAAATTAATATAAAATCTTTTGATGTTAACATATTATTTAGACCTGAATATTTAGATCTTTCTTTTGCATCTTTTTTTTTGTCAATGAAAGATTTAGTTTATGGAGAGCAATTCGGAGAGCATTATAATTATTTCATACTGCACAAACCATTCTGAAGCTGGACACTACCTATCAAATAGTAAATATCTTTCCTATACTTAAAATCCTGTTTTTCAAAAATGCAGCACATGCATTATGTTCTGTCATGTTTTTTGGAGATCGTTGATATAAAGAAAAAAGTTTTTCAAAAAAACATTGGGAATGATTAAGACCTTGCACATTTTTAATAGTATCACTTAATGCAAGTTCTAATCTATGGTTGCAACAATATGAGATAATGAGGTCAGAAAAAATATTTTGAAGCAAACTATAAATACAAACTTTTTTCCTAGCATGTTAGAAACTCCATCGCTAAAAAAATATAATCAAATGTTTTAAAAAGTCTAATTTGATTCCAAATTTTGAAAAATTGTTGATTACTTATAGCAGTTTTTATTGATTTAGCTGAAGTATAATTTAACTCAATAATATCAACAATAAAAGTTAATGATGTCTTTAGAATCACCATTAGTACATCTATAACAAATTACTGACATTGCTCTTTTGTTCAATGTTGTTGACTCATCGACAATAATACATCATTTTCTATTATTTAAAATAATTTTATTGCAAATTTTAACTCTAATTTCATTAGCAATATGGTAAACAATATTAGCACAACATTTATTGGTTTGTAAAACTCGACCCATATCAACCCCATTAAAAACTTGTAGGTCTATTAATTTAGGCACATCTAGAAATGGATGTTGAGTTTTGGCAATGAAGTAAGTTGTTCAAAATTGTTTTTTCTGTACTTTCATATTTTAATTTATTATTTTTTATAATTTGAATATCAATAGTTTTTAACTTATTACGATGAATTATGTTATCTACACTGATATGTGATTGACTACACTCAGTGGCGTAAATTGGCCTCAATTTCTGGTGGTGCAGAGACATATTTTCTTTTATAATCCACCAATACTCATTTCCATTAAAAATTCCCGCACTATAAACATTTTTTTTTTTTTTTGTAAAACTAATAAATAAGAATTATTTTAAGAATAAAACCTTCATGATTTGTAATTATATAACATTAAAAAAATTTTCATTTTAAATTGAGTCGACGTCCTCTTTCAAGACATGTTGCATCAAACTCATCAATTACTTGGTCAAAATCAATGCAATAATTTTTTTCAATTTGTAAATTAGCTAAACTACTTAAACGCTTGCCCCATCGTCGTTCTAAAGCGTCCCATACACGATACGATTTGTCGTACGATAGCCGCAGGCGAAAATCGTATCAACTTGTAGAATGTAATTTTTGACACACACGCATACAAATTGTGCAACTACAAGTTGTACAACTAAATATTATAGTTCTAAATAATTACGATAACTCTTATCATTATTATTATTATTATTATGTACTATTGGGTAATTTTTAAAATAAATGTTTTCACGTTTCAATTGCACATTTGAATACGGATAGGTATATTATATTTTAATAAATGATGGCACCCATGTCCAAAAAACCGCAGCTAGTATAGTGGTCGCGTTATTATTGGATTCAAAAAAAAAAGAAAAACATAGGAAATGGTGTAAAAATTGGCTACTACAACGTATTACGTATGAATGCTCTTCTGAATGCTGTACGCATATTGTTTATTTTATTCTTCAGAAAGTCAATAGTTGCTTGAGGATATATTTCTTTCAATTTAGTTAGTAATATATCATAGCTTGTGTTTCTTTTTATTTTATTTTGAGTACTCTTTACTTCTTACGTCCCAAAGGCACGAATGATTTCTGTAAAACTCAATAAAAACTTCCCAAAACGATTTATTCGTACGCATTATTAATAAATAACAATAAATATAACTATAAAATGTCAGTAACTATGAACAATACAAAATACAAATTTAAAATATTTAAAACGCATAACGACAGTAAAATATAATATTCTGTGATAATGTTCATTGTAGTGATAATTGACACAACTGAAGTGGCTCTGTGTTACTAGTATCATTGATTATAAATACTAAGTAAGTATTTATAATCAATGCTAGTATCATCAATCGACCACCTCGTCGTACAACAGATTTTATGCATGCTCAAACTTCTCATCAAACAAACTTGTCGTACGACACGTTGTACAACAATACCATACACGGTACGATAATCGTTTGTGAGATCGTATCAAACAAAGTTGTAAAACCTGTCGTACGATTAATTGTACCGTGTATGGGGCGCTTAAGATATGTTTTTAACCTCTTTAGACAGGAAAATGAACATTCGAAACTTGCTGTGTTAGTTGGTATGGTTAAAAATATTTTTAAAGACTGTTACTAATGGAAATCCTTTTTGAATATCATCTTGCCTTATATAATCTATTTTTGCTTCCAATTTTTCAGATACTGAAGTATTGTCATATTTTTGGTTAAACATTCTATTAAAAATGTCCAACTCTGTCTTCAAGTCATGTGTATTGAAGTTATACGTGTCACTAACAAATTTTAATAGATCTTCAGTTGGTTCTTCTGGCATAAATATTTCACTTAATCCACTTATAATATCCATTTGATTTTCTTTAAATGATGGGATTGGATGTGGATGGGACAAGATAATAGGTTTTTATATTGATAATATTGTTACGTGGTACCCAATGAAAACAGATACCTATCGTAATGATGATGTTTTCGGGATGGAATATAGTGACTTTAAATCATTTAACACTTTGTAAAACTCTTTAATAAAATTAATTAAATGGCTTATACAGAACATACAGTTATTAATTATAAAATATTCGCGATAACAATATCGAAGACGAAACTCTGAAGAGCTTGTACTGATAGCTAGACACGTCTGCCGTTGGTGGTGCAACGGAGCCTTTATATACTCTGTTTTGTGTTGTTTTCGCCACCTGGTTTCCCTTGGCCTTTGATCGTCAAATTTGACGAAATGATGACGTTGTTTGCGGTTGTTCGTGATTTGCAATCCGCACGTGGCTTATTCTTTGTCATTCTTATTTGACCTTTTCGTGATTTGTCCATGGTTAAAGGATGTGCATTGTATTGTTTATGACCTGCGCATGGCTTAGCTTTACATTACAATTATGTGTGCGATAGTTATTTACATAATTTAGAAGTATTAAATATAAATGTGCGTTTTAATCATCGTACGACTCGGGAATATGCATATTATTATTTGTTAGTAATATATGCATATTACAATATGGATACGAGAATTTGTTTTTGTACGATATCTCATGAAATAACCGCGAAATAATATGATATTATGAAATATAGGTATAACATTTCAATGATTTTCTGGTGGTGCAAAAACATACCTTTGCACCACCACATTTTAGAAGTGGTGGTGCAAGTGCCACATTAGCACCACCCAGTTTACGCCACTGACTACACTTATGTTTGGAGATCTTCTTCCTCAAACTAACTTGTAGTCTTGGTACACTATTTCCAAGTAGAACAATGTCACATTTAATCTAGTTTTATAATACATGCATATGAGATATTTGATTCCTATTAAGATTTAAATTCATATTACAACATATATTACCACCCATAACCTTTTGTTTTTTAATACAGCCATAGGTATTCTTCACAAAATATATTTTGTTTGTATGAAATCCCAATATTTAAGAGGTTCATCATTATTTGTAAATTAAATTGGTTAATATATACGAGTACTATTATTAACAGCAATAGTATCTTCATAATTTACAAAAAAAAAAAGAAAGTTAATGCTAATTATTATTAAAAATAAAAATATAATAAAACTATATTTGGTAAACTTCCATTATGTGTTATATGTTATAAAATACAATTTAAATACTAATCTTATAAATGTATTTCAGAAATACTTAAATACTTTTAAAAAGAACCTATTTCCTATATTGTTTGAAAAAAAAAATGGTTTTTATTTTACAATTATCTCACATACCCCACGATCAGTGTTGAAACTCATCTAGATAAGTTTATCTAGATATTTCATCTAGATAATATTAATTTATCTTCTATCTTATGTAGATGAAAATGTTGAAAGATATCTAAACATTATCTAAGATAAAAAATCATTATCTTATTAGTAATTATCTAGATAAATGACACCAAGGAAAAATAATCTAAATGATAAAACTCATAAAATGTTGCTTTGTTGTAGGTGTCTTCGACTTAACAAATAAAATTTTCATAAATATTGTTTTGAGAAAATTAAGAATTAAGAAGTGATTATGAGTAAAGTATAATGTGCTCATTAATTATTTAAATACCTACTGTTAATTTATATTACATAAGTAATATTTTAATTTGTGATTTTTTTTATTATTACCTAACTTATTAATAAAGAGTGATTTTTGTTTGAAAGAATTATGTTTTGTATTATAATACTTAAAAGTTAAAATGTTTCTAACACATACATTTTATTTTGTATGGTCATTAAGCACAATATAAATATTTAAAAATGGTATGTTAAAATAGTTATTAATTAGCAATTTAAACTTAAAATTGATCAATTTTATTTAGTACTACAAGATGAGGTAATTAATCTTAATACAAAAATTATACTTATATTAATCTTTTAAAGTATCTAAATGAGTATGGATCAATGTTAAACATATTTTGTAAAAAAAATTTAAAATATAGATATTAATATTGTTGTTATTCATGTTATGCTTAAAACATTTGTGTATCTAATCTCAAGATTTTAATCATTAGTAGATATATTAATTTCCAATAATACAATTTTGAGGTGTGTTAAATTAAAATATTTGAAATATTTAAATTTTCATCTTTTTTTTATTTATATAAATTGTGTATGTATTTTATCTTACCTGAAATACATGTCATCTAATCTTAATCTAGATAATATTAAAACAATTATTTTTTATCTATATCTAGACACATAAAAATTATCTAGTCTCAATACTACCTACGGTAGAAAATCTAAGTTAAAAATATAGAGATTGACCACTGAAGTATTTACATTTTATATTTTAAATATTTTTATTTTTATTTTTAAATGCAAAACAAATGACAAATGTCACTGTTAATAAATAATAAAAATACTACCTAGGTAATAGTTAATAAAAATATCAACTGCACTACTGTATGACAAATTGTAGATTTGTGTTGCCAAGTATACTAGTTTAAATATTCAATGAGCAATTTTAGAATAATTATTATTATTAATATTTACCAAATATATGTATATTTTAAAATATAATGAAAATTTTAATTTTATTACATACCATAGTATTGGATGTACATGGATCATTAATGTTACACTAATTTTCATTAACTAAATTATCTAAAGTTTTTAGTATTATATTAGTATATTAATTAACAAATCATAAATATTATTTGTTTTTCTCATACACTGAAATTATATATTATAATACTTTTATAGTTTTGCACACATTTATATCATAGATACTTAATCATTATAATTATTATTATTAGTAATAATATTTATTTATTCATTGAGAAAACATTTAGAGGTATGTTATAATATGCATAAACTATATGCAGCACTTTGAACCGAATTACTGAAATACAAATACTATAAAAAAAATATGTCCATTTAATTTAAAAAAATTGCTGAAGGCTGAGGCCTTGAACATTTACCAATTTACACCACTAACCTTATGCTTTCAGAGTTTGAATGTTTATTAAATAAAAATTATTATAAATATGACAATCATTGTAATTTTAATTAAATTTAAATGTTATAATTACCTAGGTAAATTTTTATTTTTTTCTTGAAAAAGTCTGATATGGACAATTTTTTATGTTTGTTCATCATAGGTACTAATAATTTTTAAATATTTATAAAAAAAAAGTATATTTAGGTTGTTTAATGTACAGTGCCAATGTAACGTGCAAGTCCGTCTCTTACCATCTCGACTAAATTACAAATTACAACTGGGACAAGCTAAAAAATACCGATAAGTGGCGTGTCCAGTTTCATAAATGAATATAAATAAGAATAATTTATTGTATTCCTAATATATGTGACTAATATAACTTATATACCCCAACAATTAAATGATATATTAACCATTACAATTTTTTTCGAATTTATTTAATTTTTCTAAGAATCAAATTGACATTTATAATATATGAAGAAAATGAAGAATAGCTCTCCGTTCTCCTGAGACCCTCTCAATTCAATTACAAGTCGATATCATAGTCCTTGAAAATTAAACAAAGAATATTTATTGTGTATACGGGTGCTTACATGTAGTATTGTCCAATCCAGTAGCGAGGTGAACTAAAAAATTTTCAGAGGCAAGTATGTGTGTATATCTAGTTAGTGTCTACTGGATACTGACATTCGTTTACATCAGTATTAAAATATCTTTTTGTATGTTATTTACCTAAATTCTTAGCTATAACATTTAATGTAAACGATTACCCAGTGGTACCCCCCCCCACAAAAATTGAGAAGCGGCCACCTCTCTATTACCCCCATCGTCACGCCATTGGTCCAATGTCATGATTAATAAAATAGTATATATATATAAGTAAAATAACTATTAAGTTTTCTTCTTGTTCCTTGTCTTTCTTCTACATAATTTCGCTCGACCACTATTGTCCTAAACCACCACACTTCTTGACATCCCCTACTTATACACCAACAATCCTCATATAATTCTCAATCTTATAAATACATCTCTTTTTGGTTTTTTCTTTCTATTTTTCCTTCGACATTCATGTTTATAATCTTACTCCTTTTGACACTTTGTTTCCTCTCGCATGTCCAAAATATATCAGTTTATTTTTTCTCATCTTATCCACTATCGACGATAAATCAATACTACCTTCGTTCCTTACTTTATCTTTTCACTACACCACTATTACATTTATTCATTACCATTTTCATAATATTGATACTTAGTTATTTAAAATAATTACTAAGTAAGAATCTTACTGAAGATGATGTAATATGTAAAAAATTATAATGGAAAAGTTATGATTTCAAAATAATAATTATAAGCGAGGTTTAAATAAATTTGACGTATTTGCTACGTATAAAACGATTTGTAGCCCTTTAGTCAAGTCAGAGAAATCCATATTTGATTCTATAAATTTGTAGAAAAAGTTTCTGAAGAACAATCACAATACTCATCTGTTGATGTACTATACAAGTAACATAAATGTATTTGAATTATTTCACTACATTATTAAATTTTCATAAATATTCTTGATAAATATGAAAATGCAGCAAAACATCAAAAAAGTAATCATCAGATACTCTAAAGCGTAATATATTCTCAACAAAATTGATGGAAACATCACTGGATATTCGTATTTCTTTTTCATTGGTTCCAATAAAATCCCACTCTAACCCCTTTTTTCTCCAGGAGCTCTTACGAATGGCATGACTGGATGAAAGTATTGATTTTTGGTCAGATAATGTAATACACAACTGTGCTATTGTTCGTAGTGCTGAACGCATGCGCATTCGTTCACAGTGTTTGAACGCGACGGCTGAATTATAATAATTACTGCGTTGCATAATTTGAAGGTGTTCTATATAGTAATTTATAATATAATATAATAAAATATTTTAACATCAGATGATTGACAATAATGACAAGCAGTACACGTACGTATAAATAAATATTTGTATATAAATGTATATAAATATACAATTATTAAAATTTAATTGATGTTTATGCTTTATCTAAATATATCGTATACCATATTTTCGTAACATAATATATTAATAACAATTTCGACAGCTTTATTAACTTGAACTGTATGTGTAAAATTGTTCAGTGCACGTTCATTCTTATTATTACAACGTATCATCGGCAAATTGATATCAATGTGATATCGAGGGGTGGGTGGGTTTCTGTGGTATACGCGATCTGTGGTTAAAACCTCGTATTTGGTGACTCGGCGACGTGGCATAACCATAAAAAATAATGTTTACGATCCTATAACTCCGTACTTTATACTGCTATCGAGTTCATTATTTTATGCACATTTGTTTGCCTTTTCTATTTCAACGAAATACTTTTCATTGTAATAAATAGATAATTAATATTCACTTGTGCGCTAAATATAACGGCGTGATATTATTATTATATTATTATCTTCATTTTTTACGTTTTATTGTAATGTCCATGAATGCGCAGTGACCGTCGCGATGGTATCAGTAATACTCGGCGTGTAAGTTCATTACTCAATTAACAACTTGGAACTGGTAATAATTATATTCTTTATTTCTTTACTATTTTATATAATGTCTATATGTATTTAATATTATTTAATTGTACCTATCGTTTATGTAGAACCTCGGGTATTTATTTGCATATTTATTGTACTATCTTGTTTGACATAGATATTCAAAATATTATTTCCTATTTTTGTTATTGCTAATTTGATATTTTTTCCAAAATAATCAAACTCATGTTTATAGATATAAACTGTATGCTTACTTCCTGGTGTAGGTTCTGTGTAGGCTAGGACACAAAACAATTGTAGTATTTTGTGTATAAACAGTACAAACAGAAATGATTTTGAATGTATTGAAAAAAACTTAAATATTTCCTTTTGGTGTATTTTAAACCTAGAATTGAATGTTATTTCATATTTAAGGTTTCAATTTATTCAAGAATTTATATATTATATTTATTATATTAACTTATTTCACATTGGTATTCGAAATATTATTTTTTATTGTTATCACTAATTTGTTGTATTTTCCATAATAACATTTTATATCTAAATTATATTCATATCTGAGTCTTTACTTCCTGGTGTAGGTTCTGTGTAGGCTAGGACACAGAACAATTGTTATATTTAATGTATAAACAGTTCAAACAGAAGTGATTTTGAATGTATTGAAAAAAATTAAATATTTCCTTTTGGTGTATTTTAAACTTAGAATTGAACATTATTTTATATTAAAAATTTCAATTTCTTCAAGAACTTGTTTTGTTATATTTATTGTATTAAGTTGCTTCACATACATTTTCAAAATATTATTTTCATTTAGTGTTATCAACCCAAATAATTTTTTGGTCGACCACTCTTTTCCTGAACCTCCACTTCTCTTTATTTTCTTCATTCTCTACGCACACACCAATAGTCCTCATATAAATCTTAA
The DNA here is from genome assembly GCA_034509805.1 of Sipha maydis. Classification (NCBI taxonomy): domain Eukaryota; kingdom Metazoa; phylum Arthropoda; class Insecta; order Hemiptera; family Aphididae; genus Sipha; species Sipha maydis. The sequence continues at coordinate 316,810 of JASXSY010000274.1, forward strand.
TCGTATCCAAACTTCTCTTTTTTGGTCTTCATATTTTCCCTTCAATATTAATTTTTATAATCTTACTGTTTTTCTTATCTCTTGCATGTCCAAATCTGTGTATTTTTTCTCATCTTGTCTTCTATATACGCTACACCAATACTACCTTTATTCCTTACTTTACTTAAAGTATTTAATTATATACTTAACTTTACCTTACTTACTCTCACTACACCACTATTCCATCTAATCATTATTAATTCCACAATACTTATACTTAGTTCTTTTAAAATAATTATTTAGTTAGAATCTTACTGTATGATGATATAATATGCACAGAATTATAATGGAAAAGTAATGATTTCAAAATAATATTTATAAACGAGGTTTAAATAAATTTGACATATTTGCTACGTATAAAACAATTTTTAGTTCTTTAGTCGAATCAGTGATATCCATATTAAATTCTATAAATTTGTAGAAAAAGTTTCTGATGAACTATAAAAATATTCATACGTTGAAGTACTATACAAGTAACAACAATTATTTTGAATTATTTCACTAAATTATTAAATTTTCATAGACAATCTTGATAAATATGAATGTCCTGCAAAACATAAAAAAAAAGTAACCATATTCAGATACTCTAAGGCAGTGGTCTCCAAACTACGGCCCGCAGCACCCATAGGATGGTAAATAAATATAGATATTATAGATAAAAAAATTATTTCAAAAATTATTAAAATTACAGTATATATATTATCATTTAAATTTTTATCAATTATATTTAAGTATATTATAGACAATATTTTATAAAAAGATTTAAAGTAAATCTATATTTTCATAAAATTAAAAAATATAATGTGTTAATATACTTTTGGCCCGCTAAGAGCATTTGATATCTTTTGTGACCCTTGAATAAAAGTTTGGAGACCCCTGCTCTAAGGCGTAGTATATTCTCAACAAAATCGATGGAGCATCACTGGATATTCGTATTTCTTTTTCATTGGTAGCAATACAATCCCTCCCTAACCCCTTTTTTCTCCAGGAGCTTTTACGAATGGCATGACTGCGTGAAAGTATTGATTTTTCGTCTGATAATGTAATACAAAACTGTGCTATTGTTCGTAGAGTCGAACGCATGCGCATTCATTCACAGTGTTTGAACGCGACGGCTGAATTATAATAATTAATGAGTTATATATTTTGAAGGTGTTTTACATAGTAATTTATAATATAATATAATATTTTAACATCAAATGATTGACAATAATGACAAGCAGTACATGTACGTATAAATATTTGTATATAAATATACAGTTATTAAAATTTAATCGATATTTATACTTTATCTGAATATATTGTATACCATATTTTCGTAACATAATATATTAATAACATTTTCGACAGCTTTATTAACTCGAACTGTATGTGCAATATTGTTCAGTGCACGTTCATTCTTATTATTACATCGTATAATATTGCACACGCTCCCATCGGCAGATCGATATCAAGGGGTGCGTGGGTTTCTGTGGTATAAACGATCTGTGGTATAAACCTCGTATTCGGTTACTCGACGACGCGACATAACCATAAAAAAATGTTTACGATCTTATAACTCCGTTCTTTTATACTGCTATCGGGTTCATTATTTTATACACATTCGTGTGCCTTTTCTATTTCAACGATTTACTTTTAATTGTAATAAATAGATAATTAATATTCACTTGTGCGTTAAATATAACTGCGTGATATTATTATATTAATATCTTCATTTTTTACGTTTTATTGTAATGTTCATGAATGCGCAGTGACCGTCGCGATGGTATTAGTAATACTCGGCGTGTAAGTTCATTACTCAATTATCAACTTGGAACTGGTAATAATTATATTCTTTATTTCTTTACTTTTTACGTTTTATTGTAATGTTTATTAATGCTCGGTGACCGTCGCGATATTATCAGTATTACTCGGCGTGTGAGTTCATCACTCAATTATTGACTTGAAACTTGTAGTTATTATAATTTTTATTTTTTTACTATTTTATGTAATATATATTCTTATTTAATACTATTTAATTGTACCTATTGTATATGGAAAACCTCGGGTACTTTTTTGCATATTTATTGTATTACCTTGTTTGACAAAGGTGTTCAAAATATTATTTCCTATTTTTGTGATTGCCAATTTGTTGTATTTTCCAAAATAACATTTTTTTATCAAACTCATGTTTATATCTGTGTCTTTACTTTCTGGTGTAAGTTTTGTCCCGGCTAGGACACAACAATTGTAATATTTTACGTATAAGCAGTGCATACAGAGGTGATTTTGAATTTATTGAACTTAATTTAAGTATTTCCTTTTAGTGTAATTTAAACCTAGGATCAGAGTTTGGCATTAGTTGATTAAAATATTACTCAATTGATTATTTGAATAAATAATTATTCTTAATTCATTTAGTTTTCATTTTATTATTCTAGATTATTTTTATTCATTATTTAGTTTACATTATTCAGTTATTCGTTATTCATTATTCTTCATAGTTATGTTTATTTCAAGTGGTTCGTAGATATTTTAAGGTATGGTTTTTCCTACACTATTATGCTTGCAACAAATGTTAATGGTTATTAACAGTGAACAATTATTGATCAATTGTAAATTAATTCAAAATTTTTTTAGATAGCATTAAAAAAAGTTTTTCTACAAATTTTGAATATATAGCTTTTTCTCACTTCAAGTTCAAAAATAAGTGGTTAAATTGTATTCTTATGTCATCTTCTCGTGATAAACTTTATCGATATTTTAAAAAACAGTAACAGCTGAATTTATAACAACTAGCGAAGAAAATGTAGAAATAGAAGATTACTCTGATTTGTATGACTTTGGTCCAGCAACACAAAATTATAGAACAGATACATCCATGTCTGCTGAGATTGAATTAGGTATGTGTATCAAATTAAATCTTTTAACTGAAAAATTAATCTAAAGAATTTTTTTTTTTTGTTATAATACTCCTGTGGTATCTTGAGCTCCGGTAGACTTTTCTCTTTTGTGAATCCAAATTTACTAAAGTCAAATACATTTTTAGATGATTTGTTTGAGTATAAAGCTGAATTAAAATAAAATTTAAATTATCAATTGCGGCATGGAAGCTGAAAATTAAAATGAATTATTATTGTTATTATAATAATTTGCTTTGTTATGAATATTATAATTTTATCATAATTTTGTTACATGAAAGTTGGATATTATTCACAATTTATTTAATTAATTAATTTGGAATAATTTATTTATTCACAAATTAAATTATTCAGAATAATATAATAATAATATTTTGTATTCACAATTAAAACTATTTAAAATAAAATATTACTCTTTATTCACAAAATAAATAGTAATTCATGCTTTTATTTTTTATTCATTATTTTGATTTGTTTTTGCCCAACTCTGCCTAGGATATACTGTTATTTCATATTAAACATTTCAATTTCTTCAAGAATTTGGTCTATTATATTTATTGTATTAACTTGTTTGACAGAGGTATTTAAAATATTATTTTTTATTACTGTTATTGCTAATTTGTTGTATTTTCCGAAAAAACACTTTTTATCAGAATCATATTTATATCTGTTTTCCTAATATCTCGCGTAAGTTTTGTGCAGGTTAAGGCGCTAAACAATTATAATATTTTACATATACATATACATGTATATATAATGCATAGAGAGCTAATTTTAAATGTATTGAATTAAACTTAAATATTTGTTTTTGGTGTATTTTAAAACTAGAATTAAACGTTATTTCATATTTAAGGTTTCAATTTATTCAAGAATTTGTCTATTATATTTATTATATTAACTTATTTCACATTGGTATTCCATTTTTTATTTTTAATTAATGTTATCGCTAATTTATTATATTTTCCAAAATACACATTTTATCAAAATCATATTGATATCTGTGTCCTTACTTCCTGGTATAAGTTCTCTGCAGGCTAGGACACAAAACAATTATAATATTTTACGTATACACAATGCATATAGAACTGATTCTTAATGTATTGAATAAACTTAGATTTCCTTTTGGTGTAATTTAAACTTAGGATTGAGCGTTATTTCATATAAAACATTTATATCATTTCCTTCAAGATTCGAGTTTTATATTTATCACGTTAACTTGTTTCACATAGGTATTCAAAATATTATTTTTTATTATTGTTATAGCTAATTTGTCGCGTTTTCCAAAATAAGATTTTTTTATCAAATACATTTTTACAGTAGAACCTTGATTAACCGTGCTCATTCTTCCAAAAATTTAAAATTAGTATGGACTGTACATATTATATCATAAATATTTATAATCAAACATTTTATGGTACATAGTATACGGTATCGACAAACGAATAATGGCCTTTATTGACTATAATAATATGTAGATAATCAATATTGTAGATTATTATTAATTATGTTTTTCAAATCATCTTATTAATCATTAAAAATTATTTCAAACCAAAAAAAAAAAAAAAAGCTGATAACTTCATATTTTAAATCCTTATAACTTGTTATTTATAATATGTATGGATATATAAAGTTATTCTATTTCTAATCATAATTATATAAAAAAAATTCAACATTTCATTAATATAAAAAGTTTCGATTAATCTTGATTTTAATTTATCCATATGACCCCCTCTCCACCATTACCACAGATAATTGAAGTTCCACTGTATATCCATGTCCTTATTTCTTGGTGTAAGTTCTGTACAGTTTAAGATACAAAACAATTATTGTATTTTACATCCCTATATACAGTGCATACAGAGCTGATTTTGAATGTATTGAATAATACTTTAACATTTCCTTTTGGTATAATTTAAACCTAGGTTGATCATTATTTCATATAAAATATTTATTTTTATTTTTTCGAGGTTTAATGCTGGGTTGCATGAAACTTTACAGAACCGTTCAGTAAAATTAATCATTTTTATCAAAAATAAAGTTATCAAGCTTATATAAGATAAGTTATTGGTCAGATTTTTGTTCTGTACAATGTACAGCATGATTTATTGTTGTCATCAAAATATACAATCATTTTGTCATCACATAAAAACAATGTGATTATGCATTTTAAATGTATTATTTTTTTTATAATATTTAGTTAATTATAATTAATTTATTAGTCTTCATCTTAATCCATGTTTTTAACTTGGATATAATTTATTTTAACAATAATGTCATTGTCATCTTTGTCTTCATCTTCATGATGATTATGATCAAAATATGACTATGGACATTTTAATTCAACTTCCTTATAATTTATATAATTTATATTTATTTATTTATATTTATTATTTTTATAATTTATTTATTTATATATTTATATTTATAATACATAGATAATTGTAATAAATTAATAAATACTAATTAATAATTATTCATTGAAAATAATTTAGTACAAATCACAATGACATCACAATTTACAATCTTTGATAAGAGTTGTATGTATAAACAACCGGAAAATAAGTAAAATTTTATACTGTTTCCAAGGTTATTGGTTTTAAACTCGTTAATATAAATTTTTTCAATAATTTCAAATGCAATTTGTTCAAAAACTTGAATTTTACAGAACGAAACACAGACAAAATATCACGATACCATTATATCGCATGGAATAAATATCGCCAGTATATATACCGCCATCATGAAATATAACAGTAATTTCATTATAAATAAATAATATCTTTCAAGCATATAATATTGTTATATTAATATATAGTAGAATTGATAAAAATTATAAAAATATGTATAATTTAATAAAATTGATATAAGTATTAAAAAAAATTAAATATGTATATTAATTAATGGAAGTATATATTCAATGAAATACCTTGAAGATAATCTTCAACTCTCGATTATGATAATCTGCTATTATTTTCTTTACTCGTTCAGCCCAATTAATTGTCTTGTTCTTTTTATTTGGCGTATTTGGATTTCCTACTATACTTTGACTTATTTTAATTATTAAATAAAAAAAAAAACTCTGTAAAACTGTATAAAAGTGTGAAACTGTAAAAGCGTCAGGTAGTGTTACAGTGACAGTACAAAGTATTACTAAATAAAAATTATAAAATGAAAAACCAGTATACTTGAATGCATTGCTAACTAAAAGTTAAATTGCTATCTAAATATGATTAAGTCAAATGCAATATACAGACGTGATAACAATGTACGGCAGTATTATTTCTTTATGATATAATGGTTTTGCGATATTTTGGTCACGCTATATTTTACCGGCGATATTTTGTCGGGGTACCATACAGAACCGATAACTTTATCCTGTCAACAGTTTACTGAACTGTTTTCATGCAACCAAGCATAAGTCTATTAATATCTAATAATAAAATTATAGAAATCATTCCACAATAATATTTTTCAAAAATTAAAAACCAGAAATACCTATGTAATGAGAAAAAAGAATGAATTTAAAATGTTGATTAATTAACAATGAAATTCATGAAATGTTAATTTCAGTAATAATTTATTATCAAATTCTATTACAGTGAAACCTCTATATAGTGGACAGCCACGGGGAATTAAAAATTGTCCACTATAGAGAGTTGTCCACTATTGAGAAAACCTTTACTTAGTGGACATTTTCAAAAAATTACTAAATGTCCACTATAGGGAGACACTATAGGAAATGGGCTATATGTACACTGTATACATATGAACATACACATTGGAATATTAATTTATTATTTATTATATATATTATAATATAAATATGTATGTATATATTAAATATATATGTATGTAGTATAAAAATGCTTATAAAAATGTTTAATGATTAAGTAAAATTAAAAAAATTCAGAGACCAGTCCCTTACTTGAACTGTAGTGAGACCCACCCTGGGCTGACTCACGCAGTGCACGTATACGATAACCTGAACCAGTTGAACGGTTTATGTGGCGACCAATGGTGCAATAGTTGGACTTATTCCGGCATTGTATGGGCTGCCACAATCACACCTCGGCTCCCCTCTTTCACATCGTCGCGCAAACCGTCCGTTGTCTTCTTTTGTTTTTATTTTATTGTACGTTTTTTTAAACAGTGTGTTTCAAATTCAAAGTAATAAACTACTTCATTATCATTTCGATAAACTTTGTTCTTTCCTTTTTATTCTTTTTGTTAATAAAACACCCACAACATACAGTTCAAATTGTAATTTTTCGAATAGGGAAACTATTAAGATAAGATAAAATATGAACGAATATATAACAGATAAATATAGTGTTTTTAATATGTACGTTTTCGATATGTACATTTATTGTGTCCATTTATGAGAGGTAATTTTTAATTTGGTACCAGTTTATTGTGTCCACGTCCACTATTAGGAGTGTCCACTACTAAGAGGTTATAACTCCTATTATGCGCATACATTTTTGCCGGGGAATTTAGAAGTGTCCACTATTGGGAAGGGTCCACTATTGAGAGGTGTCCATTAATAGAGGTTTCACTGTATAGCTTTTAACCTTATTTAATTTTTAAATACTTTTTATTTTTATTTAAAATTTAATAAAATAAATTAAATATTTAACTTCACATTTAATTTTTTTCATAGTTCTTAAGACTATAATTTAAATACTATTTTAATACAAAATATAATTGTATTTCCTTGAAAATATAGTTTTTTTTCCAGAATTACCACTTTAATTATCCATGTATGACATACATTGTATGTACCTGTAAACAAATCAAGTCTATAGAATGCTGTTTACATTGATTAAAACACCTAGTATAATACCTACATATGTTAGATAATTTCAATTGTTCAAAAAATAATACAATACTAGAGAATTGCATTATAATATACTATATATAATTATTATATATGGTAAGATTCCTTATCATATTATGGTAATATGATATGACTTCTTTTTCACAACTGTAGATAGTAGCTTTAGTTGGTTTAATTTTGAAGTTATGAATTTCCAAATTTGTGGTATTCTTTTGTAAACGCACTATATTATTTTTTTAGAATTTAATGTTTTACTTGCCCATATTTACAAGATATTCACTTTGTCAAAACAAATATATTTCATATATTATTATAACATAATCATCATGTAATATTTTTTTTTAAATTTATATTTTCTAAACCAATTTTAGTAAATTAAAAATTTGAATAAGCAATTCGATTTAATCATAAGTCATGCAAATTTAAGAGTTAGTGAATATACTGCAGGTAACTTTAGGTTCATAGCAGTTGTAAGTTGTTGAATAATCTTTCAACGAACATACCAATAATTTCACTATTTATTTTTTTTTCTGCTAGAGTTATTGAAATGGTATTGGTAAAATATCATATTTCACCATATTGAGAATATGCCAGGAGAAAAAAACACATTTTCTCAATACTGAAATGCTCCATATTATATATGTCGACTAATTCAAAACTCAAAGTAATTTAAAATGCATTTATTCCGGAGCTAATAAAAGATAAAACATTTAAAAATACTGTATATATTTTCGAGACCGAAATTTCTTACGTTTTTCCTGTTAAATAACTCTAGTTGTAGCTTTTTAAGATGTGTGTCACAAATACTATTAAATTTAGAATATTTATTTATATATTATAGAAATTAAATTTAACTTACATTGGATTCGAATAGCTTCATTTCAAATGTTAAACCACTTAATTATGATGTGTTCAAAATTATATCGAAGTTCAGGCATACCCATAAGTATTAATATATGTAATAACTTTTCGTCGTCTTCGAAAACCAAATCGTTTGACATATCATTATTATTTCGTCATCGAGAAGTGGCGTTTATCAGTACAGCAACAAGACGATTATTATGATACGTGCAGCTGATATTGCACCGACGCGGTCTCGAGCGGGAAAATAATTATAATCATTATTGGCACGGCACGAATATACTCGTACGTGCGCTAGATGAACAGCTGTAGAGAATGGGTAGAATTACGTTTCCCGGTAAAGGTCACACATATTCGAAATGATGATGTTGATAAAAAGTAATTAAATTATTGTGAACATAAAAATAAATCGTACATTATAATTTTGATATATTACGATACAAAATATTCTATGATTAGGAATACCATACCGTACACTAAAGTTTTGTTTTATAGGGGATCGGATAATACCAAGGATTTTGGATAAGGACAAAGGTTTTCATTAGTACAGGGAAATTGAAAAATAATTTTAAAAATTAATATTGTTGTATCATTAGTACTTGGATCTCCGAATAAAATGTTTTTATACGAAGAATAAAATTAAACATGTTACATGGTTTTTATTAATTCATCAAGGAAAAATCCAAGGATTTACGACTTCACATTCAGTTTAAATTGGGTACATGTATGTCCTAGTATAGTTCGACACCTTCTCAATAGTCTTGTCTTTCCGTACTTTTATTCTTATAGTTTGTTGTTAAAAACACGTTTGCGTTTTGGTATTTTGTGAAACGAGATACTGTAGTAGTATCTAATATAAATAACCAAATTATATATTTTCCACAAACAGTAATCAACTATCGAGTTAATTATACTTGTCATTATATATTACAATTTATCACATAAATAAAACGTGTTCATAATTTTTATTATTGTTGAAATAACGTTTTGCAACATATAGCCGAGTTTTTTCGTTTAATTTTGTAAGATTCAGACATTTCATAAAATCAAAACTGGTGTTAAAAATCCGAAAGTATGGTACATAACACCATAGTCTAAGACTATTGTACTAATATATGATAAGGCCTGAAGGGATAATAAAACCCGTATTGCAAACGCCACTAAATAATGATGGGCGATTCTTGAATGTGAATCGATTTGAATCGGAACGAAAAGTTCGTTATAAAAACAAATTGTAACGTCAGCACTATGAAAATATCGGAAATCGGATCAAAAATTAATAATTAATTGATTGGCATGGAATTTCATATCAGCGATTCGAATCGATGTTCACAAGAATGAATCGTTTAGTTAAAAGATCGATTCGAATCGCCCGTCACTACTACTGACTCACTCTTGACACACGCTCGAACACTAGGTCGTGTTATTTCCGTACAATTATATATATTCCAACACCGAAACATTAAAAAACAGTTCGTTGTAATTTATATGAACATTTTGAGTATTTGTAATTTTTTTTCCGCCCGTCAGCAACGAGTAATAAAGTGTAAAAAACAAATGCAAAAACCCGTCCGTAATGGTTTTTACTTTCGTCGTGGTGTCGGACACAAAAGTCGTGGTGTCGGACACAAAATCGTACGACACGTTGTATTATTTCGACGTCGAGCGTTACGGTTAGCAGCGCGGCGACTAGAGAACGGATGAGTGACGGCGGACGCGGTCTCTAGGGGAGAAATAATGAAAAATCAATACCGACGGCGGCGCGGGTATACGAGCACGGGACGAACACGGCTGTAGAATGGGTAGGATTACACGTTACCCCGGCAAAGGTCACACCCGGCCCGTTGGACGACGGGACGACAGGGCTGCCTGCACGTTGGACGCGCGGGCGGGTGTACACTCGGACGGCTCGTTATCAAAGCGCGCGACCGCGACGGGCTGTATGGCCACACTGCCGTCCGCAGCGTGCCCTTGTCCGTTCTATTCAGCTGTGTGCATCGGTCGCGCAACACCGTCCTGTCCTTAACCGTCGCCGCCGCTGTCGACGATTTTCCGCTACCCATTTCTACCTTCCGATCCGCTCGCCGACCCGAACAGCGACAGCAGCGTTACTATAAATTAACACTAGCGGCAGGCGACGACTGGAACAGCGGTTCGCGACGATCACTGTCATCGTTATATTTTACTTATTGTATATCGTCGCTGCTCGGCCACCGCTACCGCCGCCGCCGCCGCACCGATGACGAGCAGCACGTTTTCGTTCTTTAAGGCCGCCTCCAGGTGGTCGAAAAACCACAAGTTTGTAAGTACAATGTTCAATCTAACAACGATAAAGCTCCAGTACCGTACACGTCGTGCTAAGCCACATCAAACCACGATGTATGCAGTACTGGGGTGACTATGTTGTACTTTTCGACGAATACTTTACAATTAATGCGGTCGTCCCAGTACCGTACACATCGTGCTAAGCAATATTAAGTCATTGAGTGTCTGGTACTGGGGTAACTATTTTGTACTTTTCGACAAAGATTTTCCAAAGACAATATCGTTTTTTAATATCCTTTTTTGTACATCAATATGTAATCAAATCTCTTTTTCATGTTCCGACTATGATTAAGACTTTCACAAATTGTAGTTAGCGATGTTCTTAATCTCAATTATTAATTTGTTAGGTTCATCACAAATATTATAAACATAAGATTTTGAGTTTTTTTGTTCATTCATTATTGACTGTTGTATTACATTTTTTAAATTTTTTTTTTTTTTTATAAATAAGTGTATATTTTTATTTGAAGTGCACAAAAGCTGAACTAAATTTGTTCCACAGTTTTTGACCAGTTTTGGTGTATTAGCTGGTGGTGGCAGTTCTATAGTTTATGCTCTTGAACAGTCCATTCATGCATCAGACGATGCGGCTCACTCAGCCAAACAAAAATGGAATCATAGCGGCTGGTTTGATACATTTGACCATGCCAGGTAAATAGAAAGTTTCATAGTTGTATTAAACAGGAATTATTTCAAGTTTTTTTGTAGCGTTCGTCGTGGTTGGGAAGTATACAAAAATGTTTGTGCAGCATGTCACAGTGTTGAGTACTTAGCATATCGAGAATTAGTTGGTGTCTGCTTGACTGAGAATGAAGCCAAAGCTGAAGCTGCTGAACAAATGGTATTATGAGTAAACATTTTTGTTTATTATATCATATTTTATCATAATACTTTACATTAACATTAAGATTGAAGATGGACCTGATGAAACAGGAGCTATGTATAAAAGACCTGGAAAATTATCGGATTTAGTACCAAAACCTTATCCAAATGAGGAAGCTGCTCGTTATGCAAACAATGGAGCTTATCCACCAGATTTGACTTACATTACACAAGCTAGAATAGATGGAGAGGTATTATTATTATATTTTATTTTTATTTGTGATGTATAGACGTCGCTTTAGATATTTCAATATATTATTTGTTATGCCAAAAATATGATTTAGGAAATAACATTACTTAACTGCTAATTATATTTAATATTTGTACAGTAGATAATTATCCAAGTATTTATATTCTGTCTCTTATAAGGTAACATATATTTGCCATCATTGTACGTCACATTGGATCAAATATTGAGTGTAGTTTGGTTAAGACATTTTGTCTTATTTGAAACCGATTATTGGTATTTTCAATTAACTATTAACTAAAATAATCGGGGCTTTGAGAGAACCATAAGTAAAAAATTTGGTTTTCTGTTAAGTTAGGTTGTTTTAAAATAATTAATATATTTAATACTTAATAAGTGAATTTTATTCATACCTTTTATTTTCGTTTCTTTTGATAACTAAGCAAGAATCTTTTTTATAATGTGTTCAATCTTCTTCTTCTTCTACTTCGCCTTCCTCCCAACTATATGGGGTCGGCCACCCTTGTCCTACATCTCCACTTTACTCGGTCAATCACATCTCCTCTGCACACACCGACAGCCCTCATGTCATTCTCCAAAGTCTCCAACCATCTCTTTTTTGGTCTTCCTCTTCCTCTTTTCCCTTCAACGTCCATCTTCATAACCACTCTTACTGCATTCGTTTCCTCTCGCCTCATCACATGCCCTAACCATCTCAGCCTATTTTCTCTCATCTTGTCCACAATTGGCGCTACACCAACACTACCTCTCACGTATTCATTCCTTATTCTATCTTCTCTTGTCACTCCACTCAACCATCTAAGCATTCTCATTTCCGCGACACTCATACATTGTTCTATTCTCCTGTTAACCGCCCAACACTCTGAACCATACAGCATAGTTGGTCTCACTACACTTTTATAAAATTTACCTTTCAGCCTAATTGGAATTCTCTTATCGCATAACACGCCCGATGCTTCTCTCCATTTCATCCACCCGCACTTAATCCTATGGTTTACATCAATGTCAAAGCCCCCGTCCTTTTGAACAAAAGATCCTAAATATTTAAAGCTCTCAACTTCACCTATCACATCACCATCTATTATCAGTTGTCTCCTCATTCCTTCAACTTCTTGGTCTCTTTGTCCAAAATCATACTCAATATACTCAGTTTTATTTCTACTAATTCTCAATCCTTTTTCTTCGAGGGCTAACCTCCACTCATTTAACCTATTATTGACAACTTCTAGGTTTTCTCCTATCAGAACTATATCATCCGCTAACATCATACACCATGGTATCTCACCCTGTATCTCCTTTGAAACCTCATCCATTACCACTGAGAACAGGTAGGGGCTTAGAGCTGACCCCTGGTGCACACCTACTCCTATACTGAAACCTTCTGATACTCCACACCGACTCTTGACACTAGTACTCGACTCTTCATACATATCCTGGATCAAATTAACATACATTTTTGGGACATTTTTCCTCATTAATGCCCACCTTAAAACTTCCCTTGGCACATTTTATTGGTTCAATAAAATGTTTAAATAATATTTTATTGTTTTCTATTTTTATAGTTTAATATTCTATGTTATGCTTCATATGAAATATAATTTTATGTTTGAAATTGAAGTTCAAATGATTAATTAATTAAATCACTATTTATTTTAATATTTGTTAATTGTATTTTAATTCCATTATAGTAGTGACTTTAAGTTGTATTATAATTATTTTGAAGTTTTATGTTGAAAATAAATATAAAATTTTAATTTTGAATATTTTCAGAATTATATTTTTTCTTTGTTGACTGGATATATGGACCCACCTGCAGGAATTGTACTTGCAGAAAATCAACATTTTAATCCTTATTTCCCTGGTGGTGCAATTGGTATGGCTCAGGCGTTATATGATGAGGTAATAATTATAAGAACTAAGTATCACTTATATATTATTAAATAATCAATTCTTAAAATTATATAATTATAAAACTAAATTATAAATTTAGATTATTGAATATGGTGATGGAACTCCAGCTACTCAAAGCCAGTGTGCTAAAGATGTTGTTACATTCTTAAAATGGTGTGCAGAACCAGAACATGATACTAGAAAATTATTTGCAATGAAGGTATGTTACATTTAGTTTTCTAATATGTTTTTAATACTTGAATTTGTTATTTATTTATCCTAGGCTTTTACTATTTTGGGAGTGCTCAATTTGGTTGTCTGGTACCTCCATAGACATTATTGGTCAGTATTGAAGACACGAAAGGTTTTCCAAAGTCCCAAATCATTGTTTAAAAAGTAAATCATCCTTAGATTGTAGTAGCTAAATAATTAAAAAAAATTGTGTTAATTTTTATTTTAAATTGTTAAAATTTTAATCTAAAACAAAATACCTACTTTTATAAGTATACTTCAGTAATAAATTTGTGAAGATATTTATTGTATAATGTATTTTATATAATTTAAACATCCAAAACAGATATTATAAAAACCTAATAGTTATTAGGTTGATATAAGTATTATTCTATAATTGTTATTATTATTATTATTTTGTATTCTGTTGAGCATTGTGAATAAGAGTTAGTTCTGAAGTATATGAAAAATTTAGCCTGAGAAGATGTATAGTTATTGAATACAAATTGAAATGTATATAAATGTATAAAATATGCATATTAATATGAGAATAGTATAACTATTCTTTTTCTTGATAACCATCATTTTCTAATGAAAAGAAATTGATCAACGTTTGTATTATTGAAAAAAAACATATCTACTTGTCAAAATAAATAAATATATTTTTTTTTCAAAATATTTGACAATTTAAAGATATTGTATATGGTATAAGAGAATGGCCAGTTTTATAAAATTAATGATTTTGGGTTTAAAATTAGATTTTCATCATCATTTATATTCACAGAGTACACTATTTTGATATTTATATGATAAATATTTTTAAAATGTACCTCTAAAGTACTGCTTCAAATGATAGAATAACCACAAGCTGTTATGTACAACAGTCCATCTTATAATGCGGTTGCATCAGTATCATAAGTATTGTTTTAAGTAATATTAAATTACAAAACGCACCACATTAAGGTGACAATATTATAATTATCGACCAGGTATTCCCAAAGACATAAACGCAATGTGCTCTCCTCTTTGCATCTACAAATTGTGATCTGATTTTTTTTCAATCATTAATTACTATTAACATATTATATATTAAACATACAAGTTTTACGTTGACTAGGATTCAATAAACGTCCAGTTAAAGTTATATTCATTTCAAATAATATAATCATAAATTGAGATTTTTTTTTTATGTTATACTTGTATAATATAATTTTTCTAAAGTCTATTTTTCTATTCTAAAAAATTGTATTTTTTTGTTTAAAAATATAAGGGTAACAAGTATACAAAAAAAAAACAAATTTGTTTCACAAATGTTTTTTCAGTGTTATTGTATTAGTTGATGCCGAAAATTATATAATTCATGCTTTTAAACATTTTATTCATAAATCCAATGATGTGGCTCACTCAGCCCAGTAGAAAAATATTCACAATATCTGATTTTACAATTATTCAATTAAGTTAAATTACATCATTTTCAGTAATGTTAAACAAATATTAATTAAAGTTCTTTAATGGGTTAGTTTCAATGATTGGAAGTATGTAAAAAAGATTGTGCAGCATTTCAAAATCTTAGTACTTAACAAATCAAAAAATAGTAGGTATGTGCATGTATGAAAACTAAAGCAAAGCTAAGTAAGTATTGTTGTATTTATATCATATTATAACAAAATACTTTACATTAATATTTAGATTGAAGATGAACCTAATGAATAAAAAGGTGGAGTTGACAATGTCGTACTTAAAACTACAACAAGAAATTTACAGTTTAGTAACGTGGTTGCTCCAAAACCGTACACATACGCAATATTAAGATACGATATCTACAGTACTGGGGTGACTGTTGTACTTTACGACGAAGACTAAACACTTTGGTAACATGGTCGTCCTAGTACCATACACAACGTGCTAATCAATTTCAAGTCGCGATGTGTGCGGCACTGGGGTGACTATGTTGTACTTTTCGACGAAGACTTCATAATATAGAAACGCGGTCACGCCAGTACCGTACACATCGTGCTACTCAATTTCCAGTCACGATGAGTGCGGTACTGGGGTGATTGTTGTACTTTTCGACGAAGACTTCATAATATAGTAACGCGGTCGCGCCAGTTCCGTACACATCGTGCTATTCAAATTGAAGTCGCGATGTGTGCGGAACTGGGGTAACTTTGTTATACTTTTCGACGAAGACATCATAATATAGTAACGCGGTCGCGCCAGTTCCGTACACATCGTGCTATTCAAATTGAAGTCGCGATGTGTGCGGAACTGGGGTAACTTTGTTATACTTTTCGACGAAGACATCATAATATAGTAACGCGGTCGCGCCAGTTCCGTACACATCGTGCTATTCAAATTGAAGTCGCGATATGTGCGGAACTGGGGTAACTTTGTTATACTTTTCGACGAAGACATCATAATATAGTAACGCGGTCGCCCCAGTTCCGTACACATCGTGCTATTCAAATTGAAGTCGCGATGTGTGCGGAACTGGGGTAACTTTGTTATACTTTTCGACGAAGACATCATAATATAGTAACGCGGTCGCGCCAGTTCCGTACACATCGTGCTATTCAAATTGAAGTCGCGATGTGTGCGGAACTGGGGTAACTTTGTTATACTTTTCGACGAAGACATCATAATATAGTAACGCGGTCGCCCCAGTTCCGTACACATCGTGCTATTCAAAATAAAGTCGCGATGTGTGCGGAACTGGGGTAACTTTGTTATACTTTTCGACGAAGACATCATAAAATAGTACCGCGGTCGCGCCAGTTCCGTACACATCGTGCTATTCAAATTGAAGTCGCGATGTGTGCGGAACTGGGGTAACAAGGTTATACATTTCGACGAAGACATCATAATATAGTAACGCGGTCGCGCCAGTTCCGTACACATCGTGCTATTCAATTTGAAGTCGCGATGTGTGCGGAACTGGGGTAACTTTGTTATACTTTTCGACGAAGACATCATAATATAGTAATGCGGTCGCCCCAGTTCCGTACACATCGTGCTATTCAAATTGAAGTCGCGATGTGTGCGGAACTGGGGTAACATTGTTATACATTTCGACGAAGACATCATAATATAGTAACGCGGTCGCGCCAGTTCCGTACACATCGTGCTATTCAATTTGAAGTCGCAATGTGTGCGGAACTGGAGTAACTTTGTTAGAATTTTCGACGAAGACATCATAATAAAGTAACGCGGTCGCACCAGTTCCGTACACATCGTGCTATTCAAATTGAAGACGCGATGTGTGCGGAACTGGGGTAACTTTGTTATACTTTTCGACGAAGACTAAACACTTTGGTAACATGGTCGTCCTAGTACCATACACAACGTGCTAATCAATTTCAAGTCGCGATGTGTGCGGCACTGGGGTGACTATGTTGTACTTTTCGACGAAGACTTCATAATATAGAAACGCGGTCACGCCAGTACCGTACACATCGTGCTACTCAATTTCCAGTCACGATGAGTGCGGTGATTGTTGTACTTTGTTATACTTTGTTATACTTTTCGACGAAGACATCATAATATAGTAATGCGGTCGCCCCAGTTCCGTACACATCGTGCTATTCAAATTGAAGTCGCGATGTGTGCGGAACCGGGGTAACTTTGTTATACTTTTCGACGAAGACATCATAATATAGTAACGCGGTCGCGCCAGTTCCGTACACATCGTGCTATTCAAATTGAAGTCGCGATGTGTGCGGAACTGGGGTAACTTTGTTATACTTTTCGACGAAGACATCATAATATAGTAATGCGGTCGCCCCAGTTCCGTACACATCGTGCTATTCAAATTGAAGTCGCGATGTGTGCGGAACCGGGGTAACTTTGTTATACTTTTCGACGAAGACATCATAATATAGTAACGCGGTCGCCCCAGTTCCGTACACATCGTATTAATCAATTTCCAGTCGCGATGTGTGCGGTACTTGGGTGACTGTTGTACTTTTCGACGAAGACATCATAATATAGTAACGCGGTCGCCCCAGTTCCGTACACATCGTGCTATTCAAATTGAAGTCGCGATGTGTGCGGAACTGGGGTATTTTTGTTATACTTTTCGACGAAGACATCATAATAAAGTAACGCGGTCGCGCTAGTACCGTACACATCGTGCTAATCAAATTCAAGTCGCGATGTGTGCGGTACTGGGGTAACTTTGTTATACTTTTCGACGAAGACATCATAATATAGTAACGCGGTCGCGCCAGTTCCGTACACATCGTGCTATTCAAATTGAAGTCGCGATGTGTGCGGAACTGGGGTAACTTTGTTATACTTTTCGACGAAGACATCATAATATAGTAATGCGGTCGCCCCAGTTCCGTACACATCGTGCTATTCAAATTGAAGTCGCGATGTGTGCGGAACCGGGGTAACTTTGTTATACTTTTCGACGAAGACATCATAATATAGTAACGCGGTCGCCCCAGTTCCGTACACATCGTATTAATCAATTTCCAGTCGCGATGTGTGCGGTACTTGGGTGACTGTTGTACTTTTCGACGAAGACATCATAATATAGTAACGCGGTCGCCCCAGTTCCGTACACATCGTGCTATTCAAATTGAAGTCGCGATGTGTGCGGAACTGGGGTATTTTTGTTATACTTTTCGACGAAGACATCATAATAAAGTAACGCGGTCGCGCTAGTACCGTACACATCGTGCTAATCAAATTCAAGTCGCGATGTGTGCGGTACTGGGGTAACTTTGTTATACTTTTCGACGAAGACATCATAATATAGTAACGCGGTCGCGCCAGTACCGTACACATCGTGCTAATCAATTTCAAATCACGATGTGTGCGGTACTGGGGTGACTCTTGTACTTTTCGAAGAAGACTTCACATATTCAGTAACGCGATCGCTTCACCACCGTACACATCGTATTAATCAATTTCCAGTCGCGATGTGTGCGGTACTTGGGTGACTGTTGTACTTTTCGACGAAGACATCATAATATAGTAACGCGGTCGCGCCAGTTCCGTACACATCGTGCTATTCAAATTGAAGTCGCGATGTGTGCGGAACTGGGGTAACTTTGTTATACTTTTCGACGAAGACATCATAATATAGTAATGCGGTCGCCCCAGTTCCGTACACATCGTGCTATTCAAATTGAAGTCGCGATGTGTGCGGAACCGGGGTAACTTTGTTATACTTTTCGACGAAGACATCATAATATAGTAACGCGGTCGCGCCAGTTCCGTACACATCGTGCTATTCAAATTGAAGTCGCGATGTGTGCGGAACTGGGGTAACATTGTTATACATTTCGACGAAGACATCATAATAAAGTAACGCGGTCGCACCAGTTCCGTACACATCGTGCTATTCAAATTGAAGACGCGATGTGTGCGGAACTGGGGTAACTTTGTTATACTTTTCGACGAAGACATCATAATATAGTAATGCGGTCGCCCCAGTTCCGTACACATCGTGCTATTCAAATTGAAGTCGCGATGTGTGCGGAACCGGGGTAACTTTGTTATACTTTTCGACGAAGACATCATAATATAGTAACGCGGTCGCCCCAGTTCCGTACACATCGTGCTATTCAAATTGAAGTCGCGATGTGTGCGGAACTGGGGTAACTTTGTTAGAATTTTCGACGAAGACATCATAATAAAGTAACGCGGTCGCACCAGTTCCGTACACATCGTGCTATACAAATTGAAGTCGCGATGTGTGCGGAACTGGGGTAACTTTGTTATACTTTTCAACGAAGACATCATAATATAGTAACGCGGTCGCGCCAGTTCCGTACACATCGTGCTATTCAAATTGAAGTCGCGATGTGTGCGGAACTGGGGTAACTTTGTTATACTTTTCGACGAAGACATCATAATATAGTAACGCGGTCGCCCCAGTTCCGTACACATCGTGCTATTCAAATTGAAGTCGCGATGTGTGCGGAACTGGGGTAACTTTGTTATACTTTTCGACGAAGACATCATAATATAGTAATGCGGTCGCCCCAGTTCCGTACACATCGTGCTATTCAAATTGAAGTCGCGATGTGTGCGGAACCGGGGTAACTTTGTTATACTTTTCGACGAAGACATCATAATATAGTAACGCGGTCGCCCCAGTTCCGTACACATCGTATTAATCAATTTCCAGTCGCGATGTGTGCGGTACTTGGGTGACTGTTGTACTTTTCGACGAAGACATCATAATATAGTAACGCGGTCGCCCCAGTTCCGTACACATCGTGCTATTCAAATTGAAGTCGCGATGTGTGCGGAACTGGGGTAACTTTGTTATACTTTTCGACGAAGACATCATAATATAGTAACGCGGTCGCGCCAGTTCCGTACACATCGTGCTATTCAAATTGAAGTCGCGATGTGTGCGGAACTGGGGTAACATTGTTATACATTTCGACGAAGACATCATAATATAGTAACGCGGTCGCGCCAGTTCCGTACACATCGTGCTATTCAATTTGAAGTCGCAATGTGTGCGGAACTGGAGTAACTTTGTTAGAATTTTCGACGAAGACATCATAATAAAGTAACGCGGTCGCACCAGTTCCGTACACATCGTGCTATTCAAATTGAAGACGCGATGTGTGCGGAACTGGGGTAACTTTGTTATACTTTTCGACGAAGACATCATAATATAGTAATGCGGTCGCCCCAGTTCCGTACACATCGTGCTATTCAAATTGAAGTCGCGATGTGTGCGGAACCGGGGTAACTTTGTTATACTTTTCGACGAAGACATCATAATATAGTAACGCGGTCGCGCCAGTTCCGTACACATCGTGCTATTCAAATTGAAGTCGCGATGTGTGCGGAACTGGGGTAACTTTGTTATACTTTTCGACGAAGACATCATAATATAGTAATGCGGTCGCCCCAGTTCCGTACACATCGTGCTATTCAAATTGAAGTCGCGATGTGTGCGGAACCGGGGTAACTTTGTTATACTTTTCGACGAAGACATCATAATATAGTAACGCGGTCGCCCCAGTTCCGTACACATCGTGCTATTCAAATTGAAGTCGCGATGTGTGCGGAACTGGGGTAACTTTGTTATACTTTTCGACGAAGACATCATAATATAGTAACGCGGTCGCCCCAGTTCCGTACACATCGTGCTATTCAAATTGAAGTCGCGATGTGTGCGGAACTGGGGTAACTTTGTTATACTTTTCGACGAAGACATCATAATATAGTAACGCGGTCGCCCCAGTTCCGTACACATCGTGCTATACAAATTGAAGTCGCGATGTGTGCGGAACTGGGGTAACTTTGTTATACTTTTCGACGAAGACATCATAATATAGTAACGCGGTCGCGCCAGTTCCGTACACATCGTGCTATTCAAATTGAAGTCGCGATGTGTGCGGAACTGGGGTAACAAGGTTATACATTTCGACGAAGACATCATAATATAGTAACGCGGTCGCCCCAGTTCCGTACACATCGTACTATTCAAATTGAAGTCGCGATGTGTGCGGAACTGGGGTAACCTTGTTATAATTTTCGACGAAGACATCATAATAAAGTAACGCGGTCGCCCCAGTTCCGTACACATCGTGCTATTCAAATTGAAGTCGCGATGTGTGCGGAACCGGGGTAACTTTGTTATACTTTTCGACGAAGACATCATAATATAGTAATGCGGTCGCCCCAGTTCCGTACACATCGTGCTATTCAAATTGAAGTCGCGATGTGTGCGGAACTGGGGTAACTTTGTTATACTTTTCGACGAAGACATCATAATAAAGTAACGCGGTCGCGCTAGTACCGTACACATCGTGCTAATCAAATTCAAGTCGCGATGTGTGCGGTACTGGGGTAACTTTGTTATACTTTTCGACGAAGACATCATAATATAGTAACGCGGTCGCGCCAGTACCGTACACATCGTGCTAATCAATTTCAAATCACGATGTGTGCGGTACTGGGGTGACTCTTGTACATTTCGAAGAAGACTTCACATATTCAGTAACGCGATCGCTTCAGCACCGTACACATCGTATTAATCAATTTCCAGTCGCGATGTGTGCGGTACTTGGGTGACTGTTGTACTTTTCGACGAAGACATCATAATATAGTAACGCGGTCGCACCAGTTCCGTACACATCGTGCTATTCAAATTGAAGTCGCGATGTGTGCGGAACTGGGGTAACTTTGTTATACTTTTCGACGAAGACATCATAATATAGTAATGCGGTCGCCCCAGTTCCGTACACATCGTGCTATTCAAATTGAAGTCGCGATGTGTGCGGAAGCGGGGTAACTTTGTTATACTTTTCGACGAAGACATCATAATATAGTAACGCGGTCGCGCCAGTTCCGTACACATCGTGCTATTCAAATTGAAGTCGCGATGTGTGCGGAACTGGGGTAACTTTGTTATACTTTTCGACGAAGACATCATAATATACTAACGCGGTCGCCCCAGTTCCGTACACATCGTGCTATTCAAATTGAAGACGCGATGTGTGCGGAACTGGGGTAACTTTGTTATACTTTTCGACGAAGACATCATAATAAAGTAACGCGGTCGCACCAGTTCCGTACACATCGTGCTATTCAAATTGAAGACGCGATGTGTGCGGAACTGGGGTAACTTTGTTATACTTTTCGACGAAGACATCATAATATAGTAATGCGGTCGCACCAGTTCCGTACACATCGTGCTATTCAAATTGAAGTCGCGATGTGTGCGGAACTGGGGTTACTTTGTTAGAATTTTCGACGAAGACATCATAATATAGTAATGCGGTCGCC
This sequence comes from Sipha maydis, assembly GCA_034509805.1. Lineage (NCBI taxonomy): Eukaryota > Metazoa > Arthropoda > Insecta > Hemiptera > Aphididae > Sipha > Sipha maydis. The sequence goes on from JASXSY010000274.1 coordinate 339,746, forward strand.
CCAGTTCCGTACACATCGTGCTATTCAAATTGAAGTCGCGATGTGTGCGGAACTGGGGTAACTTTGTTATACTTTTCGACGAAGACATCATAATAAATAACGCGGTCGCGCTAGTACCGTACACATCGTGCTAATCAAATTCAAGTCGCGATGTGTGCGGTACTGGGGTAACTTTGTTATACTTTTCGACGAAGACATCATAATATAAAAACGCGGTCGCGCCAGTACCGTACACATCGTGCTAATCAATTTCAAATCACGATGTGTGCGGTACTGGGGTGACTCTTGTACTTTTCGAAGAAGACTTCACATATTCAGTAACGCGATCGCTTCAGCACCGTACACATCGTATTAATCAATTTCCAGTCGCGATGTGTGCGGTACTTGGGTGACTGTTGTACTTTTCGACGAAGACATCATAATATAGTAACGCGGTCGCCCCAGTTCCGTACACATCGTGCTATTCAAGTTGAAGTCGCGATGTGTGTGGAACTGGGGTTACTTTGTTAGAATTTTCGACGAAGACATCATAATATAGTAATGCGGTCGCCCCAGTTCCGTACACATCGTGCTATTCAAATTGAAGTCGCGATGTGTGCGGAACCGGGGTAACTTTGTTATACTTTTCGACGAAGACATCATAATATAGTAACGCGGTCGCCCCAGTTCCGTACACATCGTGCTATTCAAATTGAAGTCGCGATGTGTGCGGAACTGGGGTAACTTTGTTAGAATTTTCGACGAAGACATCATAATAAAGTAACGCGGTCGCACCAGTTCCGTACACATCGTGCTATACAAATTGAAGTCGCGATGTGTGCGGAACTGGGGTAACTTTGTTATACTTTTCGACGAAGACATCATAATATAGTAACGCGGTCGCCCCAGTTCCGTACACATCGTGCTATTCAAATTGAAGTCGCGATGTGTGCGGAACTGGGGTAACTTTGTTATACTTTTCGACGAAGACATCATAATATAGTAACGCGGTCGCCCCAGTTCCGTACACATCGTGCTATACAAATTGAAGTCGCGATGTGTGCGGAACTGGGGTAACTTTGTTATACTTTTCGACGAAGACATCATAATATAGTAACGCGGTCGCGCCAGTTCCGTACACATCGTGCTATTCAAATTGAAGTCGCGATGTGTGCGGAACTGGGGTAACAAGGTTATACATTTCGACGAAGACATCATAATATAGTAACGCGGTCGCCCCAGTTCCGTACACATCGTGCTATTCAAATTGAAGTCGCGATGTGTGCGGAACTGGGGTAACCTTGTTATAATTTTCGACGAAGACATCATAATAAAGTAACGCGGTCGCCCCAGTTCCGTACACATCGTGCTATTCAAATTGAAGTCGCGATGTGTGCGGAACCGGGGTAACTTTGTTATACTTTTCGACGAAGACATCATAATATAGTAACGCGGTCGCCCCAGTTCCGTACACATCGTATTAATCAATTTCCAGTCGCGATGTGTGCGGTACTTGGGTGACTGTTGTACTTTTCGACGAAGACATCATAATATAGTAACGCGGTCGCCCCAGTTCCGTACACATCGTGCTATTCAAATTGAAGTCGCGATGTGTGCGGAACCGGGGTAACTTTGTTATACTTTTCGACGAAGACATCATAATAAAGTAACGCGGTCGCGCTAGTACCGTACACATCGTGCTAATCAAATTCAAGTCGCGATGTGTGCGGTACTGGGGTAACTTTGTTATACTTTTCGACGAAGACATCATAATATAGTAACGCGGTCGCGCCAGTACCGTACACATCGTATTAATCAATTTCCAGTCGCGATGTGTGCGGTACTTGGGTGACTGTTGTACTTTTCAACGAAGACATCATAATATAGTAACGCGGTCGCACCAGTTCCGTACACATCGTGCTATTCAAATTGAAGTCGCGATGTGTGCGGAACTGGGGTAACTTTGTTATACTTTTCGACGAAGACATCATAATATAGTAATGCGGTCGCCCCAGTTCCGTACACATCGTGCTATTCAAATTGAAGTCGCGATGTGTGCGGAAGCGGGGTAACTTTGTTATACTTTTCGACGAAGACATCATAATATAGTAATGCGGTCGCCCCAGTTCCGTACACATCGTGCTATTCAAATTGAAGTCGCGATGTGTGCGGAACCGGGGTAACTTTGTTATACTTTTCGACGAAGACATCATAATATAGTAACGCGGTCGCGGCAGTTCCGTACACATCGTGCTATTCAAATTGAAGTCGCGATGTGTGCGGAACTGGGGTAACTTTGTTATACTTTTCGACGAAGACATCATAATATAGTAATGCGGTCGCCCCAGTTCCCTACACATCGTGCTATTCAAATTGAAGTCGCGATGTGTGCGGAACCGGGGTAACTTTGTTATACTTTTCGACGATGACATCATAATATAGTAACGCGGTCGCCCCAGTTCCGTACACATCGTGCTATTCAAATTTAAGTCGCGATGTGTGCGGAACTGGGGTAACTTTGTTATACTTTTCGACGAAGACATCATAATATAGTAATGCGGTCGCCCCAGTTCCGTACACATCGTGCTATTCAAATTGAAGTCGCGATGTGTGCGGAACCGGGGTAACTTTGTTATACTTTTCGACGATGACATCATAATATAGTAACGCGGTCGCCCCAGTTCCGTACACATCGTGCTATTCAAATTTAAGTCGCGATGTGTGCGGAACTGGGGTAACTTTGTTATACTTTTCGACGAAGACATCATAATAAAGTAACGCGGTCGCGCTAGTACCGTACACATCGTGCTAATCAAATTCAAGTCGCGATGTGTGCGGTACTGGGGTAACTTTGTTATACTTTTCGACGAAGACATCATAATATAGTAACGCGGTCGCGCCAGTACCGTACACATCGTGCTAATCAATTTCAAATCACGATGTGTGCGGTACTGGGGTGACTCTTGTACTTTTCGAAGAAGACTTCACATATTCAGTAACGCGATCGCTTCACCACCGTACACATCGTATTAATCAATTTCCAGTCGCGATGTGTGCGGTACTTGGGTGACTGTTGTACTTTTCGACGAAGACATCATAATATAGTAACGCGGTCGCCCCAGTTCCGTACACATCGTGCTATTCAAGTTGAAGTCGCGATGTGTGCGGAACTGGGGTAACTTTGTTATACTTTTCGACGAAGACATCATAATATAGTAACGCGGTCGCCCCAGTTCCGTACACATCGTGCTAATCAAGTTGAAGTCGCGATGTGTGCGGAACTGGGGTAACTTTGTTATACTTTTCGACGAAGACATCATAATAAAGTAACGCGGTCGCACCAGTTCCGTACACATCGTGCTATTCAAATTGAAGTCGCGATGTGTGCGGAACTGGGGTAACATTGTTATACATTTCGACGAAGACATCATAATATAGTAACGCGGTCGCGCCAGTTCCGTACACATCGTGCTATTCAATTTGAAGTCGCGATGTGTGCGGAACTGAGGTAACTTTGTTATAATTTTCGACGAAGACATCATAATAAAGTAACGCGGTCGCACCAGTTCCGTACACATCGTGCTATTCAAATTGAAGTCGCGATGTGTGCGGAACTGGGGTAACTTTTGTTGTATCATCAATAAAATATGGATGGTACCTAACATTTAATTTAGTTGGTCAGCAAACTCACACACACATACCACCTTCAGGGAATGCTGACCAAATAGATGACAATAGAATAAAACGCCGCCGGAAGGACGTGATTGGGGTTCGTTCTACTGCCATCGTTGCGGAGGACGGAACGCTGCCCGATTCACGAGTGAAGTGATCGGTCATTCATTTATTTTTTGTACTAATTATATTTTTGTTTTCTTTAATTAAAAGGTTTTGATCATAATTGTAAAAGGTGTTCAAGTTTGGTAATTTATCTATTTTAAGTATTTTGTGTGAGTATATGAAAAAGTTGGTATACTTACAAAAAGGGTATTAAAACAATATTGTATTTCAAACCTCAATCCAGTGCTAGATCATATTCTTTGTCAGTTTGAGGGGAGAGTAAAATATTGTTTAGGTGAAGATTAACTCACGCTCGAAACATCCAGTGCTAGATCTTATTCTTTGTCAGTTGTTTCGAGTGTAAAATAAATTTAGAGCCGTAAGGGAAAGTAAGCCTTTTAAAGAACCTGTTTTCGACTATCCTATTAAGCAGTGCTAGATGGTCTTCTTTGTCACTTAATAAGGTAGTCGTCCGGGCCAATTATTAGGTTTTTCTTTACGTGCTTGTTTGACGGTTAGAGTGTCCAACAACCGACAAATACTTTGTTTTAGTGTTGTTATACGTCAAGCCTTTGCGTGGCGTATACGACAAAGTGGCGCCCAACGTAGACTCGTAACTTTCACACAAAGTACCGAGAAAATTTTTTTTTGTGTGTGTTAGCACAGCCAGTGTGTATAATTTTTTTGTGTGTACTGCCGTAGTACAAGTTGTGTTAATTTTTTTTAAGTACTTATATTTTTGTACTAATAGTGTTTATTTTTTTTTTTTACATGTGTAATACTAAATTTGTGAACTGTCATTTTAATCTTAACTAGAGTAACCTCAAAAAGGTTTGTAAAAAAAATAAGTATTGGATTGTAATACTTATTCAGAATATATATATTTATATATATATATATTTTTTTTTTTCTTTCTCTTTAAGTTTATCTTTATTCTTCGATAATAAGATAGGAAAATCTTTTATATAAATTTCACTTAATAATTTTATTCTAAGTTAAACTTAATATATATTTAATACAATTTGATAAAATATTTTTTTTTTTTTATATATATAAGTTAGTTTTTAATTTAGAATTAAAATTCGTTAATAATAATCCATTGACATAAGTTAGATTTAAATTACAATTAATATAAATTTTAAATTTCTCCATTTAATATTTCCGACTGATATTAATTATACACTATTAACAAAAATTGTCAACTTATCTAATACCTTAAGGAGCGATCAAAAGTATTCTAATTCGGAAATTTCAACTAAAATGAACATAGCAACAGACATTTACATTTTAAAAAAGGCCCGAGTTAGACAAAAATCGGATAATCTTGCTCGGATGCATAATATAAATAGTAAGAATCATATAGAATTTATTAAAAACTTGTATAAAAATTATAATATTAATTATGAAACATAGATAAGTGAACTAGAAATCAAAAATCTTTACTCGCAATTTAATTTAATACCATTAACAGAATTCCAAAAAAATTCTTACTCGACAATAATAACACACAGACTAAATTCACATGCCACTATGAAGAATCAATATGCGACATTTTTTTTCCTTAGAATCTCATATTGCAATAGGACATTGCGTTAGCAAATGTTTAAACATGTCAAAAAGAATAGCCTTAGAATTAAAAAAAAAAAAAAAATTTAATAATAAAGATAAATTAATTAGTCAAAAGAAAAATATTACAGAAGTAGCTCATTTAAATTTAGATAATTAATGGATTTTATACTGAATTACAAAGGACAAATAATATGATAAACCCACCTACTTAAACATATTTAATACTTTAGTAAATACTAGACGATTTTGTATAGAACACAAAATCCGTACATTAGTATTACCAAAAATACGTAGGTATTGGCAGAAAATTTTTAGCAATATAATACATCATATAATGCCTCTGGCGTGGTAGATATACCCCTAAGCATAAATGGACTGTATACAATTTTCTGGTTTAACAAACGTAAACATTTTTGGATGAAAAAAAAAAACATATATATATATATATGTATGTGTGTATATATGTATATGTATAATTATATATATATATATATGTATATATGTATGTATATGTATATATGTGTAATGTTAATCGAACCTTGTAAAAAACAAATAATTGAAGGTAATTAGAGTATAAGATTTAGTTACAAAATTAAAAAAAAAAAAAAAAGCACAAATAATAACAATGTATAAATAAATATTTGATAAATTTTAACTTAGATATAATCAAAACATAATTATTGTATTTGTAAGAACAAAAATATGTTACAAAAAAAAATGTATTAATTTAGAGTAAGAAAACCGATTATGTTATTAAAAATATTGTTTTTAAAATTTAAGATTAAAATAAAAAAACAACTATGTAAAATGTCAAAAAAAAAAAAAAAATATCATTATGTTTTACGAATGTTATAATTAATTATAAACTTTAAAATATGTATAACAAATTAATTATAACATTTAACATTAAGTTATCCCAAAATATGAGGTCATATTTTATTTTAAACCTATGGGACTGTTGTATCATCAATAAAATATGGATGGTACCTAACATTTAATTTAGTTGGTCAGCAAACTCACACACACATACCACCTTCAGGGAATGCTGACCAAATAGATGACAATAGAATAAAACGCCGCCGGAAGGACGTGATTGGGGTTCGTTCTACTGCCATCGTTGCGGAGGACGGAACGCTGCCCGATTCACGAGTGAAGTGATCGGTCATTCATTTATTTTTTGTACTAATTATATTTTTGTTTTCTTTAATTAAAAGGTTTTGATCATAATTGTAAAAGGTGTTCAAGTTTGGTAATTTATCTATTTTAAGTATTTTGTGTGAGTATATGAAAAAGTTGGTATACTTACAAAAAGGGTATTAAAACAATATTGTATTTCAAACCTCAATCCAGTGCTAGATCATATTCTTTGTCAGTTTGAGGGGAGAGTAAAATATTGTTTAGGTGAAGATTAACTCACGCTCGAAACATCCAGTGCTAGATCTTATTCTTTGTCAGTTGTTTCGAGTGTAAAATAACTTTAGAGCCGTAAGGGAAAGTAAGCCTTTTAAAGAACCTGTTTTCGACTATCCTATTAAGCAGTGCTAGATGGTCTTCTTTGTCACTTAATAAGGTAGTCGTCCGGGCCAATTATTAGGTTTTTCTTTACGTGCTTGTTTGACGGTTAGAGTGTCCAACAACCGACAAATACTTTGTTTTAGTGTTGTTATACGTCAAGCCTTTGCGTGGCGTATACGACACTTTGTTATACTTTTCGACGAAGACATCATAATAAAGTAACGCGGTCGCGCTAGTACCGTACACATCGTGCTAATCAAATTCAAGTCGCGATGTGTGCGGTACTGGGGTAACTTTGTTATACTTTTCGACGAAGACATCATAATAAAGTAACGCGGTCGCGCTAGTACCGTACACATCGTGCTAATCAAAATAAAGTCACGATGTGTGCGGTACTGGGGTGACTCTTGTACTTTTCGAAGAAGACTTCACATATTCAGTAACGCGATCGCTTCACCACCGTACACATCGTATTAATCAATTTCCAGTCGCGATGTGTGCGGTACTTGGGTGACTGTTGTACTTTTCGACGAAGACATCATAATATAGTAACGCGGTCGCGCCAGTTCCGTACACAACGTGCTATTCAAATTGAAGTCGCGATGTGTGCGGAACTGGGGTAACTTTGTTATACTTTTCGACGAAGACATCATAATATAGTAATGCGGTCGCCCCAGTTCCGTACACATCGTGCTATTCAAATTGAAGTCGCGATGTGTGCGGAACCGGGGTAACTTTGTTATACTTTTCGACGAAGACATCATAATATAGTAACGCGGTCGCGCCAGTTCCGTACACATCGTGCTATTCAAATTGAAGTCGCGATGTGTGCGGAACTGGGGTAACATTGTTATACATTTCGACGAAGACATCATAATATAGTAACGCGGTCGCGCCAGTTCCGTACACATCGTGCTATTCAAAATAAAGTCGCGATGTGTGCGGAACTGGGGTAACTTTGTTATACTTTTCGACGAAGACATCATAATATAGTAACGCGGTCGCGCCAGTTCCGTACACATCGTGCTATTCAAATTGAAGTCGCGATGTGAGCGGAACTGGGGTAACTTTGTTATACTTTTCGACGAAGACATCATAATATAGTAACGCGGTCGCGCCAGTAACGTACACATCGTGCTAATCAATTTCAAATCACGATGTGTGCGGTACTGGGGTGACTCTTGTACTTTTCGAAGAAGACTTCACATATTCAGTAACGCGATCGCTTCAGCACCGTACACATCGCATTAATCAATTTCCAGTCGCGATGTGTGCGGAACTGGGGTAACTTTGTTATACTTTTCGACGAAGACATCATAATATAGTAATGCGGTCGCCCCAGTTCCGTACACATCGTGCTATTCAAATTGAAGTCGCGATGTGTGCGGAACCGGGGTAACTTTGTTATACTTTTCGACGAAGACATCAAAATATAGTAACGCGGTCGCACCAGTTCCGTACACATCGTGCTATTCAAAATAAAGTCGCGATGTGTGCGGAACTGGGGTAACTTTTTTATACTTTTCGACGAAGACATCATAATATAGTACCGCGGTCGCGCCAGTTCCGTACACATCGTGCTATTCAAATTGAAGTCGCTATGTGTGCGGAACTGGGGTAACAAGGTTATACATTTCGACGAAGACATCATAATATAGTAACGCGGTCGCGCCAGTTCCGTACACATCGTGCTATTCAATTTGAAGTCGCGATGTGTGCGGAACTGGGGTAACTTTGTTATACTTTTCGACGAAGACATCATAATATAGTAATGCGGTCGCCCCAGTTCCGTACACATCGTGCTATTCAAATTGAAGTCGCGATGTGTGCGGAACCGGGGTAACGTTGTTATACTTTTCGACGAAGACATCATAATATAGTAACGCGGTCGCCCCAGTTCCGTACACATCGTGCTATTCAAATTGAAGTCGCAATGTGTGCGGAACTGGGGTAACTTTGTTATACTTTTCGACGAAGACATCATAATATAGTAACGCGGTCGCCCCAGTTCCGTACACATCGTGCTATTCAAATTGAAGTCGCGATGTGTGCGGAACTGGGGTAACTTTGTTATACTTTTCGACGAAGACATCATAATATAGTAACGCGGTCGCGCCAGTTCCGTACACATCGTGCTATTCAATTTGAAGTCGCGATGTGTGCGGAACTGGGGTAACTTTGTTATACTTTTCGACGAAGACATCATAATATAGTAACGCGGTCGCGCCAGTACCGTACACATCGTGCTAATCAATTTCAAATCACGATGTGTGCGGTACTGGGGTGACTCTTGTACTTTTCGAAGAAGACTTCACATATTCAGTAACGCGATCGCTTCAGCACCGTACACATCGCATTAATCAATTTCCAGTCGCGATGTGTGCGGTACTTGGGTGACTGTTGTTCTTTTCGACGAAGACATCATAATATAGTACCGCGGTCGCGCCAGTTCCGTACACATCGTGCTATTCAAATTGAAGTCGCGATGTGTGCGGAACTGGGGTAACAAGGTTATACATTTCGACGAAGACATCATAATATAGTAACGCGGTCGCGCCAGTTCCGTACACATCGTGCTATTCAATTTGAAGTCGCGATGTGTGCGGAACTGGGGTAACCTTGTTATAATTTTCGACGAATACATCATAATAAAGTAACACATAGGCACCAGTTCCGTACACATCGTGCTATTCAAATTGAAGTCGCGATGTGTGCGGAACTGGGGTTACTTTGTTATACTTTTCGACGAAGACATCATAATATAGTAATGCGGTCGCCCCAGTTCCGTACACATCGTGCTATTCAAATTGAAGTCGCGATGTGTGCGGAACCGGGGTAACTTTGTTATACTTTTCGACGAAGACATCATAATATAGTAACGCGGTCGCCCCAGTTCCGTACACATCGTGCTATTCAAATTGAAGTCGCGATGTGTGCGGAACTGGGGTAACTTTGTTATACTTTTCGACGAAGACATCATAATATAGTAATGCGGTCGCCCCAGTTCCGTACACATCGTGCTATTCAAATTGAAGTCGCGATGTGTGCGGAACTGGGGTAACTTTGTTATACTTTTCGACGAAGACATCATAATAAATAACGCGGTCGCGCTAGTACCGTACACATCGTGCTAATCAAATTCAAGTCGCGATGTGTGCGGTACTGGGGTAACTTTGTTATACTTTTCGACGAAGACATCATAATATAGTAACGCGGTCGCCCCAGTTCCGTACACATCGTGCTATTCAAATTGAAGTCGCGATGTGTGCGGAACTGGGGTAACTTTGTTATACTTTTCGACGAAGACATCAAAATATAGTAACGCGGTCGCACCAGTTCCGTACACATCGTGCTATTCAAAATAAAGTCGCGATGTGTGCGGAACTGGGGTAACTTTGTTATACTTTTCGACGAAGACATCATAATATAGTACCGCGGTCGCGCCAGTTCCGTACACATCGTGCTATTCAAATTGAAGTCGCGATGTGTGCGGAACTGGGGTAACAAGGTTATACATTTCGACGAAGACATCATAATATAGTAACGCGGTCGCGCCAGTTCCGTACACATCGTGCTATTCAATTTGAAGTCGCGATGTGTGCGGAACTGGGGTAACCTTGTTATAATTTTTGACGAATACATCATAATAAAGTAACACATAGGCACCAGTTCCGTACACATCGTGCTATTCAAATTGAAGTCGCGATGTGTGCGGAACTGGGGTTACTTTGTTATACTTTTCGACGAAGACATCATAATATAGTAATGCGGTCGCCCCAGTTCCGTACACATCGTGCTATTCAAATTGAAGTTGCGATGTGTGCGGAACCGGGGTAACTTTGTTATACTTTTCGACGAAGACATCATAATATAGTAACGCGGTCGCCCCAGTTCCGTACACATCGTGCTATTCAAATTGAAGTCGCGATGTGTGCGGAACTGGGGTTACTTTGTTAGAATTTTCGACGAAGACATCATAATAAAGTAATGCGGTCACACCAGTTCCGTACAGATCGTGCTATTCAAATTGAAGTCGCGATGTGTGCGGAACTGGGGTAACTTTGTTATACTTTTCGACGAAGACATCATAATATAAAAACGCGGTCGCGCCAGTACCGTACACATCGTGCTAATCAATTTCAAATCACGATGTGTGCGGTACTGGGGTGACTCTTGTACTTTTCGAAGAAGACTTCACATATTCAGTAACGCGATCGCTTCAGCACCGTACACATCGTATTAATCAATTTCCAGTCGCGATGTGTGCGGTACTTGGGTGACTGTTGTACTTTTCGACGAAGACATCATAATATAGTAACGCGGTCGCCCCAGTTCCGTACACATCGTGCTATTCAAATTGAAGTCGCGATGTGTGCGGAACTGGGGTAACTTTGTTATACATTTCGACGAAGACATCAAAATATAGTAACGCGGTCGCACCAGTTCCGTACACATCGTGCTATTCAAATTGAAGTCGCGATGTGTGCGGAACTGGGGTAACCTTGTTATAATTTTCGACGAATACATCATAATAAAGTAACACATAGGCACCAGTTCCGTACACATCGTGCTATTCAAATTGAAGTCGCGATGTGTGCGGAACTGGGGTTACTTTGTTATACTTTTCGACGAAGACATCATAATATAGTAATGCGGTCGCCCCAGTTCCGTACACATCGTGCTATTCAAATTGAAGTTGCGATGTGTGCGGAACCGGGGTAACTTTGTTATACTTTTCGACGAAGACATCATAATATAGTAACGCGGTCGCCCCAGTTCCGTACACATCGTGCTATTCAAATTGAAGTCGCGATGTGTGCGGAACTGGGGTTACTTTGTTAGAATTTTCGACGAAGACATCATAATAAAGTAACGCGGTCGCACCAGTTCCGTACACATCGTGCTATTCAAATTGAAGTCGCGATGTGTGCGGAACTGGGGTAACTTTGTTATACTTTTCGACGAAGACATCATAATATAAAAACGCGGTCGCGCCAGTACCGTACACATCGTGCTAATCAATTTCAAATCACGATGTGTGCGGTACTGGGGTGACTCTTGTACTTTTCGAAGAAGACTTCACATATTCAGTAACGCGATCGCTTCAGCACCGTACACATCGTATTAATCAATTTCCAGTCGCGATGTGTGCGGTACTTGGGTGACTGTTGTACTTTTCGACGAAGACATCATAATATAGTAACGCGGTCGCCCCAGTTCCGTACACATCGTGCTATTCAAATTGAAGTCGCGATGTGTGCGGAACTGGGGTAACTTTGTTATACATTTCGACGAAGACATCAAAATATAGTAACGCGGTCGCACCAGTTCCGTACACATCGTGCTATTCAAAATAAAGTCGCGATGTGTGCGGAACTGGGGTAACTTTGTTATACTTTTCGACGAAGACATCATAATATAGTACCGCGGTCGCGCCAGTTCCGTACACATCGTGCTATTCAAATTGAAGTCGCGATGTGTGCGGAACTGGGGTAACAAGGTTATACATTTCGACGAAGACATCATAATATAGTAACGCGGTCGCGCCAGTTCCGTACACATCGTGCTATTCAATTTGAAGTCGCGATGTGTGCGGAACTGGGGTAACTTTGTTATACTTTTCGACGAAGACATCATAATATAGTAATGCGGTCGCCCCAGTTCCGTACACATCGTGCTATTCAAATTGAAGTCGCGATGTGTGCGGAACCGGGGTAACTTTGTTATACTTTTCGACGAAGACATCATAATATAGTAACGCGGTCGCCCCAGTTCCGTACACATCGTGCTATTCAAATTGAAGTCGCAATGTGTGCGGAACTGGGGTAACTTTGTTATACTTTTCGACGAAGACATCATAATATAGTAACGCGGTCGCGCCAGTTCCGTACACATCGTGCTATTCAATTTGAAGTCGCGATGTGTGCGGAACTGGGGTAACTTTGTTATACTTTTCGACGAAGACATCATAATATAGTAACGCGGTCGCGCCAGTACCGTACACATCGTGCTAATCAATTTCAAATCACGATGTGTGCGGTACTGGGGTGACTCTTGTACTTTTCGAAGAAGACTTCACATATTCAGTAACGCGATCGCTTCAGCACCGTACACATCGCATTAATCAATTTCCAGTCGCGATGTGTGCGGTACTTGGGTGACTGTTGTTCTTTTCGACGAAGACATCATAATATAGTAACGCGGTCGCGCCAGTTCCGTACACATCGTGCTATTCAAATTGAAGTCGCGATGTGTGCGGAACTGGGGTAACTTTGTTATACATTTCGACGAAGACATCAAAATATAGTAACGCGGTCGCACCAGTTCCGTACACATCGTGCTATTCAAAATAAAGTCGCGATGTGTGCGGAACTGGGGTAACTTTGTTATACTTTTCGACGAAGACATCATAAAATAGTACCGCGGTCGCGCCAGTTCCGTACACATCGTGCTATTCAAATTGAAGTCGCGATGTGTGCGGAACTGGGGTAACAAGGTTATACATTTCGACGAAGACATCATAATATAGTAACGCGGTCGCGCCAGTTCCGTACACATCGTGCTATTCAATTTGAAGTCGCGATGTGTGCGGAACTGGGGTAACTTTGTTATACTTTTCGACGAAGACATCATAATATAGTAACGCGGTCGCCCCAGTTCCGTACACATCGTGCTATTCAAATTGAAGTCGCAATGTGTGCGGAACTGGGGTAACTTTGTTATACTTTTCGACGAAGACATCATAATATAGTAACGCGGTCGCGCCAGTTCCGTACACATCGTGCTATTCAATTTGAAGTCGCGATGTGTGCGGAACTGGGGTAACTTTGTTATACTTTTCGACGAAGACATCATAATATAGTAACGCGGTCGCGCCAGTACCGTACACATCGTGCTAATCAATTTCAAATCACGATGTGTGCGGTACTGGGGTGACTCTTGTACTTTTCGAAGAAGACTTCACATATTCAGTAACGCGATCGCTTCAGCACCGTACACATCGCATTAATCAATTTCCAGTCGCGATGTGTGCGGTACTTGGGTGACTGTTGTTCTTTTCGACGAAGACATCATAATATAGTAACGCGGTCGCGCCAGTTCCGTACACATCGTGCTATTCAAATTGAAGTCGCGATGTGTGCGGAACTGGGGTAACTTTGTTATACATTTCGACGAAGACATCAAAATATAGTAACGCGGTCGCACCAGTTCCGTACACATCGTGCTATTCAAAATAAAGTCGCGATGTGTGCGGAACTGGGGTAACTTTGTTATACTTTTCGACGAAGACATCATAAAATAGTACCGCGGTCGCGCCAGTTCCGTACACATCGTGCTATTCAAATTGAAGTCGCGATGTGTGCGGAACTGGGGTAACAAGGTTATACATTTCGACGAAGACATCATAATATAGTAACGCGGTCGCGCCAGTTCCGTACACATCGTGCTATTCAATTTGAAGTCGCGATGTGTGCGGAACTGGGGTAACTTTGTTATACTTTTCGACGAAGACATCATAATATAGTAATGCGGTCGCCCCAGTTCCGTACACATCGTGCTATTCAAATTGAAGTCGCGATGTGTGCGGAACCGGGGTAACTTTGTTATACTTTTCGACGAAGACATCATAATATAGTAACGCGGTCGCCCCAGTTCCGTACACATCGTGCTATTCAAATTGAAGTCGCAATGTGTGCGGAACTGGGGTAACTTTGTTATACTTTTCGACGAAGACATCATAATATAGTAACGCGGTCGCGCCAGTTCCGTACACATCGTGCTATTCAATTTGAAGTCGCGATGTGTGCGGAACTGGGGTAACTTTGTTATACTTTTCGACGAAGACATCATAATATAGTAACGCGGTCGCGCCAGTACCGTACACATCGTGCTAATCAATTTCAAATCACGATGTGTGCGGTACTGGGGTGACTCTTGTACTTTTCGAAGAAGACTTCACATATTCAGTAACGCGATCGCTTCAGCACCGTACACATCGCATTAATCAATTTCCAGTCGCGTAGGTGCGGTACTTGGGTGACTGTTGTTCTTTTCGACGAAGACATCATAATATAGTAACGCGGTCGCGCCAGTTCCGTACACATCGTGCTATTCAAATTGAAGTCGCGATGTGTGCGGAACTGGGGTAACAAGGTTTTACATTTCGACGAAGACATCATAATATAGTAACGCGGTCGCGCCAGTTCCGTACACATCGTGCTATTCAATTTGAAGTCGCAATGTGTGCGGAACTGGAGTAACTTTGTTAGAATTTTCGACGAAGACATCATAATAAAGTAACGCGGTCGCACCAGTTCCGTACACATCGTGCTATTCAAATTGAAGACGCGATGTGTGCGGAACTGGGGTAACTTTGTTATACTTTTCGACGAAGACATCATAATATAGTAATGCGGTCGCCCCAGTTCCGTACACATCGTGCTATTCAAATTGAAGTTGCGATGTGTGCGGAACCGGGGTAACTTTGTTATACTTTTCGACGAAGACATCATAATATAGTAACGCGGTCGCCCCAGTTCCGTACACATCGTGCTATTCAAATTGAAGTCGCGATGTGTGCGGAACTGGGGTTACTTTGTTAGAATTTTCGACGAAGACATCATAATAAAGTAACGCGGTCGCACCAGTTCCGTACACATCGTGCTATTCAAATTGAAGTCGCGATGTGTGCGGAACTGGGGTAACTTTGTTATACTTTTCGACGAAGACATCATAATATAAAAACGCGGTCGCGCCAGTACCGTACACATCGTGCTAATCAATTTCAAATCACGATGTGTGCGGTACTGGGGTGACTCTTGTACTTTTCGAAGAAGACTTCACATATTCAGTAACGCGATCGCTTCAGCACCGTACACATCGTATTAATCAATTTCCAGTCGCGATGTGTGCGGTACTTGGGTGACTGTTGTACTTTTCGACGAAGACATCATAATATAGTAACGCGGTCGCCCCAGTTCCGTACACATCGTGCTATTCAAATTGAAGTCGCGATGTGTGCGGAACTGGGGTAACTTTGTTATACATTTCGACGAAGACATCAAAATATAGTAACGCGGTCGCACCAGTTCCGTACACATCGTGCTATTCAAAATAAAGTCGCGATGTGTGCGGAACTGGGGTAACTTTGTTATACTTTTCGACGAAGACATCATAATATAGTACCGCGGTCGCGCCAGTTCCGTACACATCGTGCTATTCAAATTGAAGTCGCGATGTGTGCGGAACTGGGGTAACAAGGTTATACATTTCGACGAAGACATCATAATATAGTAACGCGGTCGCGCCAGTTCCGTACACATCGTGCTATTCAATTTGAAGTCGCGATGTGTGCGGAACTGGGGTAACTTTGTTATACTTTTCGACGAAGACATCATAATATAGTAATGCGGTCGCCCCAGTTCCGTACACATCGTGCTATTCAAATTGAAGTCGCGATGTGTGCGGAACCGGGGTAACTTTGTTATACTTTTCGACGAAGACATCATAATATAGTAACGCGGTCGCCCCAGTTCCGTACACATCGTGCTATTCAAATTGAAGTCGCAATGTGTGCGGAACTGGGGTAACTTTGTTATACTTTTCGACGAAGACATCATAATATAGTAACGCGGTCGCGCCAGTTCCGTACACATCGTGCTATTCAATTTGAAGTCGCGATGTGTGCGGAACTGGGGTAACTTTGTTATACTTTTCGACGAAGACATCATAATATAGTAACGCGGTCGCGCCAGTACCGTACACATCGTGCTAATCAATTTCAAATCACGATGTGTGCGGTACTGGGGTGACTCTTGTACTTTTCGAAGAAGACTTCACATATTCAGTAACGCGATCGCTTCAGCACCGTACACATCGCATTAATCAATTTCCAGTCGCGATGTGTGCGGTACTTGGGTGACTGTTGTTCTTTTCGACGAAGACATCATAATATAGTAACGCGGTCGCGCCAGTTCCGTACACATCGTGCTATTCAAATTGAAGTCGCGATGTGTGCGGAACTGGGGTAACTTTGTTATACATTTCGACGAAGACATCAAAATATAGTAACGCGGTCGCACCAGTTCCGTACACATCGTGCTATTCAAAATAAAGTCGCGATGTGTGCGGAACTGGGGTAACTTTGTTATACTTTTCGACGAAGACATCATAAAATAGTACCGCGGTCGCGCCAGTTCCGTACACATCGTGCTATTCAAATTGAAGTCGCGATGTGTGCGGAACTGGGGTAACAAGGTTATACATTTCGACGAAGACATCATAATATAGTAACGCGGTCGCGCCAGTTCCGTACACATCGTGCTATTCAATTTGAAGTCGCGATGTGTGCGGAACTGGGGTAACTTTGTTATACTTTTCGACGAAGACATCATAATATAGTAATGCGGTCGCCCCAGTTCCGTACACATCGTGCTATTCAAATTGAAGTCGCGATGTGTGCGGAACCGGGGTAACTTTGTTATACTTTTCGACGAAGACATCATAATATAGTAACGCGGTCGCCCCAGTTCCGTACACATCGTGCTATTCAAATTGAAGTCGCAATGTGTGCGGAACTGGGGTAACTTTGTTATACTTTTCGACGAAGACATCATAATATAGTAACGCGGTCGCGCCAGTTCCGTACACATCGTGCTATTCAATTTGAAGTCGCGATGTGTGCGGAACTGGGGTAACTTTGTTATACTTTTCGACGAAGACATCATAATATAGTAACGCGGTCGCGCCAGTACCGTACACATCGTGCTAATCAATTTCAAATCACGATGTGTGCGGTACTGGGGTGACTCTTGTACTTTTCGAAGAAGACTTCACATATTCAGTAACGCGATCGCTTCAGCACCGTACACATCGCATTAATCAATTTCCAGTCGCGATGTGTGCGGTACTTGGGTGACTGTTGTTCTTTTCGACGAAGACATCATAATATAGTAACGCGGTCGCGCCAGTTCCGTACACATCGTGCTATTCAAATTGAAGTCGCGATGTGTGCGGAACTGGGGTAACAAGGTTTTACATTTCGACGAAGACATCATAATATAGTAACGCGGTCGCGCCAGTTCCGTACACATCGTGCTATTCAATTTGAAGTCGCAATGTGTGCGGAACTGGAGTAACTTTGTTAGAATTTTCGACGAAGACATCATAATAAAGTAACGCGGTCGCACCAGTTCCGTACACATCGTGCTATTCAAATTGAAGACGCGATGTGTGCGGAACTGGGGTAACTTTGTTATACTTTTCGACGAAGACATCATAATATAGTAATGCGGTCGCCCCAGTTCCGTACACATCGTGCTATTCAAATTGAAGTCGCGATGTGTGCGGAACCGGGGTAACTTTGTTATACTTTTCGACGAAGACATCATAATATAGTAACTCGGTCGCCCCAGTTCCGTACACATCGTGCTATTCAAATTGAAGTCGCGATGTGTGCGGAACTGGGGTAACTTTGTTAGAATTTTCAACGAAGACATCATAATACAGTAACGCGGTCGCACCAGTTCCGTACACATCGTGCTATTCAAATTGAAGTCGCGATGTGTGCGGAACTGGGGTAACTTTGTTATACTTTTCGACGAAGACATCATAATATAGTAACGCGGTCGCCCCAGTTCCGTACACATCGTGCTATTCAAATTGAAGTCGCGATGTGTGCGGAACTGGGGTAACTTTGTTATACTTTTCGACGAAGACATCAAAATATAATAACGCGGTCGCACCAGTTCCGTACACATCGTGCTATTCAAAATAAAGTCGCGATGTGTGCGGAACTGGGGTAACTTTGTTATACTTTTCGACGAAGACATCATAATATAGTACCGCGGTCGCGCCAGTTCCGTACACATCGTGCTATTCAAATTGAAGTCGCGATGTGTGCAGAACTGGGGTAACAAGGTTATACATTTCGACGAAGACATCATAATATAGTAACGCGGTCGCGCCAGTTCCGTACACATCGTGCTATTCAATTTGAAGTCGCGATGTGTGCGGAACTGGGGTAACCTTGTTATAATTTTCGACGAATACATCATAATAAAGTAACACATAGGCACCAGTTCCGTACACATCGTGCTATTCAAATTGAAGTCGCGATGTGTGCGGAACTGGGGTTACTTTGTTATACTTTTCGACGAAGACATCATAATATAGTAATGCGGTCGCCCCAGTTCCGTACACATCGTGCTATTCAAATTGAAGTCGCGATGTGTGCGGAACTGGGGTAACTTTGTTATACTTTTCGACGAAGACATCATAATATAGTAACGCGGTCGCGCCAGTTCCGTACACATCGTGCTATTCAAGTTGAAGTCGCGATGTGTGCGGAACTGGGGTAACATTGTTATACATTTCGACGAAGACATCATAATATAGTAACGCGGTCGCGCCAGTTCCGTACACATCGTGCTATTCAAATTGAAGTCGCGATGTGTGCGGAACTGGGGTAACTTTGTTATACTTTTCGACGAAGACATCATAATAAAGTAACGCGGTCGCGCTAGTACCGTACACATCGTGCTAATCAAATTCAAGTCGCGATGTGTGCGGTACTGGGGTAACTTTGTTATACTTTTCGACGAAGACATCATAATATAGTAACGCGGTCGCGCCAGTACCGTACACATCGTGCTAATCAATTTCAAATCACGATGTGTGCGGTACTGGGGTGACTCTTGTACTTTTCGAAGAAGACTTCACATATTCATTAAGGCGATCGCTTCAGCACCGTACACATCGCATTAATCAATTTCTAGTCGCGATGTGTGCGGTACTTGGGTGACTGTTGTTCTTTTCGACGAAGACATCATAATATAGTAACGCGGTCGCGCCAGTTCCGTACACATCGTGCTATTCAAATTGAAGTCGCGATGTGTGCGGAACTGGGGTAACAAGGTTATACATTTCGACGAAGACATCATAATATAGTAACGCGGTCGCGCCAGTTCCGTACACATCGTGCTATTCAATTTGAAGTCGCGATGTGTGCGGAACTGGGGTAACTTTGTTATACTTTTCGACGAAGACATCATAATATAGTAATGCGGTCGCCCCAGTTCCGTACACATCGTGCTATTCAAATTGAAGTCGCGATGTGTGCGGAACCGGGGTAACTTTGTTATACTTTTCGACGAAGACATCATAATATAGTAACGCGGTCGCCCCAGTTCCGTACACATCGTGCTATTCAAATTGAAGTCGCAATGTGTGCGGAACTGGGGTAACTTTGTTATACTTTTCGACGAAGACATCATAATATAGTAACGCGGTCGCGCCAGTTCCGTACACATCGTGCTATTCAATTTGAAGTCGCGATGTGTGCGGAACTGGGGTAACTTTGTTATACTTTTCGACGAAGACATCATAATATAGTAACGCGGTCGCGCCAGTACCGTACACATCGTGCTAATCAATTTCAAATCACGATGTGTGCGGTACTGGGGTGACTCTTGTACTTTTCGAAGAAGACTTCACATATTCAGTAACGCGATCGCTTCAGCACCGTACACATCGCATTAATCAATTTCCAGTCGCGATGTGTGCGGTACTTGGGTGACTGTTGTTCTTTTCGACGAAGACATCATAATATAGTAACGCGGTCGCGCCAGTTCCGTACACATCGTGCTATTCAAATTGAAGTCGCGATGTGTGCGGAACTGGGGTAACAAGGTTTTACATTTCGACGAAGACATCATAATATAGTAACGCGGTCGCGCCAGTTCCGTACACATCGTGCTATTCAATTTGAAGTCGCAATGTGTGCGGAACTGGAGTAACTTTGTTAGAATTTTCGACGAAGACATCATAATAAAGTAACGCGGTCGCACCAGTTCCGTACACATCGTGCTATTCAAATTGAAGACGCGATGTGTGCGGAACTGGGGTAACTTTGTTATACTTTTCGACGAAGACATCATAATATAGTAATGCGGTCGCCCCAGTTCCGTACACATCGTGCTATTCAAATTGAAGTCGCGATGTGTGCGGAACCGGGGTAACTTTGTTATACTTTTCGACGAAGACATCATAATATAGTAACTCGGTCGCCCCAGTTCCGTACACATCGTGCTATTCAAATTGAAGTCGCGATGTGTGCGGAACTGGGGTAACTTTGTTAGAATTTTCAACGAAGACATCATAATACAGTAACGCGGTCGCACCAGTTCCGTACACATCGTGCTATTCAAATTGAAGTCGCGATGTGTGCGGAACTGGGGTAACTTTGTTATACTTTTCGACGAAGACATCATAATATAGTAACGCGGTCGCCCCAGTTCCGTACACATCGTGCTATTCAAATTGAAGTCGCGATGTGTGCGGAACTGGGGTAACTTTGTTATACTTTTCGACGAAGACATCAAAATATAATAACGCGGTCGCACCAGTTCCGTACACATCGTGCTATTCAAAATAAAGTCGCGATGTGTGCGGAACTGGGGTAACTTTGTTATACTTTTCGACGAAGACATCATAATATAGTACCGCGGTCGCGCCAGTTCCGTACACATCGTGCTATTCAAATTGAAGTCGCGATGTGTGCAGAACTGGGGTAACAAGGTTATACATTTCGACGAAGACATCATAATATAGTAACGCGGTCGCGCCAGTTCCGTACACATCGTGCTATTCAATTTGAAGTCGCGATGTGTGCGGAACTGGGGTAACCTTGTTATAATTTTCGACGAATACATCATAATAAAGTAACACATAGGCACCAGTTCCGTACACATCGTGCTATTCAAATTGAAGTCGCGATGTGTGCGGAACTGGGGTTACTTTGTTATACTTTTCGACGAAGACATCATAATATAGTAATGCGGTCGCCCCAGTTCCGTACACATCGTGCTATTCAAATTGAAGTCGCGATGTGTGCGGAACTGGGGTAACTTTGTTATACTTTTCGACGAAGACATCATAATATAGTAACGCGGTCGCGCCAGTTCCGTACACATCGTGCTATTCAAGTTGAAGTCGCGATGTGTGCGGAACTGGGGTAACATTGTTATACATTTCGACGAAGACATCATAATATAGTAACGCGGTCGCGCCAGTTCCGTACACATCGTGCTATTCAAATTGAAGTCGCGATGTGTGCGGAACTGGGGTAACTTTGTTATACTTTTCGACGAAGACATCATAATAAAGTAACGCGGTCGCGCTAGTACCGTACACATCGTGCTAATCAAATTCAAGTCGCGATGTGTGCGGTACTGGGGTAACTTTGTTATACTTTTCGACGAAGACATCATAATATAGTAACGCGGTCGCGCCAGTACCGTACACATCGTGCTAATCAATTTCAAATCACGATGTGTGCGGTACTGGGGTGACTCTTGTACTTTTCGAAGAAGACTTCACATATTCATTAAGGCGATCGCTTCAGCACCGTACACATCGCATTAATCAATTTCTAGTCGCGATGTGTGCGGTACTTGGGTGACTGTTGTTCTTTTCGACGAAGACATCATAATATAGTAACGCGGTCGCGCCAGTTCCGTACACATCGTGCTATTCAAATTGAAGTCGCGATGTGTGCGGAACTGGGGTAACAAGGTTTTACATTTCGACGAAGACATCATAATATAGTAACGCGGTCACGCCAGTTCCGTACACATCGTGCTATTCAATTTGAAGTCGCAATGTGTGCGGAACTGGAGTAACTTTGTTAGAATTTTCGACGAAGACATCATAATAAAGTAACGCGGTCGCACCAGTTCCGTACACATCGTGCTATTCAAATTGAAGACGCGATGTGTGCGGAACTGGGGTAACTTTGTTATACTTTTCGACGAAGACATCATAATATAGTAACTCGGTCGCCCCAGTTCCGTACACATCGTGCTATTCAAATTGAAGTCGCGATGTGTGCGGAACTGGGGTAACTTTGTTATACTTTTCGACGAGGACATCATAATATAGTAACGCGGTCGCGCCAGTTCCGTACACATCGTGCTATTCAAATTGCAGTCGCGATGTGTGCGGAACTGGGGTAACATTGTTATACATTTCGACGAAGACATCATAATAATGTAACGCGGTCGCACCAGTTCCGTACACATCGTGCTATTTAAATTGAAGTCGCGATGTGTGCGGAACTGGGGTAACTTTGTTAGAATTTTCGACGAAGACATCATAATAAAGTAACGCGGTCGCACCAGTTCCGTACACATCGTGCTATTCAAATTGAAGTCGCGATGTGTGCGGAACTGGGGTAACTTTGTTATACTTTTCGACGAAGACATCATAATATAGTAATGCGGTCGCCCCAGTTCCGTACACATCGTGCTATTCAAATTGAAGTCGCGATGTGTGCGGAACTGGGGTAACTTTGTTATACTTTTCGACGAAGACATCATAATATAGTAACGCGGTCGCCCCAGTTCCGTACACATCGTGCTATTCAAATTGAAGTCGCGATGTGTGCGGAACTGGGGTAACTTTGTTATACTTTTCGACGAAGACATCATAATATAGTAACGCGGTCGCCCCAGTTCCGTACACATCGTGCTATTCAAATTGAAGTCGCGATGTGTGCGGAACTGGGGTAACTTTGTTATACTTTTCGACGAAGACATCATAATAAAGTAACGCGGTCGCGCTAGTACCGTACACATTGTGCTAATCAAATTCAAGTCGCGATGTGTGCGGTACTGGGGTAACTTTGTTATACTTTTCGACGAAGACATCATAATATAGTAACGCGGTCGCGCCAGTACCGTACACATCGTGCTAATCAATTTCAAATCACGATGTGTGCGGTACTGGGGTGACTCTTGTACTTTTCGAAGAAGACTTCACATATTCAGTAACGCGATCGCTTCAGCACCGTACACATCGTATTAATCAATTTCCAGTCGCGATGTGTGCGGAACTGGGGTAACTTTGTTATACTTTTCGACGAAGACATCATAATATAGTAACGCGGTCGCCCCAGTTCCGTACACATCGTGCTATTCAAATTGAAGTCGCGATGTGTGCGGAACTGGGGTTACTTTGTTAGAATTTCGACGAAGACATCATAATAAAGTAACGCGGTCGCACCAGTTCCGTACACATCGTGCTATTCAAATTAAAGTCGCGATGTGTGCGGAACTGGGGTAACTTTGTTATACTTTTCGACGAAGACATCATAATATAGTAATGCGGTCGCCCCAGTTCCGTACACATCGTGCTATTCAAATTGAAGTCGCGATGTGTGCGGAACTGGGGTAACTTTGTTATACTTTTCGACGAAGACATCATAATAAATAACGCGGTCGCGCTAGTACCGTACACATCGTGCTAATCAAATTCAAGTCGCGATGTGTGCGGTACTGGGGTAACTTTGTTATACTTTTCGACGAAGACATCATAATATAAAAACGCGGTCGCGCCAGTACCGTACACATAGTGCTAATCAATTTCAAATCACGATGTGTGCGGTACTGGGGTGACTCTTGTACTTTTCGAAGAAGACTTCACATATTCAGTAACGATCGCTTCAGCACCGTACACATCGTATTAATCAATTTCCAGTCGCGATGTGTGCGGTACTTGGGTGACTGTTGTACTTTTCGACGAAGACATCATAATATAGTAACGCGGTCGCCCCAGTTCCGTACACATCGTGCTATTCAAGTTGAAGTCGCGATGTGTGCGGAACTGGGGTAACTTTGTTATACTTTTCGACGAAGACATCATAATATAGTAACGCGGTCGCCCCAGTTCCGTACACATCGTGCTAATCAAGTTGAAGTCGCGATGTGTGCGGAACTGGGGTAACTTTGTTATACTTTTCGACGAAGACATCATAATAAAGTAACGCGGTCGCACCAGTTCCGTACACATCGTGCTATTCAAATTGAAGTCGCGATGTGTGCGGAACTGGGGTAACTTTGTTATACTTTTCGACGAAGACATCATAATATAGTAACGCGGTCGCGCCAGTTCCGTACACATCGTGCTATTCAAGTTGAAGTCGCGATGTGTGCGGAACTGGGGTAACATTGTTATACATTTCGACGAAGACATCATAATATAGTAACGCGGTCGCGCCAGTTCCGTACACATCGTGCTATTCAATTTGAAGTCGCGATGTGTGCGGAACTGAGGTAACTTTGTTATAATTTTCGACGAAGACATCATAATAAAGTAACGCGGTCGCACCAGTTCCGTACACATCGTGCTATTCAAATTGAAGTCGCGATGTGTGCGGAACTGGGGTAACTTTGTTATACTTTTCGACGAAGACATCATAATAAAGTAACGCGGTCGCGCTTGTACCGTACACATCGTGCTAATCAAATTCAAGTCGCGATGTGTGCGGTACTGGGGTAACTTTGTTATACTTTTCGACGAAGACATCATAATATAGTAACGCGGTCGCGCCAGTACCGTACACATCGTGCTAATCAATTTCAAATCACGATGTGTGCGGTACTGGGGTGACTCTTGTACTTTTCGAAGAAGACTTCACATATTCAGTAACGCGATCGCTTCAGCACCGTACACATCGCATTAATCAATTTCCAGTCGCGATGTGTGCGGTACTTGGGTGACTGTTGTTCTTTTCGACGAAGACATCATAATATAGTAACGCGGTCGCGCCAGTTCCGTACACATCGTGCTATTCAAATTGAAGTCGCGATGTGTGCGGAACTGGGGTAACAAGGTTTTACATTTCGACGAAGACATCATAATATAGTAACGCGGTCGCGACAGTTCCGTACACATCGTGCTATTCAATTTGAATTCGCAATGTGTGCGGAACTGGAGTAACTTTGTTAGAATTTTCGACGAAGACATCATAATAAAGTAACGCGGTCGCACCAGTTCCGTACACATCGTGCTATTCAAATTGAAGACGCGATGTGTGCGGAACTGGGGTAACTTTGTTATACTTTTCGACGAAGACATCATAATATAGTAACTCGGTCGCCCCAGTTCCGTACACATCGTGCTATTCAAATTGAAGTCGCGATGTGTGCGGAACTGGGGTAACTTTGTTAGAATTTTCGACGAAGACATCATAATACAGTAACGCGGTCGCACCAGTTCCGTACACATCGTGCTATTCAAATTGAAGTCGCGATGTGTGCGGAACTGGGGTAACTTTGTTATACTTTTCGACGAAGACATCATAATATAGTAACGCGGTCGCCCCAGTTCCGTACACATCGTGCTATTCAAATTGAAGTCGCGATGTGTGCGGAACTGGGGTAACTTTGTTATACTTTTCGACGAAGACATCAAAATATAGTAACGCGGTCGCACCAGTTCCGTACACATCGTGCTATTCAAAATAAAGTCGCGATGTGTGCGGAACTGGGGTAACTTTGTTATACTTTTCGACGAAGACATCATAATATAGTACCGCGGTCGCGCCAGTTCCGTACACATCGTGCTATTCAAATTGAAGTCGCGATGTGTGCGGAACTGGGGTAACAAGGTTATACATTTCGACGAAGACATCATAATATAGTAACGCGGTCGCGCCAGTTCCGTACACATCGTGCTATTCAATTTGAAGTCGCGATGTGTGCGGAACTGGGGTAACCTTGTTATAATTTTCGACGAATACATCATAATAAAGTAACGCGGTCGCACCAGTTCCGTACACATCGTGCTATTCAAATTGAAGTCGCGATGTGTGCGGAACTGGGGTTACTTTGTTATACTTTTCGACGAAGACATCATAATATAGTAACGCGGTCGCCCCAGTTCCGTACACATCGTGCTATTCAAATTGAAGTCGCGATGTGTGCGGAACCGGGGTAACTTTGTTATACTTTTCGACGAAGACATCATAATATAGTAACGCGGTCGCCCCAGTTCCGTACACATCGTGCTATTCAAATTGAAGTCGCGATGTGTGCGGAACTGGGGTTACTTTGTTAGAATTTTCGACGAAGACATCATAATAAAGTAACGCGGTCGCACCAGTTCCGTACACATCGTGCTATTCAAATTGAAGTCGCGATGTGTGCGGAACTGGGGTAACTTTGTTATACTTTTCGACGAAGACATCATAATATAGTAATGCAGTCGCCCCAGTTCCGTACACATCGTGCTATTCAAATTGAAGTCGCGATGTGTGCGGAACTGGGGTAACTTTGTTATACTTTTCGACGAAGACATCATAATAAATAACGCGGTCGCGCTAGTACCGTACACATCGTGCTAATCAAATTCAAGTCGCGATGTGTGCGGTACTGGGGTAACTTTGTTATACTTTTCGACGAAGACATCATAATATAAAAACGCGGTCGCGCCAGTACCGTACACATCGTGCAAATCAATTTCAAATCACGATGTGTGCGGTACTGGGGTGACTCTTGTACTTTTCGAAGAAGACTTCACATATTCAGTAACGCGATCGCTTCAGCACCGTACACATCGTATTAATCAATTTCCAGTCGCGATGTGTGCGGTACTTGGGTGACTGTTGTACTTTTCGACGAAGACATCATAATATAGTAACGCGGTCGCCCCAGTTCCGTACACATCGTGCTATTCAAGTTGAAGTCGCGATGTGTGCGGAACTGGGGTAACTTTGTTATACTTTTCGACGAAGACATCATAATATAGTAACGCGGTCGCCCCAGTTCCGTACACATCGTGCTATTCAAATTGAAGTCGCGATGTGTGCGGAACTGGGGTAACTTTGTTATACTTTTCGACGAAGACATCAAAATATAGTAACGCGGTCGCACCAGTTCCGTACACATCGTGCTATTCAAAATAAAGTCGCGATGTGTGCGGAACTGGGGTAACTTTGTTATACTTTTCGACGAAGACATCATAATATAGTACCGCGGTCGCGCCAGTTCCGTACACATCGTGCTATTCAAATTGAAGTCGCGATGTGTGCGGAACTGGGGTAACAAGGTTATACATTTCGACGAAGACATCATAATATAGTAACGCGGTCGCGCCAGTTCCGTATACATCGTGCTATTCAATTTGAATTCGCGATGTGTGCGGAACTGGGGTAACCTTGTTATAATTTTCGACGAATACATCATAATAAAGTAACGCGGTCGCACCAGTTCCGTACACATCGTGCTATTCAAATTGAAGTCGCGATGTGTGCGGAACTGGGGTTACTTTGTTATACTTATCGACGAAGACATCATAATATAGTAATGCGGTCGCCCCAGTTCCGTACACATCGTGCTATTCAAATTGAAGTCGCGATGTGTGCGGAACCGGGGTAACTTTGTTATACTTTTCGACGAAGACATCATAATATAGTAACGCGGTCGCCCCAGTTCCGTACACATCGTGCTATTCAAATTGAAGTCGCGATGTGTGCGGAACTGGGGTTACTTTGTTAGAATTTTCGACGAAGACATCATAATAAAGTAACGCGGTCGCACCAGTTCCGTACACATCGTGCTATTCAAATTGAAGTCGCGATGTGTGCGGAACTGGGGTAACTTTGTTATACTTTTCGACGAAGACATCATAATATAGTAATGCGGTCGCCCCAGTTCCGTACACATCGTGCTATTCAAATTGAAGTCGCGATGTGCGCGGAACTGGGGTAACTTTGTTATACTTTTCGACGAAGACATCATAATAAATAACGCGGTCGCGCTAGTACCGTACACATCGTGCTAATCAAATTCAAGTCGCGATGTGTGCGGTACTGGGGTAACTTTGTTATACTTTTCGACGAAGACATCATAATATAAAAACGCGGTCGCGCCAGTATTGTACACATCGTGCTAATCAATTTCAAATCACGATGTGTGCGGTACTGGGGTGACTCTTGTACTTTTCGAAGAAGACTTCACATATTCAGTAACGCGATCGCTTCAGCACCGTACACATCGTATTAATCAATTTCCAGTCGCGATGTGTGCGGTACTTGGGTGACTGTTGTACTTTTCGACGAAGACATCATAATATAGTAACGCGGTCGCCCCAGTTCCGTACACATCGTGCTATTCAAGTTGAAGTCGCGATGTGTGCGGAACTGGGGTAACTTTGTTATACTTTTCGACGAAGACATCATAATATAGTAACGCGGTCGCCCCAGTTCCGTACACATCGTGCTATTCAATTTGAAGTCGCGATGTGTGCGGAACTGAGGTAACTTTGTTATAATTTTCGACGAAGACATCATAATAAAGTAACGCGGTCGCACCAGTTCCGTACACATCGTGCTATTCAAAATAAAGTCGCGATGTGTGCGGAACTGGGGTAACTTTGTTATACTTTTCGACGAGGACATCATAATATAGTAACGCGGTCGCGCCAGTTTCGTACACATCGTGCTATTCAAATTGCAGTCGCGATGTGTGCGGAACTGGGGTAACATTGTTATACATTTCGACGAAGACATCATAATAATGTAACGCGGTCGCACCAGTTCCGTACACATCGTGCTATTCAAATTGAAGTCGCGATGTGTGCGGAACTGGGGTAACTTTGTTATACTTTTCGACGAAGACATCATAATATAGTAACGCGGTCGCCCCAGTTCCGTACACATCGTGCTATTCAAATTGAAGTCGCGATGTGTGCGGAACTGGGGTAACTTTGTTATACTTTTCGACGAAGACAACATAATATAGTAACGCGGTCGCGCCAGTTCCGTACACATCGTGCTATTCAAATTGAAGTCGCGATGTGTGCGGAACTGGGGTAACTTTGTTAGAATTTTCGACGAAGACATCATAATAAAGTAACGCGGTCGCACCAGTTCCGTACACATCGTGCTATTCAAATTGAAGTCGCGATGTGTGCGGAACTGGGGTAACAAGGTTATACATTTCGACGAAGACATTATAGTATAGTAACGCGGTCGCGCCAGTTCCGTACACATCGTGCTATGCAATTTGAAGTCGCGATGTGTGCGGAACTGGGGTAACCTTGTTATAATTTTTGACGAAGACATCATAATAAAGTAACGCGGTCGCACCAGTTCCGTACACATCGTGCTATTCAAATTGAAGTCGCGATGTGTGCGGAACTGGGGTAACTTTGTTATACTTTTCGACGAAGACATCATAATATAGTAACGCGGTCGCGCCAGTTCCGTACACATCGTGCTATTCAAATTGAAGTCGTGATGTGTGCGGAACTGGGGTAACATTGTTATACTTTTCGACGAAGACTTCATAATATATTATTAGAAGTAGAAACTAATAGTTACAATATTCAATATATTTTTAAAACTACTAATTACTATGTTTATATTTTATCATATTTTAATAATTTATTAATATTTTCAATTACACAAAATAAGTGCAACTTGCGGTTGCAACATAATTCATAATCTCAAATTAATATTTTTATTATTATTATTGTTATTAAATATTAATGATTATAAATATTATTTTCTAGCTATATTTGGTGACAAAAATAAAAATGATTTAGTATTAATTACTTCTACTAGTTCTTCTTCTATACCATTTGTAAAGTTTCCTGCTGAAGAAGATAATATCACTAATTCTAATTTACCATATAATAGTAATATCGATGAATTGAAAAATGTTAATGATGGTAACTGAATATTTATAGTAAATATTGTCTGGTAAATTGTTTTTCTATATGAATTATATTTTGCAGTTGGTATGGATGAACATTTTAAACAGAATAATGATTCAATAATTACTTAATTAATGACATTAAATTTGCCTCAAAAAGAATGTTCTGATATTGCCATGAATGATATAGATTTACCATTTTCTACTTAAAATGAAAATATTTTGCTTTCATCTGATTCTCCAGAAAACTGTAAACATTATAATAACAACAACTAAATGTTTACATTTTTATCAATAAAATTGACAATTTTTGTTTCAGTAAATACGGTCAGTCTTTTAGATCCTGTGCATGCATTGCCAGTAGACCGTCTTTGTTTTAAAGATCAAGTATTAAAAGGACTTTATCAGCCAATCTTAGACATTTATCCATCAACTATTGAAGGGAACAAACGTAGATCTTTTCAAAAAAATTGGTATACTTTGTATAACTGGATAGAATATAGTACCAAATTGGATGCTGTATTTTGTTTCCCATGCAGATGTTTTAGAGGTAATGAAAGTAATAATAGTCAAACAACAATAACATTTTCAAAAGTTAGATTTAAAGGATGGAACAAGGCCAATGAAGCTTTTAAAAAACATCAATTGTCAAAATTTCATGTTAATAGTTCAACTTCCTTACTTAACTTTTTAAATGGAAAATCAATTGACTGTGTATTAGACAAAGCCAAAGAAGTATCATTAAGTAAAAAAGCAGAAGAACGTATTAAAAATAGGCAGATAATGAATAGGTTGATTGATATAGTGATTTGTTTATGTAAAGGAGGAAGGCCGTTCCGTGGTCATAATGAAAGTTCAACAAGCAATAACCAAGGACTCTTTAAAGAAATATTAAATTTGTTATCAAAGTATGATGATTTACTTAAAATTCACTTTCAAGAAGGTCCAAAAAATGCACTTTATAGAAGTAATAGAATCCAAAATGATATAATTACATCAATACATACAGTTGTTCTACAAAAAATTATTTCAAACATTAATAGTTCATTTATTTCAATCATGGCTGATGAGACAAGTGATGTCGGGCATCATGAACAAATGTCTATTGTTGTAAGATATTTTGATGATAATGTTAATAGACCTATAGAAACATTTGTTTGATTAAAACGTATGACATCAGTAACTGCTGAATCAATTTTCAATACATTATGTGATTTTCTAATTTTAATTAAAAAAAACTGGGAATCAGTGATTGCTGTATGTTTTGATGGAGCATCAACTATGGCAGGTAGTATAAATGGTGTACAAATGAGATGTTAAGAACAAAATAATGAAATTATGTATGTGCATTGCTATGCACATTGCCTAAATCTTACACTAATTGATGCTGTATGTGAAAAAAATTCTAAAAAAGTAGTTAAGAATCGATTGATTTTTAATTTCCTTGGAACTATACAATATGTACACAACTATATAGAAAGCAGTCCAATGAGACACTCAACACTAGAAAAAGTTGCTAAAGAAACAGGAGTTACTCTTCTAACATTAAAGTCTTGTTCAACTACACGATGGGCATGTCGTGCGGAAGCTGTAAAAGCTATTAAAAATAATTATAATGTTTTAATTACTGCAATTGATGAAATATGTGAAAACACTTCAGTGCCTGAGATGAAAGCAAAAGGAATTGGTATTTTACAACAACTCCACAAATTTGAATTTATTTTTGGCATGGAATTAATGAGTCCTATTTTAAATATAATATTAAAAGTAAGTTCTATGCTGCAATCTCCAAAAATTGATCTTTTGATTGCAGCAGAAAGTGTAAATACTCTAAAGAATACCTTATTAAACATGAGAAATAATGAAGAAGAATACAAAATTATATTTTCCAACACTGAAAAAATGTGTACAATGCATAAAATAAATATTCCAGAAGTAAAAAAAAAAGAAAAGTTACAACTAAAATTGATCCGTCTCCTTCAAATCAAGTATTTTTTAAGACTAAATATGAAGAATTAAAAGTTTCTGTATATTATCCATTACTAGATGATCTTATTTCTGGAATAAATTCAAGATTTAAACAAGATACAATTTGCCTTATAAATGCTGTTGCAAATATTATAAATTTAAATATAACTACTGAAATAGCTACCATTTTGGAAAAGTTTGCGAAAATTTCATCAGACACTTTAATTGCTGAAATAAAACTTCTCATGAACTCGACAGACAAGAATATTCCTAAAGGAACTACTAATGAATCTGTGTTTTTGTGGCTGGATTGGTTAAAAGATTCCAATAGATATAATATTTTTAATTGTTTTTTTAAAATACTACAAATTTTCAGCATTATACCGGTTACCAGTTGTTCATGTGAACGGGTATTTTCAAAATTAAATATTGTAAAAAGTAAATTAAGAAATACCATGGCCCAAGACCGTCTGGAATCATAAATTTTATTTTCACAGAACAAGAAATGGCCTCTAATGTTGAAGTAGATTTGGTTATAAATGAGTTAAGTAATTTAAGTAATAGGCGCATGTTATTATAAATTTATCATTTTTATATTAGAATATTAAATAAAAAACTGTAAGTAATATTTATTTGGGCATTATAATTTATTAAAATATATATATATATATATATATATATATATATATATATCTTGTTAAGAGAGGGCTCAATTTAAGAAAAGGGCCCAAAAAAATTGTAGGCACCTCCCGAAATTCAGGTCTGCGCACCCCTATGGTCACGCCAGTACCGTACACATCGTGCTAATCAATTTCAAGTCGCGATGTGTGCGGTACTGGGGTAACATTGTTATACTTTTCGACGAAGACATCATAATATAGTAACGCGGTCGCGCCAGTACCGTACACATCGTGCTATTCAAATTGAAGTCACGATGTGTGCGGTACTGGGGTGACTCTTGTACTTTTCGAAGAAGACTTCACATATTCAGTAACGCGATCGCTTCAGCACCGTACACATCGTGCTAATCAATTTTAAGTCGCGATGTGTGCGGTACTGGGGTGACTCTTGTACTTTTCGAAGAAGACTTCACAATTTAGTAACGCGGTCGCGCCAGTACCGTACACATCGTGCTTATTAATTTCAAGTCGCGATGTGTGCGGTACTGGGGTGACTGTTGTACTTTTCGACGAAAACTAAACTCTTTGTTAACCCGGTCGCGCCAGTACCGTACACATCGTGCTAATCAATTTCAAGTCGCGATGTGTGCGGTACTAGGGTGACTGTTGTAAATTTCGTCTGTCCCTGCACCGGATTTTATGCTTGACTTAACTTTTTTCAACTCACTCCGGTAAGAAATATTAAAAGCATTAATTTTTGTATGCACCATAGCTCTATCCGCTTTGGGTTCGATTTCCTTAATTTTTTCTACCATTTTATCATATTCTGCATCCTTCTTATTTCTGTTTTTATAAACTTCACTTTTTACTTTCCACAATTCTGGTAACTATTGGTAAAGTAAGAAAAATTCACACCAGAATTCTCTGTCTACGTCATTTTTAGTTCCCATACTAATAATTGTACTATATATTTATATTATTAAAATAAATAATAATAATAAATAAATTAAATTAGGAACTTTAAATTTACTTTGAACAATTTTAAACAACACACTATGATATTTCCACCACTGACGCTTGTCAAACACTGACATACACGTTCAAACCGCTTATCAATCATCGAGCGTTGCACAAAATATTTCTGTCTCGACCGAAAACCGCAAGCTTAGTTTCAAACAGTTGCGCAACTACTCAATCCATTCCATGCACGATCAAAATGCTTGCGCAAACATTGTGATTGCGCAAACTGTTTGATTTTGTATGGAGGCCTTTAGATCTTTAGGAAGACCTAGTTGCACCAAACTCACAAATGATGGTTTATCGACTATAGGTAGTTAAAGGCTGGATTTCACTAATAACAAATTTATCACAAGTTCATCTAAATTTTTTTGGTTTACTCTAGAATACTTATTAGAATTATTCCCATAGTTGTCAATAGTAGTTTGTACAGATTCTTTTTTTATATTTTCAGATGGATCAAACTCTAATTTTCTCTTTTTAATAAATGCATTTTTTTACCTTCGTTTAGAGAATTTTCAAAGGCAACTATTTTGAATGGATGGACTCTCTAAAAAATAAACAACAGAAATTATTTGAATACACATTAGTCATTAGGTATATTTAATAGATTTATGAACTATCTAATTATTTTTTTTTTTATAATTATTTTATTCTATTCATGCGTTTTTTTTTTTTTTAGTAATTACTTATATTATTGTATAGTAATAAAGTACTTAAAAATGCAATGAATTAATATTTTAGTAAAAAGTTATGAAGCATAACATATCATTTTTAATTTTTGTAATCCTTATAATACCATTAATACCTATATATTAAAAAAAAATTAATATTTTCTCAGCCTTTATTTCTTTAATTGTTAATGCATTAATTAATTTGATTAAATTATTAAAATTTATTTTATTTATAAAATTAATAATTTACAGAAAACCTTAATATGTACCATAAGGTTTTTAACTTAAACAAAACAATTTAGAAAAATTAAATCGTTAATTGTTCTTCAAAATGATGTCAACCATATTTATAATTTATTTTTAAATTTCATTTATATTGTATTATTGTTATTACTTTATATGAGTTATTTATATTTTAAATAATATTTAGTTTTAATATTTAATACATAGGTATATGGTTTAATAACAATTTTATATTAATTTTGAATATATTAACCATTTTAGTATTAATGGCCTATCTTTTAGATAATTAGAATATTTACATATTTACATTAATGTGAGTATCACTTTTTAGTTTTTAGTTATTTAATATTTACCATAATATGACGTTTGAGATGGACGACGATGGACGGTGTATATTTAGCTGTACTTATTTCCTTTCCTGGGGGGCCATACACAACACATTTTGCAATTATATTGTTTCCCTTTTTTCTCTAAATATAAAAAACGATTCCAAACCACTCCAAGGCAAACATTCCACTGAGAAAAAACAAAATATTACATCTATAACCAATATTTTAGTTACATAGACTAAAGTTTCTTTTAAAACTTGCTACATAAATAAATACTTACAACAT
Source organism: Sipha maydis (assembly GCA_034509805.1). Classification (NCBI taxonomy): domain Eukaryota; kingdom Metazoa; phylum Arthropoda; class Insecta; order Hemiptera; family Aphididae; genus Sipha; species Sipha maydis. The sequence goes on from JASXSY010000274.1 coordinate 375,217, forward strand.
ATTTTAGTAGAACTTACCATTTGCTATAGGATCTGGTGTTAAATCTGTTAATGTACTATTACTACTACTTTTGGAGCTAATCACCAATTCTAAAGATTGTTCTGAGTGTTCAGACACATCTAAATCATCTAATGAATCTAAAACTGTAATTTGACAGTATTTACCAGAAGAATCATTATCATGGCTGGTGTGACTCTTAAGTTGTTCTAAAGGTTGTTTTGGTTCTTGAATACATTTTTCGAGAGTAAATCTTGCCTTTCTATTTCCAGAACCAGACAACATCATCATTTTTAAAACACACACACTGAAAAAAAATAACAATGTCATATTTTTTATTCTCTTAATTATTAATTATTTTAGTATGTTTCAATGTAGTACAAAGTTCTAAATTATAATTATAATTTAGGCTTTAGGTAAATATGACAATATTAATTTTAATTTATAAATAGTGCTAGGACTCAAATGTTTATGATATTACTTACATGTTTTAATTTCTGAACGGAGTGATGGAATCTATTGGTTTTACAATGATGTGTGTTTTTTTTATTTTATTTTTTATTTTTTTTTGTGTCTGACGACACCTTTTTTGGCAGTAAGAATGCTTCGATTTGCTTATGTAGCAACTTTTCTGAAAGGAAAGTGAATTTAGTTGGTACTTTAGGGGGTCAAAAGTAAAAAATGTTCAATATAAATGAGACGGGAAAAACCCTAAAAAAATAAGGGAAAAGAGGGAGATTTTACGCAAAACCAGTTTTCGACAAAATCAAATTTTTTATTTTGCTTTAACTCAAAAACTAATCGATGTAAATACTTGAAATTTTCACCAAATGTTTAGATTAGCGTTCTCTATACACCGTTAAATTTTCAAAGTATTTTGACTTTTATTGAGCTATTTATAGACAATTGAAATTTTCAATTTTTTTAATTTTTTTTTTAAAATAACGATAAAATTTTTTTGGCCGGCCAGAAAATCTTGAAAATTTAATACAAGGTTTCTTATAAGTTGTTCCATAACTAATAAAAAAAAAATCTAAAATCGTAAGTCACAATTTTTTTTTATAAGTGCTCAAAGTTCCAATTTATACGAAATATGTAAAAATTGCGAAAATTTGCAAGTTATTTTGTAGATAAAAATTCATAAAATTTTTTCTGTTCATACTTAAGGTTCAAAATTTTAACACTAGGTTATCTATAAGCTACTCTTCAAAAATCTTTAAAAAAATTTCTACCGGAATTAGAGGAAAAAATTTTATGACTGTTTGAAATTTAAATATTTACGAAATTGTATAAAATAACGATTTATTCTCAAACGATTTTAAATACTTTTTATAATTCAAAAAGTATAATTGCAGATTTTTGAAATTTCTACCAGCTGTTAAGATTGGTATTTCCTTTATGTCATATTTTTTTGAAAATATTATATTGATTTTTAAGCCACTTATAGGCATTTAAAATATTCGATTTTTTTACATTTTATATTTATAATCGGTGATAAAAAAAATTTGGCTACTACAAAATACTTGAAAATTTAATCGAAGATTCCACAGAAGTAGTTCTTAATGTCATTTAAAAATTATTAAAATCCATAGGCACAATTTTTTTTTATAAGCGTTTGAACAGCGAATATTGACATAAAATTACATGTAAAATATAATATAATGTAGAATGTTCTAGACTGACAAACTATATCGCTGTATGCAACTGCCAACCCATCCTAATTGAAAAATATATTTATCGTTTCAAAATAAAAAATACTTTTTACAATGTTTATAAATAACAATGTATTATATCCTAGACAAACATATGAACTCCGTTCAGAATCGTTATTCGTATACAATGATATCTATCATTGCATTCAAATTTAACAAATCCATTATAATAATGACCTATCCTATAAGCGAGGTGCACTCCACCCCTAACTGTACAGCAGAGCGAGGCCCATCCGGTTCTTTTTGAAATTTGATTTTGCTTATAAATGCATATTTTGCGTTTTTTTTTGGTTTTTAGGGCAAATTTCTTCCATTTTATACTTTTAAATGCATATTTTAAATAATTTATAATTTTTCAATATTTTTACATTGACTTATTTATTTATACAACCAAATTAATGTTGAGTTTAAAATTATTTTAAATTTTGATCATAATATTAATATGGTTATTGACTTTTCCCAAACTCATGTTTTTCCTAGAAATACGATTCAACTCTCGAGAGTTGCCGATTAGATTGATTGTCTGATTGTCGGGTTATTATTTTCATAAGCACAAAATATTAATACGGGCCACGGGGACACCTGTCGGCTGTCATAATTAAAATAATTAATTCTAAAGAAAAATGTTTATTGTTCGTTCAAAAATATTCATTTTAAAATGCATATTTTGTATTTTTAAGTGAATATTTTGTATATTTAAGTGCATATTTGGTGATTTTTTATAGCTACAAGTCCTCAGCCCCAGTAATTACTAATCATTCATCAATAAACTTTTAACTAATAAAATAATAACAATAATAATTAAACAACACTTACTTTATTCACTTAATATACCGGGCTGGTCACTGGTGTTCGAAAATACTTATTGCATCTGTCAACTTGCATCAACGCATAATAACGCTAATATAACACAATATCTACTACACGACTGTACGGTCTACATCAGTGATGCCCAACCTTTTTCCCTTGGCGGGCCACTTTAGTAAACAACTATCTTCAAGCGGGCCACAAAGTATGAAAGTATAAAAATAATCTTATTGTATATTGGACTTGTTTTCTTATCTTTTATTGTCTATTGAAAAGATTATGATAGATAAGTTAAAAATTTTTTCAAAAAAAAATTTTCATTATTAGTAAAAGAAGTACAAACTCAAATTTCTCATTTAAAATAAAAGTAAAACATTTTTGTATAGTTTTTAGTTTTATTATTATTATTATAATTGTTTTTTTTTTTTTTTTTTGTGGAATAATTATTTAAACGAATTCATAAATTTAAATAAAAATAATATATGAAAAAAAAAAACCTAACCAGTCGGGGGACTGCCGGTAGAAGTGAAAACTTCTTAAGCACGTTGGGCACCCCGTAAGAAAACATTTGCGGGTGATGAAAAAAGTATGAAATCGCGACACCGCCACCGCCACCGAGAGTACATGTATATATATACTGTGGTCAGAGGCGGATTTCCCATTAGGCACTGTAGACAGCTGCCTAGGGCGGCAAATTCTGAAGTGTTTTATTAAAAAACATCAAACGCATCAAAAATTGGAAAATTCATTAAATTTAAATGGTTGTCCCATAATTTTGTCTATATTTAGAGTAGGTATTTTGGAGGCGTATTGTAACTTGTTCATCTATTATAGGAGTGGCAGATTTTTGGTGCCTATAGCCGTAAAAAAGATAAATCCGCCCCTGACTGTGGTATATACTGTTATACTTAAGTGTGAGCGTGTATGTGTATATATACTAGAACAATTTCACTTCGTTTTTAAAAATGTTGTAATGCTTAGGAAATAATGTACCACGAATTGTTTTATTTATCAATATAAAATACTATACATAATTATTTCAGTTATTTTACATAAAAAAAAAAAAAAATTACATGTCAAAATTATTACAAATGCTTTACATAAATGAGTTAAAGTACACTCAGAAAAATCAATTTCCATCCATCATTTCACCAACTCTTGCACCATCATCACTGCCAGCATCATCGTCAATTTCTAAAACTGATACAATCGGTTTATGGTAGCTAAAGTATGATACAAACAATTTTGATTCGAATTTATTCAAATATCTTGTAAAGACCGCATCAATAGTAGTTTTGTATCTTGTTGTGCTAAGATTGCGATCATTTGACATGTTCAAACCAAATTCATTTTTGAAAAATTCCAATAATGGTAGATTTTTATCGTCTGCAAAGTTTATATTGAAATCCCCACTCAAAATCATTGGCAAATCATCGAATCTTTTTCCAATTTTTTGGTGATGCAATGCAGATGCGCCATGAGAATAAGTAAATACATTTTCATAACAGAAGTCTCGTATAGCACGCAATGAATTATTAGGAGAAATGTAAACGGCAACCATAATGATGAATTGATTATCGCCGCAGTGACAACGACCTATACACATATCGCCGATATCAGAAGTAGAAGTGTGGCGTATTTGGCATGCACATCCATATAATTTGTGCAATAATGAACTGTGTCGGTATTTTGATATATAGATACTCCTCCTGCTGGACGATTATTTCTTCTGAAACTCGCCACAAAGTTAAAAGTTTGGAATGTCAATTTTATCCCGTAACTGCCGTCTGCTGCGCGCGCAGCTTTGATACACTAATGTATATACCACAGTACATATATATACTCGCGGTGACGGTGGCGGTGTCGCGAGATCATACTTTTTTCCTCACTCGCAAATGCTTTCTTGTACGGGGTGCCCAACGTGCCTAAAGAAGTTTTCACTTCAAAAATTTAAACATTTTTTCATACATTCTTAAAATTGTATTTATTTTAGAAAATTCGTAACGGGCCACACAGAATAACTTCGCGAGCCGCGGGTTGGGCACCACTGGTCTACATACTACATAAAAATAACTATTACGTATTAATCATTCGGAAATCACCAAAATCTATTTAAATCTTTAACCGATAATATTATTATGACGATACATTATGGTATCAATCAACCATACGATAATAAATTAATACGATAAAAATCATAAATATATATGTAATAACATTTATAAGTCAATCGATTCATTTCTATATCCCACATTCCTAGTATTCTTACAAACCAGTACATAAATATTAGCATTGTCACTGCGGTGTGTAGAGGTCCATGTTATTACTCATTAATCGTATAAATAAACTAAATATTATATAACGTTTTCTAAGGCGCGACACGTCGTCGTGGTCGATGTCCGCGACCCATTTCGTATTGAGTGTTTTCCAAGACGCGACATGTCACAGCGGCCGAACTGCTTTCATTCAGCGTTCGTAGTTAACATACGCTTTTGGTATCTAATACCTCTTTTTAGTTACATCCACTGCCAAATATTAATTATTGTTATTTTCATAATATAATTTATATATATATATATGTATATATATATATATCTAATATAGACCAAATTACCTGATTTTCCAAGTTTCAAAGATATGTTTTTCCAAATATTATGTTTTAATATTATATTTTTATAATTATTATCACCAATATCGAAAAGAACCGAATTCTTTTGTACTTTTCGAATAAGAATTTCGTCTTCGGACGCAGAAAAAGCCAAAGTAGATGCCATTTTTCTGAAAATCTACAATGATCGCTGTGAATGTCGCGGCGACCGAAAGTTCTGTCACCGCGACCTGTAGTGACAAAACAGTCTTGCAAAACAGTTGATACTATTTTCGTAAACGCAGTGATTGACGACATGTCGCGCCTTGGAAAACGTACCTTTAACGCGTAGAAACAAAGAAAAACTATATTACAATAAAAAGTTTGTTTTTAAAATTTCAAGAGGAATTGTGATCTTCGTTCACGTTCCTCAATCTTTATCTTTATATAATTCGTTCAGATTCTTTTTCCTTTATTTTTAAAGGAAGCAGTTCCAAGCTTCGTTCTTACAAAAATAACGAGTTCCTTCCCAACACTGATATAATATAATAGTTTATTGTATACTATATATTTATACACTATATGCTATATATATATATATTAGTATATTATATATATGATATAAGGTTTTTGGTTTTTATTTAATGACTCTTGTATTGTATTTTTTCGTTGAAGTGCACTAATCTAAATTTGTACCATAGTTTATGACCAGTTTTGGTGTACCTATAAGATTAATGTGGGAATTCTATAAATTATGTTCTCGAACAGTCCATTAACTGATACATCTCACTGGCCCAAAAATAATTGGTATCATAACAGCTGGTTTGATACATTATATCGTACCAGGTAAATATAAAGTTGCATAGTTTTGTTAAACAGAAATTATTTATATTTTTTTTTTCATAGTGTTTGTCATTGTTGGGAGTTTGTCCCGTGTGTCGCATTGTTGAATACTTAGCATATCAAGAATTTTTTGGTCGGTTAATTGTGAACAAAGTCATATCTGAAGTAAATATTGTAGTTTTTATATGATATTTTATCATTATACTTTATATTAATAATTGGATTGAAAATGGACCTAATGAAACAGAAGCTGGAGTCACTATGATGTACTTTAAGAAGCAGACTTTAACATTGAGTAAAGCGGTAATTCTAGTACTGTACACATTGTGGATTATTAAGTTACAATGTGTTTGGTAATGGAATTGATTATGTTGTACTTTTCAACGAGGACATCCTAAGGACAATACCGTTTTTAATCTTCTTTTTTGCATGCAAACAGCCAACTAAATCTGTTCATCGTGTTCTGACTAAGAACTAAGACTTTTATAAATTGTAAAAATATTTTTATTCAATAATTTATTAATGTTAAATATTTATCATAAATCATCATAGCTATGTTTTGTGCAATGTAGTCTCAATCGTTGTTTTGTCAAGTTCATCACGAATATTATATACATTTGATTTAAGGTTTTGAGTTTTTATTTAATGATTCTTGTACTGTATTTTTTTTCTGAAAAATGTTTTATTTTGAAATAGTGTATTTTTTCTTAGTTCACTACAATTAAACTAAATTAGTTCCCGGCCATAATTTAAATAACTCAGTTTAGTTTTAAATGGGATTGTATATATATATATATATATATATGTATATTGATATTATTCATCGAACCAGGTTGATTAAAAATAAAATTAATTATTTTAATTTTTAACACTACGTGATCGGTATTTGCAAATATTATTCTATAACTAATTTTTCTACATTGCAACTCATTCTCTTATATTAGTCAATATTATATAGTCATTTTTTAGTATAAACAACTTTTAGCATACTTTATAATACTAAGCGTTACATATGAGCATATTCTCAAAGTGGTATTTCACAAATACTAATGTTTCAAAATGTATATTGTGTATATATTACCTGATTGAATTTTGATATTGGGTGTAATAATGTAATTATGCATAAAATAAATATATTTATTGTGCACATTTGATGTTAATTAAATGACTAAAATTATCCTTACAAATCTAATATGTATCTTACCAAATTGTTGTCAAGAATTATTGTGATGCAAGTAATATTATTTTATTTTTAGTTGTATTAGGTATAACCAGAACCATTGAAACTTTTAAATTAATAGTTATGGTTTTATTGTTTAATATTATAAAAATTAGAAGGAAAAAATACATTTGATACATGCATACTATAACAATCAATATTCATGGTAGCTTTTTTGGTTGTAACACCATTAATATATACTGATAATTAATTTAACCATTTATACAAATCAAATGAATAATTTATTAATATTATAAATATTTACTTATAGTTAGTTAATAGTTAATAGTTGTTCTTATCATTACAACGGTTGTAATTAATTGTAATACTTATTGTATTGTATTGTATTGTATTGTATTGGAATAAACTTGTTGAAATTACAATATTTGGGTGAAGGAATATTGAAGACATTTTGGTCACTTGCCATTATCATTGGAACTACAAGAAAATTATCCTGACAATTTCAAAAATTATTTACTGATTGAACATGCATGATTTGATATTTTATTAATTTAAATAATTATAATATGTATGCATTTATGCTCTGAAAAATTACTAAATAATCATTCAAAATATGCACATAAAACACCAACATTTATTTTATCTTTATATTACCTACATACAAAATAATGCTATCGAGAGTCGAGACACGAGTCATTTTATTTTGTGTAGTACCATAGACATTCAAATATCAAATATTTTTGAAACGCGCAGAGGAAAACATTGTTTTAATATTGAAAACTATAAGTATAGTGAGTTTCGCGTTTTAAAATCAGGTGATCTGTTATATGGATGTACCGATAAAAAATGTACATCAAAAGTTACAGCAAATGATCAGTTATTATTTTGAGTAGTATTAAATGCTCCAGATGAAAATAGCATAATATGTAATTCAGTATATTATACTGAATTACAGAACTAGAATTTACATTATATTCATTTTTTACAACTAAGACAAGTTAAGTTAGATAAAAATAGATTTATAAGAATTCTTAGAAGAATTGCTTTCAGTATTCAGTTACAATAATTCTGTCTGCAAATTTTAAAATCTTCAACCACCATCTTTGTCCTCGAGAATTGAAATACTTTACATAATATAGGTATAATTTCTATACATAAACATTAACTCATAATTTCATTTTTATTATTTTGTTCTCCAATAATCTTAATTTAATTCAGCTGACAAAATACATAACTTTATCTATTAAAAATAGTAAATCAATAATATATTTGTGAGTTACATAAACATTGATTTAATTTAAAAATATTTTAGAATTATAATACAATGAACAATAATTATAAATTATAATTCATTATTTTTTTTACTGCATTTACAAATATTTCAACTGATAAATAATTATAGTTTGTTTATCAATATTTTTGAACTAAAATATCAAATATCAGTAGTAAATTACAGTTCAATACTTCGGACACATTATATTTAATTCTTTTTTAACTAAAATGGTTAAAAATGAACAAAAAATAAACACATATAATACAATATTTTCTAAAAATATTTTAATTTTAAGTATATAAAATTGACAAATTATGTCATAAATTTAAAATTTATGTTTAATTCAATTAAACCAATGTGTACAAAAATAAAACAGCTCAAACTTGGTAAGTATTCAAAAGTTTAAAAACAGTATTATGTTAAAAAAAATAAATATACAATAAAGGAAATTAAAGAAAAACTTATTATAATTCTTACACATGAGTTTTAATATGACTATAATAAAGCGCGAGGAAATTATACTGTTTATTACATTTTTTACATTTAAACTTTTTTCCATTTTTTTTATTTTTATTTTGTTTTGATATACAATGAGTATTCATATGTTTCAAATAGTCTTTAATCATTCTAAATTTGCGACCACAAGTCTTACACAAACAATTTTTACTGGTTGCGCCGACATGTTCAGCTCTATGTATTTTCCAGTCAGCATCTGTTCCAAAATATTTTCCGCAAGTTGTACATTCATAAATAGGACTATAAATATGGTTTAAATCAAGATTATTTAAATGGCTTTGAACTGTATTGTTATAATTTTGAGCCACATCTTCTGATAATGTTTCTAACTCGTTTTCAAACATATCCTGGGTTGTTGAATCTTCTACATCCATCACATTATCATTTATAATGCCGTTTATCCACTTTCCACTATATTTTTCATCACTATCAAAATCCTCTTCATTCTTATTTACTTTTGTTTCATCTTTATTCTTTTTGATTGAGTGATGAATATTTTCTTTTCCTTTACCTGATGTTGTGTCATTATGGATATGGTTTTTTTTCGGTTCAGTTGGTTTTAATTCACCAAGTTTTTCATCAAGTTTTGACAGCATAATTTTAATATCATTTTTATAATACGATGTACGAACATTTTCAAGTTGTTTTAAAAGAACCATTAATTCAAGTTTTAGTCCTTCCAGGTTAAGTTTAAGGTCTTTTTTAAATGATGTATCAAATTTTCCCTCTTCTTTTTTTATGTAATGTTCAGAGTGTTCTTGTTTTATTTCGGTATCATATTTCCAATCCTGGTTAAAAAGTTTCCAAAACTTTTTAGCAATAGTTTTTATACTGAACGACATAATTTGCTGCTTTCCATTTTTAACATTATTATTATAAGCATCGACAAACTTACCATTACTAACAGGCAGTGGTTTTTTAAACACAAAATCATCACCTTTAAGATTATTATTCAATTTGTTACCATTAGGAATATTAACTGTTGTTGAATTTAATTTTTTTGGTTGGTTTTGATTTTTTGACACAGCTCCAAAATTCTTCCTAGGCCTTCCTCGTGGTTTTTTCACATGTGGCTCATTATTAATTACCGGTTTTTCTTTAACTTTAATACGCTGATGTATTATATCTGAGTAACAATTCTTACGTGTTTGTAAGGTATTTAACATTTCAGGATTTAATAAATTCTTTTTTATATCATGATGAAAATCTTCCATAGGTTTAGTTTTTAATTTTTTACGTCCTTGTCTACCATATTTGTTTTTGTATTTTGCATACACTAGATTTGGTCCATTGAATGATTTAACACAAATATCAGTACCAACATGAGCTTTATATGAAAATTTGGATGCAAATCTTTGATAACATTTTTGACAAATAACATGTTTTCCAATAAAATCAAAGTCTTTTATTGGATATAGCTTCGTATCACCATCTGTCAGATAAAAATTTTCATACCCAGTTACAGTGCTGTTATTCTTTTCTTTGAGTGCCGTACATGATAATGTAGGTATTAATAAACGTTTTTCAACATCCTAAAATAAAAATAATATATTATTAATTTTTTCTCAAATATTTTAAAACTGTAATAGTATTTTTAAACCATAGTAATTTTTAGTTACCAGTTACCTAATTAAGGGGCTAATTTATTTGTGTAAGATATTCTAAACAAATTAATTATATATTTAACACTAAAACAATAACTTAATTTCATGGTGATTATGAGGTGATTTTTATAACAAGAAACACTTGTTATGTACCGTTTAAATTGGAAAATGTTTTACATTAAATAAATCATCCTATATATTGAAAGTTAAATAATATTTTATCAATTAAGAACAAAATAAATGCATTTATAGAACTAAAAGCTTTAACTCAAAAAAAAATGTAACTACAAATAAAATGTGTAATTAAGAAATAATTAAGCAAACATTTTTTTTTTTTCAATACTTAGATTACTACTGAATAATTTTTGTATAAATGAATGGAGATATAATTATAATTATAGATGACGATGTATCAAATAATACTGATGATATTAATTATTATTCAACAAAAAATAGTGATGGTCCATTAATAAGCAATACAACTTATTAGACATGTTGTGGGATAATATAAAAATAGTATATAATGATGTATATCAATATTATAAAATACTTGACAACTATGATCACTTATCAGCAACAAATAATGTAAGTTTTAATTTGATAAATTTCATTGATAAAATATGGTAAAGTTTTTTGGTTGGTAGTATTTTATGGTAAGTAATATAATATAATATAATATAATATAATATAAGAAATTAAAAATGTCTTGATATTAAATTAATATTAATGTTAGCAAAAATTTTTAAACTTTTCAATTGTGAAAAACAGAAGTATTTTGACAAATTAATTATAATAATAAAACATAATGTCTTAAGTTAAAAATATCAAATTCAATTTGAAAAAGTCTAGTATGCATTCCTCTTGAATATTAACTATGCACATTAACTTAAAAAAAAATATACGAAACAAATTGGAGGAGGAATGTCATACCTAATTGAGATAGGTAGCTATATTTAAATGTAAAGTTGTCAGTTCAAACCTAATCATAAACAGTTTTGCTTCCTGGTCAGTAGGACCGTCTAAAAAAAGAAATCATCAAGGGCTATGTGTACCAATCATACAAACAACAAACTACTGTACCTAAAACATTCAATGGCCTGAGTTTCCGTAGATAAAAAAAGGATATAAAAATAAAAATTTATAGTTGAAATTAATAAGTCTATTAAAAATCAAGTTCATTTGTATATTTTAAAATTATAATTACCAATCTTTGATCAGGTTTAATTGCTTGAAGATTTAATAGAAGGAGAAAGTCGTTTTTATTCATATTTCTTTCATTAATTTTTTAACTAAAACAAACAAAATAAAAAAATAATAAATGTTAGTTACAGCATATATTTATTCTAAATTATAAATATACATTGACATTTTATATCAAGGTGGTAACAATAAATATTTCTTTAAATTAACTAATAAATTAAAACTCTTTTAAATTCTAGACCTATTCAGAATTGATGGGCAATTGAGGTAACTACTGTGTTACAATATGTAATTACTAAATATTGTATGTCATACATAAATATATGTATTTAATAGTTGATTCAAAAACAATTATTAATAATTATTATTAATTTATAATACATAAATTTGATTATTTATTTTATAGAAAAATAGAACACTTTAAATCAAGATTAAAAGGTATAATACAGTATAGTATAAATATTATATAAGTATTGTATGTACGTATAAATCATATAAAACGTTTAGTATATATCACATAATTATATACATTTTATATGGTATAAAAATAAAATCACTAATATCAAAAATATATTTATAATTTACACTTATTATAAAAAAAGAAAATATAAATTATAAATAGAAAAGTATGGAACTATTAATTTATTATAAATAATTATCATTATGTTGTCATGGACGTATTTATAGTAAATTCATTGTACTTGTGATATTTATGAAATTTTAATTATTTTTGGCAACATTTAAATTTTATTTAATATTGATATAATAATATGTCTTATATTCTATGTTTATAGCTTTTTTATTTATTATTTTCTGTTTAGATAGATAAGAAAAATGAGAGAAGAAAATTGTAAAGAAAAAAATTTTTTTTTTGTGACATATAATTTTGAACAATCTAATATATTTTTATCAAGTATTAAAATAAAAATTTTAATATCTAAAATAGGAAGTATTTAAAATTTTCTAAGAATGAATTTTAAAAACAAAACATATTATATGATTTATAAGTTATATGTATAAAACGCTTTATCCACTATGTATGTGTATTACTAACCCTGCTTTAAATCCCTTGAAGTATATTTAAAAAAAATTAATTTTGAATACAATTATTTAATTATAGTTATAAGTAATTGGTTTAATTATTTGTTAGTTAAATAAAACAAGTCAATATAATAACTACAAAAAACTATAAAAAACTGTATTTCATACCTTTAGTTGCAAAAATAAATTATTTAATATAAATAAAATTATTTAACACAATCACAAATTGATTAAAAACTATAATAGTAAATATTTAGAATGATCAATATGACATTTTAAAATAAATCAAATCAATGGCAACAATAATTGAATGGTCGAAGTATTAAACTAAAATGATATTAAATAAAAGAACATATTAAAAAGAAAACTACTCTACCATGCCATAATGATCTTAAACAACAGGCACTGAACAATCGAATTTAGAGATAATAACGAAATCGAACATAATATCGATAACTACAAGTTTCTTGATATCGCATTTAATGTTTTTGTATTATTCGATAGATAAGAATGATAAGATGGTAAAATCCAGCGATTAAACATTTATTTTAAACACGTTTTTCGAAATAAAATTGATTAAAACCATATGGATATTAAATCTAATTCTGAAAAATATTGTAAAAAACTATTATAAGAATATGACATTGATTTAAAACATTGTAAAATTTGAACCTATAACTGGATGTGAATTACGAGAATTCAATATCGTTTGAGCGATTAATTACTAATTAATGAATGTAAATTAAACTAACTTGTTTAACTACATCTATACAAGCAGTATGACCGTTTATAAAATTAAATACATTTTTGTTTAGGAATTTAGCTAAGGAAATTATCATTCATACGAAAAGGAATATTTCAATAAATAAAGTTCCAAGAATATCTTACATATTAAATATCAGAACATTATTGTTGTTCTATCCAAATACTATGAAAATTAATAGATGTCCTCAGTGGCGTATTTTTTTATTATCTGGTGGGGAGGGAGGTCTGGTCCCGACTTCTCGAGAAGTAAAAAAAGGTTCAAAAGTCATAAATGGCTTACTAAAAAGTTACAATGACAACATTAATTTTTATCATGTGGCTATAATTTTCGAATATTTTTTTGTTTATAGGGGAGGTTGAAAGGTTAACCGATCTTATCAATACATAAAAACTACTTAATAGCAATTGAAGAAATTATTGATAGATTGACAAAAAAAAAAAAATAAGTTAAAGTTTTAATTAAGACATCAATGAACATTCTCCAAGTAGTTCCGATTACGAATATATGCTGGTTCTAATTGTTCATTGCAGTCGATAAAATTTCATAACATAGCAGCTAGAAATCATAGTGTTTGCTCATGTCTTATAAAAAATTCACTATTATTCATTTAAAATCTATAAGCCCATACATTATTTGATTTTGGTTAACTAAATACCTATTCATACGTAATATGATGAATCTTAAATAAATTACATTTTATTGACATATACTAGTATGAATGCATGTATGTCATATAGTAAATAATAATACTAAGAGTCTGAAAAGTGTACTTAATATAAACTGGAATAATTCTCGAAAAGTAATTGAATGATTACTTATTTGAGTATTTTATAAAACAAATAACATGAAAAAATTGCTTAATGTCCTTGATGTATTTGATAATTAATGTTCACTAAAACAATACATCAACAATACAAATATTTTCAGTAGGTTGTCTACTAATGATAAAATGTTGACTATATAAAGGTAAATTGTTGTATAAATAGTAATTTATAATTTAATATAAAAAAGTAAATATCTTTAGGTAAGCCTCTATTAATCTAATGTTTTCATTCATTACAAATTCTTCTGGTCTGATATCTGACAGATTAACAAGATTCTACTGTAAATGATGTATTGATTTAAAAAAAAAATCAAAATCAAAACTTTATGATTTTGATGTCTATTAGTAATTATTATTCATTTTATTATTTTAAATATATACAGATAAAAATGAAAAATTATTAAATTTTCAGAACGGACTTGAATAAATGAAAGTAAAAAACTTTGATGATTATTTTTCTAAGTATGGTTAGTATATAATAACAACAATATTATCAAATACATTAAATATCATTATAACTACATAGATATAGAAGCAAAGCAAATATTGAAATACTAGGACAATTTATACGAAGCACTAAATTCTGCATAAATATATTTAAAACACAATTCATCAGACCCACCCACACACAAAATTCATTCATGGAAAGGGTTCAAAATTATTTATGAAATGATATGTACAGTCAAAGGGGGATTAGAACTCTGTAGCGCCGGCCTACAATTTATAAATATTATATATTGCATTAATTAGTATAAGTAATTTTTTACTACATTTTTGTTTAACCTTTATCCATAATTTTAACGACTTAAAAAGTATATACTTTTATAGAATTAAAAATAATATTAAAATAACGTTGACATAATATGATAAAAAAACTGAGAAATATTTTACTTCATATTGAAACCAAAAGAAACTCAGATCATTTTTCAATAAAAATACTATAAAATGTTCTATAAATTAAAGCTTATTATTATAAGTTGTAAGAAAACTAACTTTGACCTGACTGACTCAAAACAATCAAGTGTTACATTTATAGAGCTAATATTATTTCTGAGATGTATTTATATTTTTAATTGTGTAAAATGTGTACCTATTTCATGTTATTTAAACATGATAGAACTGAGAAAAGAACTACAAAAACTCATTTGATATCGTATTGATGATCTATACGTTTTAAAAAATTTTAAGTTGACTTTATCGCGGAGTTTTGGTCTGGGCCCAGTTCTTCGCGTACACGGTCACGTTTTCCTGGTGGTGTATTGCTTTCAAATCACAACAGTTGCAACAATGTAAATTGTGTGGAAATGATGAAGCAAGAGAGTTTTAAACAAAATTTATTGACTTACTAAATGGATTCAGACGTTTTTAATTAAAATAATTCCGGACAATGGTGCACACACCAGCACACCATTGTCACCAAGAACGACTGCAATATCTCGCGTCCTCGTGAATTGTTATCAGAGAGCTTTTTCGCACACAACACAGGTTGCTGCGTGCGTAGCTTTATCTCCGCGCGCAAGACGTCCTTATTCCCCCAATTCGCCCGTTGGCGACGGATTATTAAAACTATTATTTTACGACAAGATCAATGACGTTTTGATTTTCGCGGGTTCCCGCGACCATCGTCTCCGGCCGCTGTCGTTTTGTCTTTCGGTCAAGCGCCGTCGGATATATCCTCGACAAAGGACGGACGTTACGCGCGAAACGCGATAACAACTTCGTGCGAGCCACTCGATCTTACGTCACGGTTGGTCACACCGCCGCGATAGCAAGACATTCGTGGTATCATCCACGGCTTATCACCATCGCACGGGCCTGAGCGATTGCGCCATCGACCGGACGAGTCTTTCCGAGGCCGGACAGCCCATTTTACTCATTCGTTGAACATCAATCGTTGTCGAGATGAAATTCTTTCAGGCCGTGTCCAGGTGGTCGAAGAACCATAAGTTTGTAAGTATGCCGCGCGTTTCGGCGTTCCGTTTTGTAACCCTTACGTAACGGCGGTGACCGCCCAGACACCGAATTCACGAGGTCCCGTCGGCGGCAAACGCGTCCGTGGAAGGTCGAACTGACGACGACGTCGTTTCTGCGCGGATTTTGGATAGAATTTCTTTGAAAACAATAGTTTGTGTACCCTCGGGTTGTGTGTTCACGCGTGATCGACAAGACGTACCCGCTATCGTTATCAGATAGTCGTCAGAGGTTATGCAGCCTTCCGTTGCCAGGTGCGCTGGGAGATTCGCCGGTCAATCGACCGAATTCTTAGTAGTTGAGAACATGGGATTTTGTCGTCTTCAATATTTTACTGTATACCGTATCACTTAGGTGTGTGTAATTGTTGTGACGTCGCTATCGTCTGACTGTCGACAAAGAAGCATACAGCCGACAATAAGGATTGATTATCCTGTATGCTGTGCGTTGTTTCTGTGCTAAAGAGTGTGCTAAAAGCTCTTGTTTCAACAAAAACAATATTTTGTACTCTCCTGTTCTATGAAACTACTTTGTTATGAAAAACATCACAATCTTGTTTTCTATGACAGTCAAAATGTGTTCACCTTCCTATTATCATATTTTTATTTATATTAATATAATCAATTTTTATAAATTTTTTAATATGTATTGTGTGTTTTGTTTATGGTTACTGTTGATTTAAAATGAAAATAATAAAATATTATATAAAGACTAATATTATCATCATTGATGCATAATTGCAAAATAATTCCACAAATAAAATAAGAACAATGGAATAAACAATGGAATTTATAAAAAATTAAATCATATTTGGTAAACATTCATTAGCTAGTAAGGCATTAGCAATTATTTATTGGAGGAAATTTGGTTTGATTGTTTTTGAAGTCTCGATGAAATTACATTGTTTTATATTATATTACTACATGAATTCATCTAAATATGATTTTAAATGTTAATGTGTTATGCCACAATGTTTCTTGTTCTGTCATTTTGCTGATCTCCAGAGATTCTATATTTTGAGCATGTGCTCTACTTAGAAGATGTGTTTTTCACTGTGTTTTATAGTCAAATAGATTTTTCAAGTTCGCTATTGTTGTATGCCTGAATTATGAATAAAATCTTGTTCCCTATTTTATATTTCAAAAATATTGTAATGAGGACAGTATATGTTGTTTGATCAAAAAACCTGAACCAAACAACATTCTTTAGTTTCACAACATAGTCCTCTGAAAATCTATTGTTCCAAAAGTATTTGGCCTATTTTAATTTTGTGCTTAGAAAATAAGCTTTCATTTATCTCAATAATTTTTCCGAAATACAACATTATAAAAATTTATAATTTAGATATTGATAAATTATTGTAAATTGTAGCGCATAGGTATTGTTCAGATTGTGGTTGTCGTATTAACAGAGTTTATCTTGGGTGATAGTTGCCATAATAGCTGTAGTCTTGCATAATAGTTAAGTACCACCAATTTTATTTGACGTATTTACAATTCCATTCATTCTGTTGAACTACCATTATAAGAATCAATGAAGATTGCAACAATCAAATGAGCATTTTAATAATTTTGTTAATAACAAATGTTTGGTCTTATTCATTGAATATTTTGGTTGTTATCATTTATCATATATTATTAATGTTATGGATTAGCTAAATCAAATTAGAAATATTCGCATAAGATTACAATTATTACTGTATAGAGTAGGTTTTTATTGTCGAGGGCCAGGTGGTCTTATCTATCGGTCTATCTTAAATTGTGTAAGTGTTTTTTAAATTATATTTAAGTATTCTTATGACTTTTAAATCACTTAGGTTATTTTATTTTAATAAAAATTTTATATTTCTACCATATATTATTACCATAAAAAAACCGTAAATTTTCTTGTCTTATAATTTGTATTAAATTAATTAACTATTTAAAGATATCAAAGTTTTACTGATTGTCAACTTTTATTTAATCTGTTAGTAAAAAATAAATAATATACAATTTTTCCATCATGTAATTTAATTATATTTATTTTTATAGTTTTTGACCAGTTTTGGTGTATTAGCTGGCGGTGGCAGTTCTCTAATTTATGCACTTGAACAATCAATTAAAGCATCTGATGATGCTGCAATTGTACCTAAACAGAAATGGAATCATAACGGCTGGTTTGATACTTTTGACCATGCCAGGTAAATAGAAAGTTTCATAGTTGTATTAAACAGGAATTATTTCAAGTTTTTTCGTAGCGTTCGTCGTGGTTGGGAAGTATACAAAAATGTTTGTGCAGCATGTCACAGTGTTGAGTACTTAGCATATCGAGAATTAGTTGGTGTCTGCTTGACTGAGAATGAAGCCAAAGCTGAAGCTGCTGAACAAATGGTATTATGAGTAAACATTTTTGTTTATTATATCATATTTTATCATAATACTTTACATTAACATTAAGATTGAAGATGGACCTGATGAAACAGGAGCTATGTATAAAAGACCTGGAAAATTATCTGATTTAGTACCAAAACCTTATCCAAACGAGGAAGCTGCTCGTTATGCCAACAATGGAGCTTATCCACCAGATTTGACTTACATTACACAAGCTAGAATAGATGGAGAGGTGAAATTATTCAATCTTATTTTACTTATGATATTTTTTTATAAAAAATTTAATTATATACATACATTTTTTCTGAATTAATAATTCCAAATAGTTTTTTAACTAGGAATTTTCGATTATTTTTAGAATTATATATTTTCTTTATTAACTGGATACATGGACCCACCTGAAGGTGTGACACTCGCAGAAAATCAACATTTTAATCCTTATTTCCCTGGTGGAGCAATTGGTATGGCTCAAGCATTGTATGATGAGGTAATGATTTTAATTACACATTATTTAAAAAAAATATTTTTAATAATATATATTTATGATTACCATGGTTACATACTAATTAAAATAACTTAATTATTTAAAAGGGTAATAAAAATAATTATTATCATATAAGTATATTACAAAATTGTATTTTCAGATTATTGAATATGAAGATGGAACTCCAGCTACTCAAAGCCAGTGTGCTAAGGATGTTGTTACATTCTTGAAATGGTGTGCAGAACCAGAACATGATACTAGAAAATTATTTGCCATGAAAGTAAGTTACATTTAATTATTTTTTTATAATTTTAATATTTTAATTTATTATTTATTTATCCTAGGCTTTTACTATTTTGGGAGTGCTCAATTTGGTTGTCTGGTACCTTCATAGACATTATTGGTCAGTGTTGAAAACTCGAAAGATTTTCCAGAGCCCTAAATCAGCTTTCAAAAAGTGAATTGTTTTTAGCTTAAGGCTATAAATTAAAAATTAAAAATTAAAAGTTTCTTTCAAATTATTATTATTATTATTATTATTTTTTTTTTTTTTGTTATGAAAATATTCTGTCCTTTAATAGTAATTATATTCACAGTATGATTTTACTGAGTAGACCTTAGAGATTAAAATATGATGATTTTTAATTTGAAGCTTTCAATAGTATTCTGTTGACATTTAAATTGTTGGTGAATAAAATTATAAATTTGTTTATGCATTCGTAGGTATAAAATGTTTTTTATTAACTAATTTTAATGCATCTCATAAAGAATCGCAGAACTTGAGTGTCTAAAAATTATTTGCATCAAATAACTATTGTCATTAAAAATATCTTCAGATCTACCTAATTGATATTTGATTTTTTATGAAGTGCCTATTAATTAATTAATTAATTAATTTTGCACTGTTCAAAATATTAAAATATTTATAATGAACCTAAATAATGGCTTTATTGTTAATTGTTTAAATTTGATAGTAAACTTTTAATGTAATTATTTCTGTTTATTTTGTCAAGACTTATTATCGTGTATTTTTTTCTACACAAATTTACTGAACTTGTATTCTTCTAAGAAATTATTTATTTTTAATTTTGTTTAGTGAAAGTAGCGAAAGCACTCATAGCCTTTTAATAATATATAATATACACTAAAAAGTCTATGCATAAAAAATTTCCATTACGTTATAGAATATAAATGGAGTACGAAGGAACTTTTTATTTCATACTTTATTATACCTAATAAATTTGGAATTAATCAAATTCACAATAGTGGTTTTATACTGAATAGGTTATTTTTGAATATGGATATAATTAAAATTACAATTCGTTATTGTGGTATATTCTAGATTTATAAAATAATTTTGAATAATAATACACTGACTTATTTAATTGATAGACATGGGTAAAATACTTTTTAAAAGTATTTAGAATAAATAGTTGAATACATACAAAAAATAATATTCCGAATATGTATTCAAATATTTTATACAAATTGTATTTTGAATGCATTATAATATATCAAATGTATTCCAAATACTTTTAAAATGTTTCTTTTTTTTTATATTTTAAGAATTATAAATGTCATGAAAAATATTTGAAATTCTAGCCTAAGTATAAGTTATTGTAAATGTATATAATTTAACTATGATAATTTATGATTTACAACGATAAAAAATATTTGATATTATTTTATATAAGATACGACGAAAAAATAATGAAATAATTAAAAAAAAAGACAATTTAATGTTTATAATGTATTTAGAATATTTGTTTAAAATATTCAAAATATTTAATTGAAAAAAATTATTATAAAGTATTTGAAATACTTGAAAAGCATTTTGAACACAGTATTTGAAATATTAACTAAGCCTATTAATTGATTACAAGAATGTATGATTTAAATTATATTTATTTATATAAACTTTTTACAATTGTCAAAATTTAGTTTGTCATATATCTAATAGTGCACTATAAATTAATATAAGTTTAATTTTAAAATAAATTAACCTACATTTACTTATATTACAAATTCTTTATATTAATTTTGATTTTAAAATAGGAAATGCTTTTATCCATTTATGTTTATTCAAAAATGTAGTATGTGCATACCATACTTCAATAAAGATTTTAATTAAATTGATTTGAAATATTTTCCGATAGATTAAAATTGTATAAACTGTTTTTGTTTTATTAGTTTGGTTAGTGAATTATTTTATTAACTATATTGTCTATAACATTTTCTCATTTACCCAAAATAAATAATAAAAGGCTAATATTAGTGAAATTAAAAAAAGTAATACTATAATTTAAGACTTCATCTTATATATATATATATATATATATTATTATATCAATATAAAAATGTCTCTCCTAGCATAAAAATTAACATCTTTTAACAAGGGCGCCCATAGATAAATTCTCAAGGGGGGACAGAATTTTAATTTATCAATCCATTTATAAACCAAATTTTTAACCAAATAACCATAAAAGTATTTTATTGAATTTATATTAATTAATAATAATAAAATAAAATAATAATTAATAATATAAATTCGACACTTAAAACATTAATTATATTAAATTTATTAAAATATTAATTTTCAAATAAAAATTGTAAATTTCTTTTTTTAATACCAAATTTATTATTTGTTCTATATATTCATTCTTTATATCTTCAATTTTTTCCCTATGTACGCTTATCATACATAATCCATCAAGTCTATCTTCACTCATTGTAGATCTTGTCCATATCTTTACTCTTTGTAAAGTACTGAATGATCGTTCTACAGTGTATGTCGTAGGTGGCAATGTAATATAAATCATAATACCTTTCTTGACGGCAGGAAAAAATTCACACTCCTTTAACAGTTTTGTATAATCTACCATTGTATCATTTATAAATGATACAATGGTAGATTATACATTATTTATAAATGATTGTGATTTTAATTTCCAATAATCATACAAAATTAAACCGTTAACTTTTATATTAGATATTTTAAAATGAATTTCAATATCTTGAAGTATGTTTATATATTCATTTTGTTGTAGTTTAACCATTTAATTTGGAAGCAACCAACATCATTTAAATGGAGTCTCGTTGTTTTCATTAAATCTATTATTTAATGAGTTAATAATAGAGTCTAAATATGGTATATATAGATAGAATCATTTAATGAACAATTATGATTTGATCGTTGACTATCATGATTTGTTCATCGGGGTATTTTAAGTATAAAATCTAAGCTATTAGCAGCTTTAGTGATTTCCTCAAACATTTTATTAAAATACTCTACGCTGTTTTCTCTATGTTTAGTTAATATAGAAGATATAGTTAATTAAGAAGTTCAGTTTTAACAAATGTATGAACATAATGAAGATTAACACTTGTACCTTGTAATTTTGTCACAACTGGTTCTAGAATAGAAGAGTAATAAGCATTTACTTTTAAACTAATCAAAAAAGTACTATTTGATATGGCTGATGAAAGTTGGAATGCACGATTTCTTGTAATAGTATTTGTTTCTGAACTAATAGATAACTTTTCAAGAACAGTTTTAATTGCAATGAAATTTTTATCAAATAGCCGTTATAATTATACATTTGTACTTTTCTGACCAACTTGTCTCACAAAATAATGGGATATTTGGAATAAGTTTTCTTCTCAAAATACTCTCTCTAAAAACTTAATTATTTCTTTTACAGTACCAATAGTATTTCTGATTTCAGGAATTGAATTTTGATCGTTAACTACTAAATTAAGCTTGTGTGAAGCACAATGAAAATAACAAGTAGTTGAATATATTTTTCGTATAATTGTCTGTACACCATTTTCTTTAACATACTACTCATGGTTGAACAACCATCAAAACCTAGGCCAACAAGTTTCAACATATTTAAACCATATTTTTCTGTTGATTCTTATATACTTCTTGATATACCTTCTGCATTTAAAATATATATTTCACTAAATCCAATAAATTCCTCATGCATTACATAATTAATATCAATATATCTTACACCAATAAGCATTTTCCAGGGGGGGACATGTCTCTCTCTTTCCCCCCACCCTATGGGCGTCTTTGTCTCTAAAATATGTACATTTATTATTATTTAAAATTCTTATATCATTATAAAAATTATTCTCCCAGCACAAAGTTTAACCTTTCTAATGTATGTACATTTATTTTTATTAAAAATAATGTGATAATATCTGCAAAAAAAAAGGATTATTTATTATGAATAAACAGTACTCGTGTATTTTTATTTAAGGGATACATTTCAACATACAAACATTCATCCGACTGTATTCATTAATTTGAAAATAAACTTCTACATTAGCTCATGAGTTAAACTAAATTAAATATAAATATTTAACTGCTAAATTGAACACTTATATTTTATCATTTGTTTCTCTATTTTCATTTTCATAATTTCGCACTGGTAGTATTATCAAATGTAATTTAATTATTAAAAAAAAAGTCCGTTTAAATAATAATTGAGAGTAAAATGTAAAATGTTCTTTAGTTGATTAAGGATTAGGTTACATTGAGTTAGGTTATATACAATAGGTTATATATATTTATTAAATAAGACATCAAAAATTGATGCGATGGCCGGGAATCGAATCCGGATCAACTGCTTGGAAGGCAACTATGCTGACCATTACACCACCAACGCAATTGCTGAAGGGCGAGCATTTGATATTACTTTTTGTTTTGTACCAAAAATAATCGAAAATATATTTTGTATTTTTGTTACTTAAATTTCGATGGTTTATTATTTTAATTATGTATTTTAGGTACATACATGCAACAACAATTGATCGTATGCATAGAGCGCTGGTAACCATTCGTAGGTGTTCGGCGAACAACTCGCTAAAAACTCGAACAGCGTTCCGTGTAGTGCCGGTTTTTCGGTTTTTTATATTTTCTTGTTATAAATGCGATCACTCGGACCGACTTCAGCTCCAAGGCGTGGGCCGTGGTATCTGAAATGATCATAAGCCAACCGAATTCGGATGGATCAAGATTTCGACTTAACACCGCAAGTTGGTGTAGTAAGCCTGTCATCGTCACTCGTATCATATTATTAAAATAAACGGTATAGACATGACCAGACTTGACACTGCGGTGGCAGCCTAGTTGAACGACCGACGATACTTTAATAAGCTGTGATTTTTTTCGAAATGGAGACAAATATAAACAAGTTATAACTTGTGATTTTCAAAAGCACGTTTCAATACATATTCCGCCAGTGTTTAGTGCACAGTTGTTACATGTATTTTCTTTTTTTTCAGTGTTTTAGTGTACACATAATCCTGGCCATAATTAATTCTGCCTTACAACTCCGTTGACCGGCGCCTGTCGAAAACTTCAATGGCAGTACAGGCAGCCTGTGTGTTGCCGTTGTAGAAACGTCTATAGACTAATATTCTTAGTTGCATACGTGTAAGTAGACCAAAGCGATTGCGACAGCGAGCACCAAACCGTCAATATTGTTAATATACTGCACCGTCCCATTTTCGTCAGTGATAGTCAGAGTATAAAATTTTTATTTGAATCCTTCAAGTGGTTTTTTTCGTTCTTCTTAAGTTGCGTCCACACTATCAACCGAACGCGAACGAACGCGAATTTAGTGATAAAAATATAATCGAATATTTGTATTTGGACTTGATGCCGAACGCGAACAACGAATGCGTTCGTTATCGCATATGATCGATTGGTAAGTGATAAGTACTCCGAACGAAGGCAAACGAATGGCAAATTTGACAAGATTCTCGAACGTTCACGTTTGGCCGATAGTGTGGACGCTCCTTTATCCGAACAAGAAGCATGTACGTGAAAGATATGTTGGGCGAGGGACCTCCGAGTTAGATGCGATTAAATTAAATACAATTTATAAACACCTGAAAGTTAGCAGTTAGGCAGCATAATTTACATAGCCCCGGTGCAAGGTTCTCGTGTAGCAAATAACGGGAAATTATTGAACGAAGGAGAAATGGAGAACTAAGTTAATTTATATTATATTCGTACCAATGCTTTCATTTAAATTGTACACACAATTTGTATTTATCGCTCTATTTTAATTGTCGAACTATAATAGTATTATTGCTGATGGTTCTAAAAAAAAAAAAAAGTTAATTTATGCACGGGATCTAGGATCTAGGAAGTTAAATTCAGATTGCTTTGCAAAGGAGGGGGTTGTAGCTATGATCGGTCTAGTCTGGTACAATGATCAAAAAGTTCACAGCAGTCGGATAATTTTTTTTACAATAATTAAACTTCGTGACAGTTTGACGAAGACTGACGGTATTTAGGGCCACTTTTCTCGTGGTTTCCAATTTAGGACCTAAGCTAATTAGCAAAATTAAATATATAGTAATTTACTTAATCATGTTTCTAATCAACATAATATAATGTAAAATTGTATACATAATGTAAAAAAGGACCTAGCCTGTTTAATAAATAAAAATATTTAATAACAACAACTGTATCTTATGTATTTAATACCTTCCAATAGAAAATCGTTTTTCGAACAAGATTTAAAGACTTAGGTCTAAACACGACAAAACATTTTAATTTTCTTTTGCCGTGAAAATGGTAAATAACTAATGAATGTTTACGATAAAAACTTGATATTCGTTTATCGTTTTACTCAGGGCGGTACACTTACTGTTGTGAACGAAGATATCTTTTTGTGACTAATTTCATTATATTTCCTGTCTAGTTAGTTATTAATTAATTTAAATTTGGCCACAATTAATTTCACTAGATTTCAATTGGCAACTTCGAAATGATTATTTATATCTAAAATAATTAAAAACTTACAAAAATACTTAAATATCAGAAATAATAGAATACGTATAAAATGTTTTCGATTACAACTATTCGACAAAATGTATTTTTATTTAAAATAATAAGTTAAAACTTAAAAGTTGTCTACAGGTGTATATATCTTATTTGGTAATTTTTTGAGATGTAAGTAAAAATAAATTTTCAAAAATGTATGCGATGGCCGGGAATCGAACCCGGATCAACTGCTTGGAAGGCAACTATGCTGACCATTACACCACCATCGCAATTTAGAAATAGGTCTATAAGATTGTCGTTTTATAATTTATATTCTAATAGTCCTATGCTACTTTTAATATTATTGACTTTTGATATACATTTTCAACCATTTTCCCATTTTTCTAGGTCTAACATGTCACCAGTATCTATTTATATAAAAAATATATAGACTGTTTTTCAAGACCCGACCGGTAGCGACGACCGAACTCGCCGACAATACTACCTGCTGTATTCACTGTTCTGAGAGCAGTATTGTGCGACACGTCGTGATGATCATAGACAAATATACATAGCAATCCCAAAAGGAAGAGAGCAAATGGGGCAATTTTCCTAGGGCGTATAATGTATTATGAGTTTAAGGAGCGTCGCATAAGTTAATGATAATGAGAAAAACTAGGTGTTGTATTTTAGATAGGTGAGCATTCATTTTTCTTTTACGCAGAAATATTTAGAATGATACTCACCTATAAAATTGTACAACTTATGTTACCTATTAAATGAAAGTATATAAAAATATTATATAAGTAATGAAGGATAGAATTTTTCATCATCTTCTTCCAATAATAAAGTCAAAATATCATTATTATTAATGTAGATTCTTACCTATTCATAATTATTTAAATAAAACTATTTACAAGCTCTACGAATTATGAATTAAAATTAAAATCGATATTACACACATGTGTAAGATGGACAGGTTAGCGAGTAAACTGAACATTTGTAGATTTCAAAATCACCGTAACATGTCGCACTTGGAAACGTATCTTTAATAACGACGATTTAACGTAGGTGGTTGATTGACTCTATCGGCAGTTTAACTTTTGAGCCGTATGTCTATAATCGATTATTTAATGAGTAATCAAAATACCTAAGCGTCGCTGCAATAAATACTTTAATTTGAATTAATTTCATACAGATTTGTATTGCGCAATAATATTAAATTGTAATTAATTTTAATAGGTTACCGTTTTTGGGTGTAGAGCATATAAAACTAGCGTTAGGTATATAGTACTATAACCTATGATGATTAAATGAATCATTTTCAGAAGGTATACATATATATATATATATATGTATAGTTCAGTACAAACATTTTGATCTTAAACTCTTGATCACGCGTTTAGTATATAGGTACCTACATATACACAGCGCGCACGCATAAACGCACACGTATACATGCATCTACGGACGTGCAACAAATCTAAAACGTCTTTTTCTACGAATATAATGTACGCATATTTACATTGCCGTATGTAACAATGATTATGGATTCATCTCAAACTATGACGCATTCATTTCACGAGTGTTTTCACAGTTGAAATTACACGGTGCATTGTACCGTCATGTACTCGACCTATGCATATAATACAAATTGTATGTAATCGTTTTGGGTAAACACAATGCGCTAGAATAGAACAGAAAATTCGAACTGAATAAAGAGAGAGGGTACGTCTCAATATTGTTCTAACGTCTGAGTTTTAACTAAACCAAACGCATGCTCATAAAACTAATGCGAACTCTTTATTCGCTGTGTCCGTATTTTATTGACCAACTCTCGGAAATCGTCTAAGTATTATTATTTAAATAAATATTGAGTTTACAAGATTTTTTATGTAATAAGTAGAAGTTAATTTTTCTGTGAATAATTTAACTATTACAAAAACTAAATAATCTACGCGAAAACATTACGAATAATTGTCACTAAAGAAATCCGTCGAACATTATTTTATTAGTTATTTTCTGAAGAATAGAACACTTGATGAATATTTAAATTTAAACGACGATGTTTATATATTATTGTCTAGCATAAGACATTATGAATAGATTTTTCACTGTAGCTACCAATGAATGATTTTATTTATCTTAAAAAATATTTATGAGTACTTGATCAATAAGGCTTCTCACATATGTGACATGTTTATAGTCAATTCCCTGCTAAACTGTACCACTTTTGTTTGTACCCAGTATCTACGTACCTATATTGTATGAATACATTTTGAAGTATAATACTACAGTGAAACCTCTATTAATGGACACCTCTCAATAGTGGACCCTTCCCAATAGTGGACACTTCTAAATTCCCCGGCAAAAATGTATGCGCATATAAATGTATGCGTAATAGGTTTTCTCAATAGTGGACAACTCTCTATAGTGGACAATTTTTAATTCCCCGTGGCTGTCCACTATATAGAGGTTTCACTGTATAATATTATCATAATATTATATTATATAATATATTTAGTTTTTCAACTATCCGAAAAACTAAATAGCACATACTGATAAACCTCGATATTAAATATAATATTACATTTTATAAGTATGAAAATATTTTTGAAACGAAATTCATCTAAGTTTTTAGTATATTTTTTTAGCTAAGGTTTAAAATCTTTGAATAATTGTGTGAAATGTCTCTCATAGCATGTCATTTATAGATGTATATTATGCATTTGTCTTGCCACATTGCGGTTATAACTAATTTGGTATTAATAAATAAATTGAAATTATTCCTAGATAATTTATAAACAGCCATAGAAAATAAGAATTTATATGACGTCGGCGTCGTTACAATCGATAACAAATGTTTACATAAATTTGGATAAAATTAAGTAAATCTTTACACTCCGGCAATAGCCATAATAAATAACATTAAACCATATTTAGAAATTAGAATCACTGAAAATGTAGTCTATACAATAGCGCTTAAATATAATTCTAAGTATATTTAATTAAATCAAATGTATTAATATTTCACGTAGAAAAATTGTTTAGAAATAATAAATTAATATCAATAATTTCCAATAGGTAACGTCGAGTGTTTCCATCAACCTGGACTTTAAGGCGAACCCTTTAAATTTTCCTAGACTGGTACTTGGGAAGAAATGGTCACCCCTGGTGACCGCCTTGTCTATATCTGATGTTTCAAATGTATATTGGAAAGCAAATGCTAACTTGTTATCTCAATATTTTACTATGCTTGTAAATTATAGCCAAGTTTCATGAAATGTGCAAACACGCAGAACCAATAACTGGGGTTGGAAATCATAGTTAAAAGTGTTGATGGACCCAATCGGGAATAGGATGTTTCCCATAATAATCGAAAACAACGATTGTTGTATCGGACGTCGAACAAGGAATGGAAAACGGTACAACCGGTCGGGAATCGTTTTAACTTTTCTCGCACTGGCCTACGTGAACGGTCGACGGGTGCAGTACACACGTATCCGGTGAACAACGTATCTAACAAACGTGTCGACAAAGTGCACGTGGTGCAAGTGGTATAAATGGAATGTTAAAACTGCGCACGGGAAAAGACGCACGTGGTTCGCGTACGGATCGGACGGCACCTACACCGCAACGAGTGACCGGCGGGAAACGCAAAGACACGCGATCGTTAATGCTCAATTGAATTCGTACGAGCGTCGGAACGCGTCGAAAAGGTCCCTGCAAAAGGATTGGCCGCCCCCGCCGCGGACTCCCCGATGATGCTGCGGCGGACGGTAACGGGGCACCGGCGCACGCGCACGCACGCGCAAAGGCATGTGGACGGCTTCCTCTCCACCGGCCGTCCTGCTCGACAGATGCTCCGACGGACGCAACCGGTTTTATTTTTAGCAGTCGGTCCACCGCCGCCGCCGCCGCACCGCACGCACGCACGCACGCACGCAGTCGGCGAGGCACCGGAACGATATCTCCGCAGCATCGACGGCAGCAGCAGTCGCCGGTGGTACACTGGCCCCGAATCACCGTTCCGCGAGCGCACCGCACCGTCAGCACACGGACCGCGTCACAAAAAAAAAAAAAGCCGGAGAGCCCAGACCGAACACCGCGGAGAACGTCGAGCATTACGAGGCAGCGAGCGGTCGCACAACCTGCCATGCGTTGTTGACCGGGTGATCGCGGACGAGACTTTACAATCCCTCGGCAGGTAAAAAAGCAACAGGCGCGCGAACCGCGTTCGTTACCGCGATAACGGTACCGTGCCACACGCTCGGCATCAAGTCCCCTCGCGTCCCTGCTCTAATCCTTCGAGTCCTGCGTTTCGACGGGCTCGCTTGGAAACAATTTTCGAAATAAATATAGACCGTGTCTACTGCGCGTACAATAACATGCACGTATGTTATGTGTAGCCGCTGTACACATGTCACGGTCCAGCGTGACACATGTGGCGCACACATATTTTTCTTTCCTTTACTACACACCCCCGCCGCTCATTTCTTCTCTATCATTCTCACACTCTCTCTCTCTCTCTCTCTCTCTCTCTCTCTCCCTCGCCGTCTATCTTTATCTAACACACTTTAGGCGTTCCTCCACTCAATCCATCTCGGAATTAATACTATTTGAGTATACGCTCCATAGACTGACGTATGTGTGTTCTCGTACGTTTTGTAGATGACTTGCCAACTGCCGCGCTCGTGAGTCGTTCAAGAAAGAAATAAGAAAAATGTTGGTCGACGCGACGACGCCGTCGTGGACCGCTCGAACAGTGCTGTTCCTTTTCCTGTCCGGTAAGAAATTCTCGTTTTATCTCTTTACAACTATAAATACTCGTGTTAAAAAGCTCATGATAGAACAATAACCGACCAATTTGGTTTGGTCGTCCGCGATACCGAAGCAGCCGTATTGCGTTAAATCGTTTTTTTCGGTTCCGAATAATAAGTATTAATTACAGATCCGATATCTCATGAAATTAACGCAAGAGCATACATTCGTAAAAGTAGTAATAATAAGGCATTGCAAACTTTAGAGTTCAAAATATTGTTCGTATATTTTAAATGCTATTTTTGAATGTCTGTATATTACTTTAGTATCTTAAAAATATGAAACGTCATTTAAACATTACATTTGGCATATTAAATAATAAGTATTTATTATATTTAAACGCACACAACTATAAACACAAGAAACTTACATTCGTACTCTTTTAGTATATACGAAAATATTACATTACGTAATTATTTTAAAATAATAACTAAATCACGAGAAATCAAATCAAATAGCAATTTTAAAATAATATACTTCTTCTCGTTTCTGTTTAGTTCTTTTTTTCCGATTACATAAGAAAACAGAAACAGTAAAATTAAAAATACATTATTATACCAATCTAATACATTTTATCAATCGGTATGAATGGAAATAAAATATCAATAGATAATTTATTATCTACTCGATAACGTTTACGGTCAAATTATTAGAACATGCATAATTAACGCACGCTCCATCATTCAGTTTTGCTGTTTTTTTTCGTTAATGTTTATTAATAACATTATTGTTCGGCCGTACATATTTTTGAACATCCTAGTTTAAATACATTATAATTCTCGTAGTTCATTTACTTATGACATTAATGTATTTATTATTCAGTATCATATTTAATTCACTTAAAGTCACTGTACATCAAAATGTACAAATCGTTTGTAGACACCCTGTATTGCATAAATGCTTTCGTATTCTAATCATCATAAAACATCGACCGGAACTTTATCTTATTATGTAACGAAACAAATTAGACACGTAAAATACGTGTTGTACAATGAATAATATTTATACGGTCAGCATTAAGTATTATAGTTTTACAGCGGAACCACATGCTTTTGAAATCAATGACAACACGACGAACAAATTATAATTCTAATAAGCATATATATATATATATATGATATGTATTTGTATGTTCAAATCATATTTCCTCTAAACGAATTCTGTGTGAGAACGTGTTATCTGAATATTTTCCTTTTTTTATCACGATGTTTCCGGTCGAAGTAAAACACTATTAATAATAGCTATATAGAATATTACATTACTGCACAGTTTTCTATCTAAAGATTTATCTAGTTTTTTAATGAACTGCGGACAAAATCCCGGACATTACCATATTATAATAGTATTAATATTATACTCAAAACAATATTTTATAAATCAAATTTTGTAGGAAATATTTTTTAACGATATTAAGTATTTGCTCTATTTGTATCTACATGAGCATCTGTTGAATTCTGTTAAAAACATTGGTAATACAATTATTTTTGAACATTTTTATTGTTTTAGTTAGAATGTTTTTTGTGTATCGGATTTTTTTTATAAGTTCCATCACTTAACAATTTTTTTTAACTACTAAAATTCAAAATGGGAGTTAAAAAATGTTGTCTAAATTAATTCATTTTTAATTTCATGAAGAAATTTTTAAATAAGTTGAACGAAAACAAATATTATTTGTAATTTTTAATATTTTTCCACTTTCTGTTTTGTTATTTTATTGTGTGTAGTAATTTTCACTCAGAATATGCTCACAGATGATAGATAATGAGCAACAGATGTATTAAGGATACCGAAAACCATTTAATCATACTATTTAATTAATTCGAAAAATACGCATACTGAATGCATTTGGAAATTAAAACAAGCTTAACTTATACTATTTATAATTTAAGAACAATTTTTTTACATTTTACACATAGATCCGTCTACATGTTATAGAACTATATCAGTAGTTACTCACTCTTTCAGTAGGTTATTTTAAACGAAATTATTAATTATAAATTTGTAGGTAATACAATGTTACATAATCGCAAAACTAGATCATAGAGCTTGAGTTTATTCAAAGATTTTCTGTATAATTATAGCGGTCAAATATGTCTCAATAATATTTTTAAACATATTAAAAGTAGATTAGATACATAACAGCATTAGATATATAACAGCAATACCTAATTTGATGCGAGTTAAAATAAATTACTTGCTTATATGGTTTTTTTTTCATCCCTTTTCCATAATCCATAAATATTAAAAACCCACATATACCATGTATACAAAATATAATTTTTAATGTATATTTTTTACATATAGATATTATATTTAGTGATAAATATAGGACTTCCGCGAATTGATTAAGTTTCCCTAGCAGACCACCAGCGAAACGGCAATGGACTCCGTGTGGTGCACGGCCGTTAGCCTGAACACTATACTGATAACCTTTGTCGGTTTTCGTTGAAAACGTGTTTTTCATTGATTATAAAGATTTTATTAAATTGAATTCTATGCACATGTTTGTGAATTTAAATAAGATTTATTCATATTGGTTATAATCATAATAAAAAAATTCCACGAGATCGAATCGATCATTTGGATCTAATAAAAACGAAATATTTCAACAAAATCTATAGATAAATCGAAACTCAATGAATTTAATCTAGCCAAATCTGAATATATCTATATACTTGCTGATATTTTAATAGGTTATTAATCTAATTATTTTCTGACCGCTTGAATATTTTTTCTACGGGTTATCGAGACTTTTCTATAATTCTTCATTAAATTAGTCTTAAGTAATAGTATAAAAATTGGAGTATTTTTCTTTCCAAAATTAAATTGTTTATATAAATTATGGTTAAAAATTGTGTAAAAATTAAAAACTAATTGTTATTTTTATTAATTGTTAAATTTATAAATTATTTAAAGACTACAATATGAGATATATAAAATTAGTTATTGAAATTTTTTATTTTTGATAATATTATCCATGTAATAAAGTTTATATTCATAATATTTAATAATTACACTGTATAGTCGAATTCATTTTATATTTTGTATCGTACTTATGAATATCATCATATAATACTTAAAAGTTATTTATTTTACTTATAACGTTATTTTATATAAAAATTCGAAGAAGATATTAATTATTATTATTACTTACTAAAAGAGATGACATAGTTATTATACAGTGAAATTTCTTATTTCATCTATCAGCAGCAGAAGCTTCTTAATTACGATTACTTTAAAGTTTGAAGTGCCTGACCAAAAGGATACTTGTATATATAATTAGGGCTTAAAGTGGTTTAAACAGTTACTAAGTAAACACACATATATATATATATGTGTGTGTGTGTGTGTGTGTATATAGTACTATATAATTTATAATTTATATTTAATATGAGTTAGTTTTGTCTAATGAACACTGTTTAACACCTAGTGACATCGAAAAATTGCTAAGTTAATTTTTCAACTCTTTTATTGTTTATGGTTATTTCAAACAGTTGAACGTTTTTGTGAAGTTTTCGGAGAAATGTTAAAGAGGACGCTTTATAAGTATTATAAGAGGTAGGCTCTGAGTCCCCTTGTGTCACCCCACTTAAAGCCCTGTATATAATTAACCTAATAGTGAATAATAGACACCCCTACACAACTGACTATTCAAACTGTCCTTAAATAGAAATTAAAGACTATATTGTATTATAATAATTTTATTAAAAGTTTAAATAATTTATAATGGAAATTTTATATTTTCAAAATAAGTTATTTTAATTAATTCTGCGATTAGACGCACTTTCGTGTTATATTTTTATTATGAAGATCTAGCAAGTATTTAGTATTTATTCGTTAATATTTAAAGGGTGACTGTATTTTAAAATTTAATAGATTTTTTATTTGTTGAGTATTGAGAAGAAATTAAGTATTTAAACTATAATAATATAATTTATATAATTTAGTAATTAATTAAACTTAACCATATTAAAAACATGGTTTTAATAAATTTTATATTTTTATTATTATTATTATGATTATTATAATTTAGTTTATGTTCTCGACAATTTTACAATGACATTTTTACATCTTCATTATGACATTATGATGGGCCGTAACACGATTGCGCACTTTTTACATTTTGATTTTTAAAAAAGCGCTCATAACGCTGTTAAACATTTTTTCCTGAACTGCAAAATTATGGCCTGCAGATTTCATTTAGGCCAATATCGGTTCAGGAAAATTCAAAGTGACAGTAATTTATTAAAAAATTATAATTCAAAATCTGAACTAGGTGTTTGGTTGAAACAATTTTTTGCTCTCGGATTTTTACCCTCGGAAGATATAGAAAATGCTTTTACTTATTTAATTGAAAATAGCCTTACTGATAATTTTTAATTTACTGATTATATACTGAACAATTATATATCATCTGATGCTGCTTTTCCACCGATCTTATGGGCAACTGAACCTTCAACAGAGGCAAGAACGACCAATGGGCCAGAGTCTTTCCATAACCAATATAATGCTCAGTTTTATAAATCTCATTCGTCTATTCATCAAGTTATACATATTTTATTGGATATTCAAAGTGAATCTTATTTTAAAATATTTAGTATAAAACAACAAAATGTTAACAAGCCTCGTAAAGAGCAAGAAGAAAATATTATATTTATAATTTATACTTGAGAAAAATATAAAAATAATGAAATATCGTTAAATAATTATTTGCTAACGTTAGGATCACGTTTTTGTGCTAGAAAGTTGTAATTATTATTTGATTTTTGTCATATTTTAATTTTTTTATATTCTGTAAGACTTGAAATAAATGTTTTTAGATACTTTATATACCATACTAACCAACTCCAACAATAATTATATTATACTGAATTCTTAACTGTTATATATAAGATAAAAAATGTATATTTATATGTTGTTGTATAAGCCACATTATGTATTCAACTACTAATTATTTTTATATTATTTTATTTATAAATTATAAGCTTTCAATTCTCGAACTTTAGTTTGACTCTAAATTTAAAAATGATATGATAAAATTACTGATAATTATAAGGTAAAGAAAAGATAGAAAGTACGCAATCGTGTTGTGTTTTTATCAGGTAAAGAGGTAAAAAGTGCGCGATCGTGTTGCACCGATTATGATGTGGGTTCGCACGATTTAATGAAATTATTAAATTTAATACAATTATCTAATTTTTAATCGATAGATATTTGTCTCATAATATATAAAATAATATATAATATAAAATACGTATACCATTGTAATATTGTTGCAGAAACCGCCGTTAATTTTATTAATTTTTTAATAATGTAACGATGACACTAAAATATAATTAAATTTTTCAATATTTTAAGTAATCTAGAAAAATCATTGTCAATATTACATATCTGAACTTTAAGTAATATATACTTTATCTTAATTTTCGAGAAATTCCAGTTACCAACATTTAATTATAATACAAATAAACTTATAAATATATATTGTAGGTGTATTTTATACATACCTAACAATTTTTTTATTAGATTTTATCTGTCGAGTTTCTGTTTTTAGCAAATGTCCGGGCGTACTATTCATCGTGTGATAAAAGTTCATGTTACCCAGCAACTGGAAATTTATTAATTGGCCGAGAAAATCATCTCGTAGCATCTTCGACTTGTGGGTTGAAGAAAAGGGTTTGTAACAGTTTTATTATTTTTAGTTTACGAATTTAAAACGTGTGTTGCATCTGATACTGAAATAATACGTAACTACAATTTTTCAAATAAATACTGTTTTAGTTATTTTAGTGATAGTTTAATAGACTCGTATTATTATTATACATTCATTATACACAAACACACAAGCACACATCTACACAAACATTTTTAAATATATTTGAATACATATTTACAAAATCTGAATCTTTTCTTACAGTCAGTTGAGGTTTTGGCACACAGTCGCTATTGATGTGAATATGCGATGTGTATAACAGATAATGTAAAAAGTAATTCAATATATTAAGTCAAATGTCAATCAAATTTACTATATATACCGGGTATTATCAATTGGTAAATGTTTAAAAAAATCGTCATTATAAGTGGTTGCTCATGTCTATTTCAGTAACAGTTGTGTTGTGTGTTCTGGTGTTTTTTTATTTTTCCTAGTGTTCTCTATCAATGTACATTGTATATAATTCGTATTACTATATACAGGAAAGATACTGTATTGTAAATAACCTGGAAGATCGAAAAAAATGTTTTTGGTGCGATTCGAGTCAACTATCACAGCCGAACGCTAAGCATTCGCTAAGTCATAGAATTGAGAACATTGTCCACCCGGCATACAATGGGTAATATTTTTACGCATTTGCAGAGTACTTCTATATTGTTGTTCGTTTTTACCAACATTATTTCATTTAGCGGCCAATCTACACAATGGTGGCAATCAGAAAACGGTGTAGAGAACGTGACTATTCAATTGAACCTCGAAGCCGAATTTCATTTCACTCATTTAATCATTACGTTTAAAACGTTTCGACCAGCTGTCATGTTGGTTGAGAGGTCTTACGATTTCGGTAATACGTGGCAAGTAAGTAAAATAATGTCGTTGATTTTATCACGATTAACATTATGGAAATTGAACAACTAATGATAATAGCGCACTTTGTGCATGTACATATCGTTTAAACGCAGAAAAAAGCAATATTTAGTTTTTTTTTATTATAGGTTTACAGGTACTTTGCCCACGATTGCGACTCTATTTTCCCGTCTATACCCAAAGAACCACCACGTAATTTGACTCAAGTAGTCTGCGACCAGAGATATTCATCCGTCCCGCCTTCTACAAACGGTGAAGTAAGTACAGTATTTTTTAAATCTCGACAATATAATAAAAGTTTTATTATGAAACAGAGTACATAACAATAATAAATTGTCTATTATGGGTAAATTGTTTTTGTTCGATAAGTTTTTAAAAATTAGACAATAGATTGTGATGTTGCAATAAATTATTATTATTATTGAAAAAAGATTCACTTTTAAACCCATGTTAGTCAACAATTCCGTTTAGATCAAGGACAGGAATCAAATCGAATAATACCGGTTCTGGAAACGGAATTTTTTAAATAGTAAAAACAAAAACTTTTATATTAATAAATTAAGTATCGGGACCGAACCGGAATTTTTAAATTACAAATGTTTGTATAGGTTCCCGACAAAATGGTTTTATTTAGCATACAGTTACTTATTAGTTATGACTACTTTATTCGTAAATAATTAGGAAGCATTTCTCCTAATATTTATATTTAGAACTATAGACAATTCGCATTCTGAATACCTATTTAAAATTATTATACTTTTGAAGTGGTTATTACACGTATTATACAACCTAATTTGTATCAACATAAATTATCTTCCAAATAAAGCGATGACAATAATAAAATAGTACCACTGTGTTTTGTATATTTCATATGGGGGTCACGTTTTTGGAAGCAATAAATTGTAAAATATTTTTTGTTACTACTATTATATTGTTATTATAATGCACGTTAGAATACATGTATGGAAAATGGTGTATTATAGTATACCAATTAAATAAAAATAATATTATGTTTTACTGATAACAGAAACCGGTAATTTTTTTTTTTACAAAGAACCGAAACCGAACTGGAATAGTTCGTTAGTTTTTTGAAAACCGGTTCAAACGGTTCCAGTCCTAATTTAGATGTTTGACTTCTGATAAAATTATATTTTTATTAGATGATAATTAATAACTTTATTTAAATTTTTTTTTACTTAATCTATGTATTCGGTGTATTACTTTTCTAGGTAATTTTGAGAGTTCTACCTCCTAATCTACATCATATGTACGATGACCCGTACTCGTCAGAAGTACAAAATTTATTAAAGATGACCAACTTGAGAATAAACTTTACTAAACTTCATACGCTTGGAGACGATTTGTTGGACAATCGAGACGAGATTTTGGTAAGAGAATATTAGTTATAATATACTAGTATTATGCACGACGGCAATGTACTACAGCAATAAATTAAACATTTTCTTTTTTCTGCATAGGAAAAATATTACTACGCAATCAGCGAGATGGTAGTGCGAGGGTCTTGTTCTTGTTACGGTCACGCGTCTAGGTGCTTACCGCAAGACGGTATATTGAGCAAACCGGACATGGTATATGGTCAGTGCGAGTGCACTCACAACACGAAGGGTCTGAACTGCGAGGCTTGCGAGGATTTCTTCAACGACTTCCCGTGGAAACCGGCAATCGGCAGGCAAACGAACGCATGTAGACGTAAGTGGTAAGTGATTTTGATACGGCTAGTAATGGTAGTGATGGACTCGGGAGGAGCGTATATCGCATTGAAATTTGTTTGTTGACGTTCATAGGTTGCAATTGCAACAACCACGCCACGAGTTGTCATCACGACGCTGCCGTATTTGAGTTGACCGGACGAACGAGCGGCGGGGTGTGTGATGGATGTACCGATAATACAATGGGACGGAATTGCGAACAATGCAAGCAATACTTTTACCAAGATCCGACGAAACCGTTTACCGATCGTGACGTCTGTTTACGTAAGTCAATTCTAATAATCGTATTGTTATGATTTGGTATACGTGCACGTTACTCGTCAATTGTACAACAGTCCGCGTGAGTATTTGGTATATCTACTTGGGTATGACTATGTATGGTAACAACACTTGCGTGTTTTAATCATCACATTATATACAAACTTACAACTTTTGCGGGATATGTTTAAACTCTGGCAAACCGATAAATTGTTTTTTTAATCAAATATTAGACGGTTAAAGTACGTGTATGCTCATTTAGTATAATATATTTCAGTAAATCGTATAACATGTAAATGTATTTGTTTAACTATTAGCTAAATCACGTTATCGAGTACGTGCTTCTCTACACCGAGAAGTATTCTGAAGTTTAAAATTACCTTTTATGACTTTCAGCGTGTGACTGTGATCCAGTTGGTTCTCTGGACGACGGAATATGTGACTCGAAGACCGATCTGGTCAACGGATTGGAGTCTGGCCGGTGTCACTGCAAGACCAATGTTGAAGGGAGACGGTGCGATGGGTGCAAAAACGGATTTTGGAATTTCAGTGAATCAAATCCAGATGGGTGTCAAAGTACGCATAATATGAACACGTTTTTCACATAATAACAATTGTACCACATGTGTGTAAACGCGTACGATTTTAAAGCGATAACAATATAAATATATAAAGTTATTTATATATTTCGCCCATTAGTCCGTTTTATCGTGTTCTACGTTAATATATGGTTTGCGTTTTTTCTTGCAGTGTGTACTTGTAATACTCAAGGGACAGTAGATAATCAGGGCTGTAACAAGGAGACCGGAGAATGTACGTGCAAGAGGTACGTGACCGGCAGGGACTGCAACCAGTGTATTCCAGGTTATTGGGGTTTGACGGACAGCCAAGACGGCTGTAAACCGTGTGATTGCGATGTCGGTGGAGCTTACGATAACATGTGCGACGTGCACACAGGACAGTGCAGGTGAGCGATAATAGATTGAACTAATAAATAGCCATAGTGCACATTATACATTTCTATTAGTCTACGAAAAAAAATCAGAAGTCTTCGTAAAATGAAAATTGATTGTGGTGTTATGATGCTAGCATATGCTATATGCATATAGTAGAGTTTCTATTTTAGTACATTTAGATCATTTTTACTACAATTATAATTGTATGCTAATAACTACATAAATAATTATGACACTAATAACCATTCGTTAAAAAAAAATGATTCTTAATAATAAATATAAATAAATAAGTAGAAGCTTATCTTGAAATTTTAATAAGTTATTTACCTTCCAATGAATTTGATAAAAAAAAAGAAAAAAGTCCTTTCAAACTCTAAGCTCGTTTTAATTTTTCCTAGCTAATTTGACACTATTTACAAGTTTTGTCGTAATTAGATCGAATAAAATCATTAAATTATAAAACAAATAGAATCTTCTTTTAATGTTTTTTGTAATGATTTTATCTATTTTTTATATAACTTTCGTTAATTTAAATGTATTTAATCGCTAAGTGTTGAATTCTTCTTTCTCATTAAGTTGTCGACCCAATTTATCCGGACGTACCTGCAGTGTACCAGAACAAAACTATTATGTCGGGCCTGTTGATATTTTGATCAGCGAAGCAGAGGTGTCTCAATGCAAAGACGTGAGTATTTGACGTTAACGGGTTTTCAGAGTCGTGATGAATACAAAATATGTTGTTGGAACTTTTTAGAACTGCCAAGTATTCATTAGAGAACCCTACAGAGATGGCCAAGAAGATACATGGACCGGAACAGGTTTTATGAAAGTTTTCGACGACACCGAGTTGGTTTTCGATTTGGGCAAAATACCGGCTACAACCAATTATGAGATTGTTCTTAGATATGAACCACAAGTGAGTGCAAAATAGTACAATATTCGTGTATGTTAGGTCGTTGACAAACATTTTGTCAATCGCATATTAAGTTTCATAAGTTGTTTTGAAAACATAAAACTATATCTATAACATTTTTTTGGAATTCCACATCACAGTATACGTGTTACGCTGTTTTTGAATTAAAAGTAATTTTAAATCTATTAATAAAGTCGGCAAATTTATTAATTTAACATATTTATGAATTTTAATAGAAAATTAAACTTAGAAAATTCAAATATGAATCGAAATTTTACCATATTCGAAGTATGATTTTTCTTATTTTTGAACATATTAAATGTTGGTGCATATTATTTTTTATTATTTACTTTATTCAAATGTTTGATTATTTATCAAAATTATATCATCGACAAAGTTGGTTACTGTTTAGTTAGGTACTATAAGTAATTATTTATATTTCTTGAGACCAACAATTTTTGAAAGACTTAATTTAATTTATTTATTCTCATTTTAGGGATACATTGTTTGAGCTGTAATTATTGTTATTATTGTTTCGATTAGATACGCTAATCAACCTAAGTTGGCTATTCAGGGTTATCTTCCTTCTACTCTTTCTTCGTATACTAATCATTTTATATTATATTGCAATTAATTGGCCTTTGTTTATCTTTTCTTTTGTTGTTTATGTAAACTTTTATGTGTATCTTCTTTGTTTTACTTATTCAATTATATAACCTTAATGATGCTTATGTTTTATTCGTTGTAGCTAATTTTTATTTATTTAATTTCGTTACTCTTTTGGAAATATACTTTATTATTTATTAACTATTTTTTTGGTTGTAGCATTTTTTATTTACAAAGCACACTTCAACGTATTATGCATACAAATGTAAACAAATATTGTACTTATATAATTTTTATGAAAATTGGAGAATTTATATTATTATACTGCTATTTAAAATTTTGCAAACAACAGGTCCCTTACGACACCGAAAACGTCATGGTTACGCTGGACAGATTGGAACCAATCGATCCCAATAGCACTTGTGCTGAATACGAACGGAATTATAGTGCTGGAGACATTAGGAGTATTTCATTGTCACCCGGTAAAATTATTAGTTGAAACGTTTATGAACGATTGCAATTGAAAATCAATTTTAATGCATCGCGTTAAATTTTTATGATTAGGTTCCAACGTCGCCATTGCTTCGCCACCAGTGTGTTTGGAGGCAAACAAAGACTACAAGGTGAAGTTGAATTTCCAAAGATATAAGAATAGAACGATTACCCCGTCCGCGTCGATATTGGTCGATTCAGTAAGTGATCTTGAACAAAAGCTATGTAAACATAATTATTATATTACAAATTATCTGTTTGAAAAACATCGCAGTGACAAGATTTATTTTTGTCCACCGTACAAACACCGTAAACAATTCAAATACTTACAAACATCACACAAATATGTACTTAATTAATTTATGTTAAATTTAATTCTTAAACAACCTTAAGTGTATAAATGTGAGTGTATACCTATTTACTACAAATTATTGCTCTTTCTTTTTATTCGTTGTATTGGTAATTATAACCATGCAATTATCCAAAATGTTTATTTGACGTTATAACTTTTAAATTTATAATAACTATGTTTATGTTACTGTTTAAATCGAACATAATTAGATTATTGTGGAATTAAATCACACGATCGGATCAATTACGATTTCTTCGATTTTTAGGTTGTTTTAATACCACACGTGGAAAGTATGCCATTCTTCCAAGGGTCACCAGCTAATGAGCAAAGACTCGAAGAATATAAACGTTACAAGTGTAAGGAAGCATATTACACCGTTCTCAGCAAAAACATAAAAAACATACCAAATTATGAAATTTGTCAAAAATACCATTACAGTGTTGGGTTTTATTTTTTGGACGGAGCATTTTGTAAGCGACAACATTCTAGTTCAAAAAAGATTATAGTTTAACATTATTGCTATTGATTGATTGTGTTTAGCGTGCCAATGTGACCAGACGGGATCGACTAGCGCCATTTGTGATTCGTTGGGAGGCAAATGTTCTTGTAAACCAAATGTGGTGGGAAGGAACTGCAACCGTTGTGCTCCTGGTACTTACGGGTTTGGTCCGGAAGGATGCAAAGGTATTAAGACTATTTTTTTTCTCCTATAAATCAACTGTACCTATATGTCATATTTGGAAGTGTATAGAATTTGAATTATAGGTGTAAAGTTCAATTTCAGGAAAAACCGACATAAACACTACTTTTATAATATATTCTCTTTATACTACGGTTATTAGGTTGGTATTCAAATCGATATTTTTTGTGAATTATATTAGCGTGTGACTGTAACAGCGTGGGCGCTTTAGACAACTTGTGTGACGTGACGACTGGACAGTGCAAGTGTCGGTCTCAGACTTACGGAAGAGAGTGCGATCAGTGCGAGCCAGGCTCATGGAACTATCCGGATTGCCAGAGATGCATATGCAATGGACATACGGACACGTGTGACTCTCACACTGGAGTGTGCTTGAACTGTCAAGGTTTTACGGAGGGAGTCAATTGCGACAGGTGTGTAGTGCGATATGAAAGATTTTTAGTTACACAGGGGGTGATCGTTATTAATTAGTAATCTTTGATAACAATTATTATTTTAAGATGTATCGAGGGTTATTATGGCGACCCACATTTGGGGGCAGATATTCCTTGTCGTCCGTGTCCGTGTCCAGGAACCGCAGAGTCTGGACATTCTTTCGCACCACGATGCGCTTTGGACCCAAGAACACAAGATGTTTTCTGCGAATGTCAAGAAGGATACAAAGGTAAATATTTTTATACGATTCATTCGAGTGCATATTTACCCATTTAAAAAAAAAAAAAGGTTCGAGGTGTAACATGTGCGATGAAAACTACTACGGAAACCCCGAGGTCCCCGGAGGTTCGTGTAAACCGTGTTCGTGTAATAGCAATGTGGATATAACCAAGGCGGGCAACTGCGACCCTCACAGCGGCAAATGTCTGCAGTGCTTGTTCAACACCGAAGGTGACACCTGCGAGCTGTGTAAGACTGGATACTTTGGAGACGCCGTTCATCAGACGTGTACAGGTAAAATTTATCATTTTGCGCAATAGTAGTTTGTACAATTGATTTCATCATATTGTATTATATACATATTTATTGTATTATTAATAATACTCTGATTTTGATGCATCTCTATATTTTCAGACAATATATAGATAGGTGAAGTAAAGATTTAATCATAAAAAATAAAATTTATATTGCATATTTTTAAATTATGTGTCATTTTTATTAGATTTGTTTTTTCCTGTTCTTAATTACATATATATATATGTGTGTGTGTAGATGGGTTTTATGCACATTATAAATATTTTATGCAATTTAATAACAAAACCAGGGGTTCTGTCTACAAAATCAAAAGTAGGAAATAATTTAAAAAAAAAAAGCTTTAAATAAAATTCTGTTATATTCTTGTTTTTTTTATTTCTAAGATCATATTTCGATAAATCAATGGCATTAATTTTATTGTGGATGTCTCAAAGGATTTTAGAGCTTTTAATTTCGAGTTTTTATTTTCATTCGATCAGTGAAATCTTATGATGAATTTGAAATCCTTATCAATATTAATAATCTCGTTTGTATACAGAATGTGTTTGTGACTTGTTGGGATCACAATCGCTCGTGTGCAATCACACCACTGGACAATGTCCTTGCTTACCAAA
This sequence comes from Sipha maydis, assembly GCA_034509805.1. Lineage (NCBI taxonomy): Eukaryota > Metazoa > Arthropoda > Insecta > Hemiptera > Aphididae > Sipha > Sipha maydis. Next base: position 420,168 of record JASXSY010000274.1, read on the forward strand.
CGTCATTGGATTGTCTTGCGACGAGTGTATGCCCAATCACTGGAAAATTGCTAGCGGAAACGGATGCGAAGCCTGTAACTGCGATCCAGTTGGATCGCTTTCAGAACAATGCAATCAGGTACGTGGTTTAAGCCTTTGACACTTGTTATGTGACAATAAAAAGCTATTTATTATCGTTTGCAGTTCGACGGTCAGTGCAAGTGCAAACCTGGTTTCGGCGGAACTCAATGTAATCAATGTCAAACGAACTATTGGGGTGATCCGAATAAAGAATGCTATGGTACAAATTTATTGCTGTTGTTATTTTTAATATCGTTAATATTTTTAAATATGTGTTCTTATATGGATTTTAATGTAATTTGTATAAAATATCGTAATATCGTATGTTGTACGCTAACGTAGAGTTTATACACTCGTTTCAGCCTGTGATTGCAACCTCGAAGGTTCGGCCACACAACAATGTAACCAGACAACTGGGCACTGTAAATGCATGTTGGGAATAGGCGGAGAAAAGTGTGACACTTGTGCAAGGGGATATTTGGGCGAGGCTCCCAACTGCAGCCCGTGTGGGGAGTGTTTTGAGAATTGGGATCAGACGCAGAAAGAGCTAAGCGGTATGGCATTTGACTATTAACAGTAATTCATTTCGCTGTGTTTCGTTCATTACGGTTTTTTGTGAAATTTTACACAGAACAAACCGATAAAATAATCAAATCGGCATCGGAAATCAAGGCCACCGGAGCCGCGGGCGCGTACACCGTGGAGTTTGAAAATATGGATAAGAAAATATCCGAAGTGAAGAATATACTGCAAACGACCACGAAAAGCTCACAGGTATTCCAGACATTGAACGAAGTTATCGATCAACTCAGGTAATGATAATACGTTACACAAAGACGTGGTATAGTGATAGTCAATTTTGTAATTATAAACATCGTTTGTACGTTTGTTTAGGGTGAATCTGACTACCATGGATCAATTGAACTCCATTACGAAGACAATTGATAATACAATGCAAAAAGTAATTTTGGCAAACTTGACATTGAGCAATCTCAAAGAAAAAACTGCTAATTTAAAAGAAAATGCTTTGAATTTAAGACAAAATTCAACAAAACTTCAAGAACGTAATGTCGAAGGTAATAAAGCAATCTTTAAAAGTTTGCAATTTGCTCAAATAGAATATGTAATAGAATATTCTTATTGATATGTAAATATTGTTGTATCAAAAAACAAGAGGGTTCTATACTGGATAGCCTCTCTCTTATAGAGTTAGTAATTATTACCTATATCCTATTTTCTTATTATCTACAGCGTAGATCGACGTTTTATAAATAAAGACAAATAAATTATTGTATTTTAATGTTTTATAAAATGTCTATAAAATAAATTAATTTGTAATAACTATTACTTTATTAGAAATTTACGAGTCATTGATTTATGTTATCATAGGATAAATTATACTTGTATTGATGTTTTACTTTAAAATTATATTCCCTAGTAAAATTTGTCCATCCCTTAGTGCAAATATTGTTTTAATTAAGACATTTTTATTTTCCAAAAATGTACAAATTAGTTACTATAATATTAAAGTAATCCATGTAAATATTTGTTTTTTCTAGGAGCTTTGAACTTAACAAAAGAAGCATTTGAAAAAGCAAAAACATTAAAAATGAAAGAGACAGTTCAAGACACACTTCTTGGTGATGTTGAACGTCAGTGTAAAAGAACTGAGACATTCTTCGGCCGAAATGTAAATTCGTTCAACCAAGGTATTAAAGACAACGAAAATACGTTAATGAAATTGAATGAAGAGATGAACAACTTAAATCAAGAAATTCCAAAATTAAACCAACAAGTACGTTTAAATAAAATAAATAGGGTACTATAATTAGTTTAAAAAATAAGTTTCACCTCTGCCATCTCGATTTTTTATAAGTAAAAGTGGTATCCCAAAATCCGCTACTTATTTTATTCTTAATTTTTCAATATATTTTACATCATAATTATACAACATTTTATATTTTATCATAACTAATGAATAAATAATAAAATGTTGTCTCTACCTCTTATTATTAGTATAACTATAAATTATAATCTGAATATCAGTAAATGTTATAAATAGTATTAATGAATATTATCACTAATATTGTCGTTGAGTCATGTCACGATAAAAATTAATTTTACTTGGATTTTTCGAGTTATTGAAATTAAAATTATCGCGTCTTCTCCGTGAAATAGGAAAAAATTAATTTTAAGTGAATGTGTCGTTTAGTATCTTAATTTTAAGTAAAATATATCGTATAATGTCTTTACATTATATCATTTAACAAACCGAAAAAGTTTTTTTAATAATGATTTACTTGAACAAAAATCACATACATTTTGAATATAGCTTAATGTTACCAACTTTTAAAATAAAAATATTTATTAATTTATCCCAATTCAAATGTACTATATAACTTTACTTATACAATATATTCACAGACTTAGGTAAAATACTTTTAAAAAGTATTTAGAATAAATACTCGAGTAATTTCAAAAAATAGTATTTCGAATATGTATTTAAATACTTTATACAAATTGTATTCCGAATACTTTTAAAATACTTTTTTTATACTATATAATTAGAATTATTTGAAATTGTAGACTAAATATATGTTATTTTATTGTATTTTTATATTATATAACTTTTATAGTGTATGATTTACAAAAATAATAAATATCTGATATTAACTTAAACAAAATATGATGGAGAAGTAATAAAATCATTTTAAAAAAAGAGATGATTTTACGTTTAATAGGTATTCGAAATACTGTATTCAGAATACTCGTTATACCTAATTATTCAAAATACTTTATTGAAAACTTTCAAAACAACTATTTAATAATTATTAGAAATACTTAAAACGTATTCTGACTACTGTATTCCGAATATTGTATTCGAAATACTACCCAAGTCTGTATAATCATAATTACCACATGAACTATACTATAAACAGTAAGAAAAAAAAATCGATAACAATGGTTTAATCCACCTGCAGTGCTCAGTGAAAAAACAGAGACAAAAAAAGACTTGGTATTCGAGAATAATTACCACGTCGTGATTGGTTCTTTCACAGATTTGCGATAAAGGCGGTGAAACTTGTGACAAGCTTTGTGGTGGCGCTGGTTGCGGTTTTTGTGGTGGCCTGTCGTGCGAGGCAGGAGCAATAACGAAGGCAGAGCGTGCATACAGTTTTGCTAAGGAAGCAGAGAAACATATACGCGACAAAGAAGCGAAATCCGAAGAGCTGTACAGAGGCGTAAGTCTAGTCGAAATATTTTGTTTTTTTTACATTATTAAAACCGTTTTTATAATATGTGTATATAATGTACTGTACTGTCGTTTTTTTTCGTTGAAGATATCTCAAGCTAACCAGGAACTGAATTCGTCGCTGGCCAATGCTAAAACCACTGGGGAAATGGCGAAAACGGCTAGAATACATTCGCTGAATATATTGAATGAAAGTTATTCCTTGATTCAAAGACACCAAACGTTTTTGAATCCCACGGGCGTCCAGTCTACCGATGTCGCAAGGAAAATCGAAGAGGTAACAATAAAAATATTGTCCCTATGGAGACTTGATCACCGCATACATACGCGTAAGAAGGGGGGTCGATGAGGGGGAAACTACCTCATTTCAAAAATTTTAACAGAACAATGTCCCCCCCTTGATATTTTGTAAATTTATTTTATAGATATTATCAAAAAGTATCTTCAAGTATACTGTATATCGACATTAAATAAAGTTTGCTCCCCCCCCCCCCCGGAATAGCCCAAGTTACGCCCATGACCGTATATGCACAATAGTAAATAATAAGCAATAATAAATGGCGTGTATTCAGGTTTTGAAATTGAACATCGACTTGCAACCTGATCAATTGCGTCAACTCTCAGAGGACATAAACAGAACGCTGTCTCAACCGATGAATATTAACACCATCATCGAAGATACCGCTCAAAACTTGACGTTGGCCAAAACATTGAACGAGGAAGCGGAAGAGAAACAGTAAACATAGTTTTTACCAATTTTACCCGCATAATTTACTCAAATCTAATGTCGATTTATTTCCTTTATACAGAATGGCCGCGAAAAACATTCTCCAAGTCGCAGAACGCGTTGAAAATGCTTTGTCGGAAACGCAAAACATACAAAAGACCGTCAACGACGGTATATTTGTAACCAGTCAGAATATAGTGGATGCAAATAACAGCTTGTCCAAGGTATGCGTATTAGTAATGCAGTTGGATTAATTCTGTAATCTGACATTTAAAGCTTGAATGAATTATATCAGGCACGGACGTAAGGAGGAGGGGGGTTGTGTGTGGTTCAACTCCCCAACTAAATAACTGAAAAATGATATAAAAAAAATCATCTAATTTACAAATTTAATTGTTATTTTAAAGTTTTCAAGAGACTTGCAAATAAAATATATATATATATATATATATATATACAAATATAAATTATCTAATAAGTAACAATGCTATTCATCGACATTTTACATTTAACATATTTTCAAAACTTTCCTATATTTTTTCCTGCGTTCGCCCCAGAATTATTTTATTAAATAAAATGTACATTATAATATTGTGTCGTTCAGGTTAAATCGGAAACGGATGTTGCTAAAGAGAGTCTTCAAAAAGTCACGGATATCGTTGATTCGATTGAAACCAAGTTGAAAACGCTACAGACTGGATTCTTGAAAAATGTCAGGGATGCAGACGAGGTCAAGTCAGAAGCAAAAATGTTGATACAGGAGGTGGAAGATACTAAAAACAAAGCGTCAAAGCTTTTGGATGATTATAACAACGCGAACGCCACGTTGGAAAACCGCGTGAAAGTTTTGAAAACCACCCGTAGTAACTCGCAAAGCCTGTCCGAAAAAGCTAGTCAACTTTTGGCCAACACCACTTTGAAACTGAAAGAGCTCGAAGGTAAGCCGGTTATTAACAATCAAGTAGCAAGTGGTTAACGTCAATAATGGCGTTGGGTGTATATTCGCAAATAGGCGATGAGCTCAACAGTTATACCTATAATTTATAAATTCATTATTTTATATTTCTCAATTTTTTTTTATGTATAAAATTGAATGAGTTTCTCAGTGAATTAAGTTGTATTAATTGTTCAAAATTTTTCGCTGAATTAAATTTATTATTCGATTAGATTTCTTTTTTTTTTTTTTTTGATTATAGTAGGTACGTAATAATTGCGTTTTTTTTCTAGACGCTGAGATTATCTTCGCAGAACAAGAGATGGTAATCTTGAAACTCAGCAACACTACGGACGAGTTGAACGCAAGGATGTCGGATAATTTAGAGAAAATAAATTCACAGTCTGAACATTATAGGACGTGTAATAATTAGCACGGCATTCGTAACCGCGCCAACAATATCGATCGACTGTTCAATGTCATACATTTATATTTATATTAATAGTTTTAATTTTCTAAGCCATATATTTATTTATTTAATTACCTATACTACGTTCTTTTCGCGGTGTATATTAAATAATACGCCCATCTAATTTGTAATCGTACCTATATACATGATATTTATAACATAATTGTGTTCATTATATTTAAATAGACTACTTAGTTTCTGTTCGACGACATTCAAAACGCACGAAAACGTAACTACTAATTACATTGTGATCGAATACGGTGTGCATTGTTATTGTGTTTGATTGTGATTTTACGTGTGTTCGAAATAAACCATAACATTAACATTAGACATTTGTTGTACTGTATAACCAGTCTTGGTCGTACGTTATTTCATCGATAACAAATACTACAGCGTTTGTGCAGTCAGTAATTATTTAATGATGGCGTTTAACAATCCTTACCGCCCATCACACTTTAAAAAAATATTACAATAATTTATGTAAAATTTAATGATTGAAATATACTTGGATTTAATAACTATGTACACAATCTTAGTTAACTATGTTTAAGTACTACTCGCCGTATGAATGGATGTATATTGTTGCAACCCAGTGTTGATAATTTAAATGTATCTAGATTTAGAAGTCCAAACATTGAAAACAATATAAATTAAATATAATTATCCGACGATGTATCAATTAAGTTTTGAAATTTGTCTTAAAAATATATGTAATACTTAGAATCAGTATACATTTTATAGTCGGTGTGAAATTATGCATTTAAACAAATCACCATGCAAATATGTACACATAACAATAATAATATCGTTTATTACTAAATCATTTCCAATTGCATTTTAAATATTCAAGAAAGTTAGAAAATATTTAAAAATATAAGTCAAGGTGCATGTATGTATGCACATATAATTGAAAAAAATTATTAACATAAAGAAAAGTTCATATGCTCAGTCTTGTAAAGAATACTTTTATTTTGTATTCAGAATACGTATTCGTATAATTTAAAAAAAATGTATTCATAATATATATTCGAATATTTAAAAAAGTATTTGAATACTTTGAAATTTTTTTTGCCAATTTATGTTAATTTTTAAATAGTTTGGAAGTTTATATAATGTCAAATTTTACTATATAATGCATAAACTAAATGAACAAATAAATACTAAATATTACATATTTTATATCAGTTAACATTTAATATACCAAATATTCAAATATAGTTATTATTGAATTGTGAATACAAATTGTACAGTACACCATAATTCCAATGTAATCTTTTATATACCTACATAATTAAAAAATAATCATATCCATTAGTCATTTATATTTCCACGGAAATAACTGAAAAGAAAAACTATTTTTCATAATTTATTATATGCTGTATAAAATCTACGATTTAAAATTTAAAAATTGCAGTATTGTCCCAAATTTGAAACAATTTTATAAGTTCAGATAAAAATATTTTTATAGTGAATAAAAAATACAAAAAAAAAGTATTCAGAATAAGTATTTGAATACTGTTTATGAAAAGTATTTAAAATAGTATTCGAATACAAAAAAAAGTATTCAAATACTTTTATTCAAACACTTTACAAGACTGAATATACTACACTGTAATCAGAATGAGGAGTATTATAAATTTTACAAAGAAAATTAAAAAAATCTTAAATATTTATTCTGCATTTTAGAGAAGTCTTGAGGTATAGAATTGGTGGTCGATATCATATTTTTATATTCCAGACGAGAACGTACTATTGAGAGATACAATAACTTAAGAACATTGTAAACATTGTGAAATTCTTTACAAATGCGTTTAATAAAATTAGCCGTGTTTTTTTTAATTATATTATTCATAAAATGCAGTCTTGTAAAGTAATCAAGTACTTAGTAATATAGGCACTTTAAATAGTTCTGAAAATAAAAATACTTTGACATACCTAGTATTATAAATACTTTTTCAGAGTATATGTATTCAAAATTAAATACTATTTTCAAATACTTTTTTAAAAACTTTATTTATTTTTATATTTATTATTTAAATTCAACCACATTAAAATAATAAATTCATTTACCAATTATGTATTTATATTATATTAATAAGATTTATCATTAATTTATCCGTGATATATAAATAAAATAAATATTGAGGCGTATTTTTACAAAAGTTTGCCATACAGGCCTATTCCAAACAATTCCATTACAAATATCAGAACCTAAGAATCTTTTTTATAATTTACAACATAATACATTATTATGACTATAATATATTACATGACATCCTATATAAATAAACAATTTCATGATAAATTGGAAATTTGTTTTATTTTCATATTCCAATTACATTTTGATTCTAATTTATGGCCTTATAGGAATTCTAAACTATTTTATTTGTTGCAGTCGTTGCATTCATGTAAGACATGAATATATTTTTAAAATGCTTTTACCTACATTGTTTTCATGATTTTAAGGAAAACAATGTAATGGGATTTACTTTTAAGTATTTGGAAGTATCTATAAATACTTTTTTGAAGTATCAATATTTACACTTGAATACATTTCTTATAAAGTATTCAAATACGTGTTTTAAATACTTTTGAAAACGGGTATTTGTAGTTGTATTTGAATATTTTTAAAAAGTATCTTTCACGAGACTAGTAAAATGTTTAAAATTAAGTTTCTGAATCAATAGTGATACTAATGATTCGTAACTTTAAACAATTTTACCATAAATTGATTTATACACATTAAAAATACTCAACACTCCATTAGTAATCATTAGGGCAGAGGACTTGAAACATTTGCATATTTGTTTTGCACAGTCACAAAAATAGCAGAGTACGAAACAAATACGTTTCATGTTCTCATAAAGCTAGTTTTGAAATTTTAATTTGCATATAAATGCATATTTTGAGTTTTTTTAGGGCATATTTTACATTTTTATATTTTTTGAGACATATTTAACTTAAATCGATTTTTTCCAAAGTGACAATTTTATTTCAAACAATACAGTCAAAATGTTTCCATTCAAAATTATTTATTTTTAATTTTTGCCATATAATATGGTTTTTGACTGTCTACAAGCACATATTTTTCTTAGAAGCAATAATGATCTAACGTCGTTTCTTTACAAAATATTAAGAAAATTAAGTAAAATGTATTTTGTTTATTTGGCTATGGTATATAATATATTTAAATTATGTAATTCTTTTGACTTGTTTTAAACACTATTTATTTTATAAATTCTTTTAAATAAAAAGGCTGAAAAAATGTTTAAGTGCATAAGTGCTTGCTTTTTTAGAGCTACAAGGCCTCTGCCCTAGTAATCATTAATGTAATTAACTAAGTTCACTAATTAAGTATACACATACTAATAACTACCTAATATATCGTTAAATGTACAATATCTGTTTTCAATATTTTCTAGGAAATAATTATATGAAAGATATACATGGGAAAATATATTAAAGAATTTGTGTAGAATGAAATTTTAAAGACTAAAATTTGTTTGAATAATAATTACTTTTTTGATTAACAATTTATACCATTTGTAATGGAATTAATAAATCATGGTTATCTTCGGTTTAGTTATAATGAATAAATGTAAACTAATAAAAACATCAACATTTTTAAGTGGTTACATAGTAAAATACTCAAAATTTAGTTACTTATTCAGTAATATAAATTGTAGTTTTGATGAAATTATAATAATTATAAGAACAATAGTTATGATAGTAATAATTGATTTTAACTAAAGTATAATATTTTAAATGTTTATTAATGGAATGTTTAATGTTACAATAAAATAGTACAATTTATAGAATAAAAAATTATTTATAAAATAATACACATTTCACATTTAACTACAGTACAGATACAATATATTTCAATACAATGTTGACAATTTAATTTTTCTTATCATATTGTAAACATCTTTTATTATTTTGAAGTTAACTCTACTGCTATAACCAATAATAATACACTGAAAACATTTATATCAATTTTTTATTTTAAAGGCTGTACCAGGTTAAAGAATATTTGTTTCAGTCATTTAAATTATAAATTATAAATTAACACAAAAACAGTATCCATTATAAAAATGTGTAAGTTTTAAATACAAATAATTTTCGGCTTTTAAAATATATTTTATTTAAAAAAGTTGAGAACTTTCTTATAATTGGACACTTCAAAATATTAAATATCTTTCACCAATAAAAATTATTATATAATATTATACACCAAAAAAAAGCCATTATTTTTTTTTCTATAAATTAAAAAGCATTTTGTAACATTGAACACAACAAAAATACACATGTAGATTTAATCATAAGGAACATTAATGAAAACTGTATACAAATATTTATATCTAGTTTGTTATTATATGATAGCTAATATAAATATTGAAAAAATAATACTTCCATAATATTATGTTAAGTTATTTAATCAATTTAATTTCAGTTACAGTTATATTCAAATAAATTTAAGATTCCAGATCAAAATAAATAATGGTGTTATATTATGAAGATCAATAATAAAGTATTAAAAAATTCCAGAAAAGACACACTAATATTTAAGATATTAAACTACAATTTTGTTGTTACAGTTTTCATGCATATTTTTAAAAAAAAAAAAAATAAAAAAAATAAAAAACAAGTTTACCACAATGTATTACTTAGTAGTTTATTATGACTGAATGAAATTGAAAATAATTGTTAAATTGTTATTGTTTGTAACCACAACCTAAAATTTTTATTTAATAACAAATTCAACACCATTGGTAATTTCCCTCCCAACTTAGTGTTAACCCAAATATCTAATAGTTTGTAGTGCTTTAATGTTTTATTATAAATCAAAGCATATAAAAAAAGTGAAAAAAAAATTAACACATAATGATAAAGATATAGAAGTGGTACACAAATAACAGTCCTTAAAATTGTAATGATAATTACTTTGAATATAAGATATAATAATTACTGAAGTAACATTTTACTCACAGATATTTTATCAATAATGAATTAAATAAGACTAGCTATGGTTTATTATTAATATTTGTGTACCATTTGGTGTCTTAAAATTAACAATGTCATTGGTACACATTTAAATATTCTTTTTATCATTATCAGATGCTTCAAGTGGTGTTTTCTGTAAGGTTTCACTCTCTTTTGCCGCATCTATTTTGTCATCAGGTGTTGTCTTGTTCTTATTAATACAAGGGCAGGATGATAGCAGAGAACAGATTTGATCGTCGTCAGTTTTACTTTGATCTTCAGCATTTTCGGCTGGCTTCCTGAACCATTGCAGCATAGGTTTGATCATGCCCCATAAAAAGAGCAGCAATGGCACAAGTACACATGGAACACAAACCATTATTTTGGGTTTTGTGGTCTGAAATATTAAAATAGAAAATAGTGTAATTTATGAAAACACATATACGCAGGGTTAGAATACACGCAAGGTTATGTAGGTTATATTATTATGTATCCAACAATTTCGGTCATAACGATTAAATTTAATATTAATTGTTTCATTATTATTATGTTAATTTTTTATAATTATGTAGGTATTTTATAAAATTAGATTTGTAAAAAAGAATTATGATTATATAATAAAAATTAAAATTGTTTACTAAGATTCTAAATTAATTTTTAATTGGTTGAATTGTGAAATGTTGTTTAGAGGGTAGGGTATTTCCCAGCCGCTCTAAAAAATCTTAATATACCTACCCCTGTATATACAGCTCGATAAAATTTGTTTTTTAATTATACAATATTATACTATATACATACATAGGTAATACAATTGATCAACCAAAACTAAAGTAAAAAAAGCTGTTTATTAATTGGTCGGTTAAATAAGTACATTGCTCATAGTAGCCGATATCTGAATTCGAGTAATTTTATTTTTACTAAAGAACTGGTAAAACAACAAAAAAAAAAAAAAACACTTAATAGAAAATATTGAATCAAATTCGTTCTGGAAACGTTTTCGTCTTCTAAGCGTTCTCGGTAGTTCAACATTCATTGTGTTCTAATGACAGTAATGCATGCTCACCGCATAGGATTAAGGTAGCGCTGAGACGTGTTTAATTATGTTTACGTATTTAGTACCCTTTCAGAGAAATGCGGAAATGATTGAACGCAAACAAGAAATCTCATCTACATGACGATTAGTCGGGGGAAAACAAACTAACAAAACGTGAATACAGTCGGTTGACACATTTTATTGTTTTGTACGTAGACCAATTGGCTTCTGCGTACATCGAAACACTTACCGATCAATCGACTGCGAAACGATGCGACACGATGTTGCCGCAGACTTACACACACGGAACGATACGGATAAACGTAAAGCGGAAAATCGCAATGAAGAAAACGTACGTGAGTAATTATTACCTACTTATTGTTGACAGACAACGAATTCGTTATAACAACAATTGTTAACCAAACCGAGTCGTTGGGTACCACAGACAAACGGTATCTACTCGATGATAACGGGCCGCGGCATGATAAGCGCGACAGTCCATCACGATATTATCACAAAATAACCTATTTTTTCTTTTCTTTTGTAATTAGTGGGTGGGCATAATCGAATTATCTTCGTAATCGAGTTATTAGTAATCAATATGTCCGTGCAATGGATATATTATTCAGAGGCGTTCTCAGAATATTTCAATGGAGAGGGATGACAAAAATGGTTACAAAATAAGCCGTAAACTAAAAATAATAAAAAATAAAAATAATAACTAGTCACTATTGAAAACACATATCAAAAGTAGATGAAACGTGTATTACTTATATGTAAAAAAATAAAGAACCTTGGGGGGATCTATCCCCCCCCCCCGGTGAGAACGCCCATATTATCATTCGAAATTTTCAATCGATGTAGTATTAGTCAGTGGCGACGTGAATTTATTATTTCAATGACGCAGTAGACAATTCTCAACACCTAATCTATTGGCACTTTTGCGCTATTGATTATTGTGATGTTAATTTCTATTCAATCGATTACGTTAAAACAAGTTCTTAATTTCTACTCAACTACAAATGTCAACTTTCAATACCCGCCCACCTACCTTTTATTTCATAACGCCAGCTGCGTCAAATTAACTATTTCACTAAATTAGTTATTATTTGAATGGTGAACGTTGAATGTATTTTCGTAATCGATTTATCATTCGAAATAATCTTGTGACATTTTTAATAATTAAATTATTGTTGTTACGACTCGAATAATATTATATTCTAATCGTTATTTGGTAGTTGTTAATCGATGGAAAATGTGCTGCGTGTTTCTGAGATAGCATTTTTAAGTTACTCATCGTTGCGATAAATTAAAAATTTAAACGGTGAATATGTAAAAAATTAGTAAAATATATCCTATGCAGCGTGTAAAAGTTTTTCAATAATAAATATATTTTTATACCGCATTTATCGGACAGCCTACGTAATCTTGATTCTTAAGAGTTAATATGCTAATTAAAATATTCTAAGAAATTGGTAATAAACTAATAACTAATAATTATTCATGCAATTATTTACGTTATTCGGAGTTTTGGGTTCTAAAAATAAATGCCTACTCGAAAAGTGACACTCGATTTACTATAATACGAGTGAAAAATCAATTGGTTACAAAATAAATTATTATTTTAATACTCGAGATATCTCAATTATTATTCTTTATTTATTATGTCATGATTGTGGCACTACGGTTTACAGTCGACAGACCGAATTATTAGTTTCGTGCACTTATATTTCGGGATGGATTGATCATCTATAATTATAGATCTTGATTTTTGTAGATCTTAGCCCATCACGTGTTAATCGATCGGTGGGAATAATATTTTTCTTCGTTTTTACGCCGAACCACCAAAACTTGTTAGAATGTAATTATTTTTCTGTTTCGAATCTAGTTAACGTACTACGTTTTAGTATTTGAAAAAAAAAAAATCATTCAGAGTATTATTCGTATTTCAAACGTTTCTACAGAACACGAACATCTATGGTTAACGAATAGAGTTGGCATATATATTTTTTTTCCTATCGGCGCAGCACTTATAATGTCAATTTTATAATATGGGACTAGATTTCCAAGAGTTTCCTGTGCCCAATGCTTCTTTTATTTTTTCAATAAATAAATTTGCTTTATCAGCGCAGTACAAAATACTTTTAATCAGTAGTTCTACTCAATTACTTTTCAAAAATTGTTCTCACGTACCAATCTCAAAAATATATTAGAATAATATTTGGATGATTTTAAATCATTTTAAATTTTTATTTTCAAATATTATAAAAATATGTTACTGTTTTATAAAAGTTTTACAGAGACCATGGTAGTCTTTTAAAAATGATTTAATAGCATACAGGGTCTAACCAACAAAATAAACCTAATATTTATTTTTGTTATATTTATTTTTCCAAAAGTAATTTATGCTTTTATAGTGTTTATACAAAGATACTTGTATTTTAATTTTTGTAGAATATTAAAAAAAAGTTAATCAAAGCAAAAATTTTCAAATTAATTCATATTCAATACCTAACAAAACATTTTGATTTAAAATAACTAATTTTATACTTAGAAATGTATTATAGAATTTTAAACATAAATTAAATGTCAAATAAATATTTTAAATAAATCGATAAACTTTTTTTTTTTGTAAATTAAATTAAATTGAAGTACAACTTTATACATCATATTGTATTTTATCAGACTCAAATATATACCCCTAAAATAAACATTATGTTTTAAGGGAAATTTGCACACATTTTTTAACTATTATTTTTGTTTAAATAATAATTATTATTAAATTTAGTTATTGATTATTTTAATTTTGAAACTAAATTGTGAAACACAGCTGCAACATTAATTTTTGCTTCATCTGGTGATGTTTTTATACCAAGTAATAAAATTGGGAACATCTTTCACATTCCAAACAAACGTTCATTCTTATTTATAATTCTTACGAGAGACTCATTGTACAATAATTGTTCAAATACTTCATCGTTTGTATTTAGTAATGTTTGTATTTTAGTTATTTTGTAAATCGAAATCTTATAAAAAACTTTTCATCATCCCATATTCATAGACTTCAGTTAAAAAATTGTAAGTTATAGGGTTATATATATATAAGTTATCATTAACTTCATCAATTGTTTAATGAATATCTTAAGATTATATAACAATATTTATCAAGATACTTTATAGATAGATTTAATAATAACTTATTAATGGGTGATAGAATCGGTCCTTAAATACATTAAATAAAATTTTTTAGTTTAATTCAATCATTATTTTTGATAATTGGTCAGAAAATTCATATATTTTGTAACATTTTACATTTTTAAAAATTAAATATAATTTAATTTGTATGTATATATTTTAACTTATAAAACATGTTATAAAATATGTAATGAAATATTTTCACAACATAAAATGTCATTTTTGTAATTAATTATAGTAAATTCAATCACATTAAAGTAAAGTCATTTACATATCACTTTTAATGATCATTAAGATGTTTTTAATCATGATAATAAATGTATATAATACATTTAGAAATTGAAATACTCTACCACTGAATGTGTTTTCTGAGTAATACTTTTCTTGTAAAATTATTTTATATTAAATGATTTTTATACTTACTCTATTGCACTATTTTATTCTTTAGAAAAACATGTACTTTATGTGAAACTTTTATGGATTATAATTTTCATGACTGCTGCAATGTTTTGTAGGTTTAATTTGAACAATATACAAATATATTTGATTGACTACGAATACAATTAAAATTAAAATTAGCATCATAATTTTGAATAAAGTTCATTATCATATGACATAAATATGATGTTGATATGGAATTCACTTGTAAATTATTTCACAAGTATATTTTAAAATGTTTAATATTTTATTCATTATTCTTAAGTTTGCCTATATAAAACGCCTTAATATGGTTTATCAATATGTTTATTTCAATAATAAAGGTAAGATTTCTTAAGTGTACATTTTGTCAACAAGCCTATATAAAATGTATTAATCATCTATTTTCACTGTTTTGCTAGTGTTTTTCTTAATATTTGTGAAATTTAAATAGTAATTTACCTGTTCAAAGTACTTTCGGTAAATTACTTAGGTGTTTGGACATAATTTTCAAATATAAGAGGTTGGAGTTAATATTTTAAGCAAAGATTAAATATACATCATAATGTTTATGTATTTTGTACTATAAGAGACACGTATTATGAACTTTTATACAAATCTATAATAATAATATACAGCTGAAGAGTTTATTTTGAAGAACGCACTATTCTGGAACTACTGGTTCAAATTGAAAAATTATTTTTGTGTTGGATAGTCAATTTATCGAGGAAGATTATAGGCTATATAATATTACGCTATGCTAGGAGTGGGCCATCAATGAAAAATGTTGCAAATAATTAATAAAAAAAAGATTAATGTACACTGCTTTTTGAAAATCCATAACGAATTCCGCTGCGTACTGAACATTTTTTGACGCAATGGTACTTCGTTACGATTTAGTAAAGAGTGTCTTGATTTAAAATCATCGTTCGAATAGTCCATGGGTTCTCAACCTCTTGAGGTAAATGCCCCCTTTCATACTATTTTATAATATCACGTCCCCTTTGCCATAGTAAAATTTAATTATGTTTAATATATATATATATATATATATATATATATATATTTCGTTTATTTGTTTATATGTGTTGTTGCTTTTTAAAAATGTTCATGTCTCCCTTGAAATTTTATTACGCCTCCCTAGGGGGCGCGCCCCCTAGGTTGAGAACCACTGGAATAGTCCATGTTTTACATTATTTTTATATTTTTTTCTTCTTTTTACTGATAACTTATATAATTATTATAATTTATCAAGTCTCGGTGAAGATTATTAAACATTAGAAAAATTATTTGAACAGCCAAAAATATTTATGTTACATAAATAATGTTATATAATCGTATATACAACTGCGTTATCGAGAATCATATCTTTGTTTTGTAAGTTAAAAGATTATGGCTATTTCGTATTAATAATGCATTTATCGTTGGTGCATTGCGTCGCGTTAAGTATGGTTATCTGCTGTCGGAATTCGTTTTATGCGTATGTATGGACAACAAAGCATTACAGTTTAATTGATGCAGGATTATGAGTTTATCATTTGAAATGAATCACATAAAAGCTCGGTCGAGGTATACCTTGAGGTTTTTATGTAATAAAAACACATTGATGAGAGAATATATCTGGAGATTTTTGTCAAATCTTGCTGGTTACAGTAAGAGGAACGATAGCTGATAGTTCAATGCGTCGATATAGAGATTTTAAATTTGACCAGACATAACTAAATTAAAACTTAATACTAATACCTGGATTGGATCTTTTCGGTTAATTCAATACCACTACTTTTGTGGCGCTCCTACCAAAGGCTTGATATAATTTTTCAACACATGACCGTGAATCATTCCATTAATTTTGTAGATCCTAATATTTTGGCTCCCAGTGGGGTACCTATCTTCCAAAGCTGAACTGCTACTCTGTCGAGTACATGTGACATAAGCATTACGGTCCTAACAATTTATTTGAAACAATGATACAATGATACAACATATTCCACATTTCATACTCACAGAATTAAAATAATATAATATAATAATCTAATCACAAAAAAAAAAAAAAAAAACAGGAAAACCAAAAAAATAAATAGTGACAGTGAATTAACGGAAAAGGTCCGCAGCATTTTATTATTTTGACAAATTAATTAAGTGATAATCAAATATTCCGTGTTAGTAATGGTCAGTCACTGACCATAAATGGTAAAATTGATTTGACTGATATTTGTTTTTTGATATCTAGTTTGAAGGATAAAATTAAAAATATTTAACCGGAAATAATTAATACTTTTATTAAGACGTTCAGTTTGTTCTAGGGAAAATCAATATTGTTTCCAACTAACAAACAAGTTCATGAAATAAATGTCATGGTACTGTTAAAGTTCAATGTACAAATAAAAGTTTGCTATTCAGTTGATATATATTTGCTAGAGGAGGCAGTACATTATCCTATTGAATTTTTAAATTCTTTAAACATTCCGGAAATTCAACCGCACAAATTAATTCTAAAGGAAGGTTCTCGTATGATATTACTCCAAAACTTATAATCACCAAAATTATTTAACGGCATAAAATTAGTAATGAAATCTTTAAAAAACTGTCTGCTTAAATGTAAGATTCTTATTGGCTGTGAAGCTGGGGAAACGGCTTCTTAGTTTCTAGAATACCATTAACACCAATAAATCTACCATTCCAGTTTAAATAGTTTCAATAAACCGTAAAACTATGTTTTTCAATGACTATCATTAGGGTATATAGTCGAACATTATATGTTGCACGTTTAGACGTAACCATCCAATATTATTCCATTGTCGATTGTATGGCTTTGTCACGTGATACATGCAAAAAAATCCATTTGTACTGGCCCAGATGGTGAGATACTTAACATTGTATACCAGTTAACGTTTAAGATAAAATTACATTTAGAATTTAAAAATATATGTTTAAAATCGAACAAAATTTAATTTCTGTTCATTAATAGTAAAGCTGTGCGAGAGAGATAGTTATCTACATATTATTAATAGGAAAGAATTTTTTTTCTTGAACTGATTTCTCTATCTATATTAATGTAGCATTGAAAAAATATAAATAGAAATAGAAAGGTATTTCCGAGTAGATATGAAATAAAAAAAAGGTTATATCCATGTGTTGCCGTTTTGGTGATTATATTTTTGGTTAATTCACTTTTAAGTTGACATGTTTTTGAATATTTCTTTAAACGGGTTGAGAGGAGAGACAAAGTTTAAGAGATGATTATCGTAGAATAATTGCAAATGAAAATAATTATATTTTAAAGAATGCACTGTCAAATGTCTAAGAAATCATTATGATTGTGAATTAATGGCTTTAAAATGTATATCTTGCAATTTTCGCTCATTTTCCTTATTATGGTAATTATAGTTTTTATTAACTGTGCTCAAATGCTCAATTTAGTTGTGTACTTCAATATTTACGATATTTACGATATTAACCTGCAATAATATACTATGTATAGCATGTATATATTGTAATAGAAATCGGAACCACTGCTGTACATGTATAATCGTGGATACAATACTTGTTTACACATACACATTATATTGGTTATACACACTCGGAACAATTAGGCGACGTGTATAGTAATAACAACAATAACAATAATAATAATAATAATAATAATAATAATAATAATATATAACATAGTATCGGTTTATACCTGTTGTACAACGACGATAATCTCGTGACGAAAAGGTGTTCGCCTCCCACGTCGCATGTATAAGAGTCTCTCCTCTGTAACCACAGGACCATGATTTGCAACTTTTACCCATTCACAGGGACAAGAGCTTGATTAATTTCCAATTGTTAAAACAGCGGGTCCGGTCTTTGTTTGATTAATTGTTTCCTCAACGATTTTTTTTTTAGGGCTGCGCCCAATCCGATATAAGTCAAGTCTCGGGAGAGTGTATATATATACACATCACATGCGTTTGTATAATATAAATATAATAATGGTTAAAAAAATACAAGAAAAGACAACATTTATATATATGTATAATATGTAGGTATATCGTGTGTACAATTTATAATTATACTATACTACTATGTGTGTTGGACTATTGGTTGTATACAATGTATACGTATTCACACAATGAGTTATTTTTCAAGTTTTTGAGCGAAGTTTTAATTAATTTTAGTTTTAAATAAACGATTCGTTAAACAGTTTCAAGTGTACAACTTAATAAGTACGCTGAAAAATAAGGAATTTCTGTAATTTATGAATAACACAAAAAAATAACCATCCTGTTACGGCACAGCTTTCGAACCGCACCGTAGCACACATTTTCTATTCCGAGCTCTTTATCTATTCCCTTCAATATCATAGTACGATCACTAATCATCGTATGAAATTGTTAACTGTACTGTTTTTGATGGCAGGCCCCGATCACGAGTTTCGAACCAGTAACCTTACACACCGAAAGACAGTGAATAAGCAACAAAATTCAAGTTACGATTTATAGCTATTCAGATCGTGGCGTTTGTATACGACGTTTTATACATTCACGCGTGTTCATATATGTTCGAGTTTTTCCCTATAAATGCATAAGATGAAGATTTACCGATATTTTCAATTATTTACACGAAAAACATATTTTTTTATAAAAATAATCACTTTTTTTGTCCAATGTCGAAGGTGGACGTATGTGGAATCGTGCACCGTCTTTAGCGTCCCTAGACAATCCTAACCATCTGACTGACATTGAATATCTAAAAGCGATATTTAATTGACGTATAAAATAAATATATTTTGACTTTAAAAACTCATTGTTAGGTTATGAATATATATATATATATATATATATATATATATATACACACACATGATACATATGATACATACATATGTATACACACATGATGCGCATATACGATGTAATTAAATGTTTCTAATCGTCTATTGGTCCACCTGGTTGTTTTGTGGTTCAATAATTTCTCATTGAAAAAACATTTTCGAGGTGACGTGATCGTTATAAACTTATTAAAATAAACAATTTTATGACTGAGAATTAAATATACCTATAATATTAGAATTTCAATGGTACAAATAAGTTTAATACAAACGAGAGCTTTTCGGGAAGACAGACGAAAAAGTACATTACACTTAACGCAGATACTCGGTAATGTGTAGTACACGATAGCAGTTAAAAATGTTATATTATTCGGTGGACGGAGGCGTCGTAGATCAGATCAGCTTGTTGCTACATTACTAATCCACGGATGGACCGTACAATGAGTGTACACAAACGCTCTGTATACGTTACCTGTACATAAGAGCTATAGTAATAATAATTATTATTATTTATACCAATACGTACGACGAGATGATATTATAACAATGTAATGCTATGGTATATGTTGCGGTTATACATCTACGTAGCTGTACACACACACACACATACACACTCGATATTAAATAAAAAAAGACTGTGCGACGATGATGGCCCACACGTCGTCTTGCGTAGTCCGTCGATGGCTTGTTAGCGCGTTATACGCATTGTGCCGGTGTAATCGGTTAGGTAGTGACTTGTAGTTTTTTCGGTGCGTTTAAAAATTATTAATCAACAGTTATCGATTGTCTGTGGAGCCCCCACGCAACATTGGTTTTGTCTAAAATCGATCGATGGAAGCAGATATACACACACACACAAACGCACCTGTACGTTTGTGTGTGTGTGAGTAATATAATATTATATCCTCTGGTCTGCTTCGTGTAGGATCGAGAGACACCCATTTAGGTACACCTATATACCTGTGCCTGTATCTATACTATTCATTAACACCGCACACACCTCATTGTTATCATTTTATAATACACACACACACACACGCATATATATAGAGATATAGGCGTGTATGAGTTGTGTATGTGCGTTTGTAAATCGCGTGCGTGAGTGTGTGTATATAAGAGTCGACTTTGTTGTGTAAAAACAAATTTTACGCGTCACACCGAAACACCTTTAAACGCGCGCCGTTAACAATATAATAACAATAATAAAATGGGTACATTATATACACGTGTATTATATGTGTAGAAGTGCACGCCGTATTATTGTTTGTGTATTTTATTTTCGAAAACGCATTGGCATGGAAAACTGTTTGCTTGTGTTACACAATACTAATAGTGCACTATGTAGTCGGTGGATATTTTTTTTAACTTTTCATTCACTTCTTAACTTTTCAAGAGCTCTTTGGAAATATTGGTCTTGATTTTTCAAATCGAAACACGGGCTGGTCCGTTTAATGCGAGACACTGACATACAAGAACGTAGCCAAGGAGGGACAAGGAATTTTTAACGAAATTTCAATATGACTCATAATATATTATACGACACAATGTTTAAACTGCTTGTAACTTTTTACATTTTTATTTTTTCAATATATTAATATAATATATAATATAAAAAATTTGGCACATAAAAAAATTTAAACACGCGCTTAATAAATAACGCTAAACATATTTTGATAATTGGGTATTCCCTTCCGTCTGATAGAATTTCTAGCTACTGCAGACATACTCCAAACACATTTTACGAGTATTTTTGGTTAAAGTGATCACTCCGTATGTATAGACATTACAATGTCGTTATTTTTTTTTTTTAAATCTAAAAAGAATTCTTCAAAATTACAAATAAATATTGAATGTGTTTATGAATGTATTTCAATATTAAAAGCATAATTCTTCAAATACATTTTTTTTCTCTTCGAAAACTTTGGTTTGATCACGTATATAATTTATGTTTCGAACAACTTTTGTTTTCAAAGTATATTTTAAATCTGCAATACTTTGTTCTCAGTTTTTTTTTTCAGTGTACATTTAATATTTTGTATGGTATTGTATTATCGTAAAGCGTATTAAACAAAAAAAAAAAAAACACCATTGGATTGTATAAGTTATAAGACAGCTAAACAATAATTGAACAAAAGAGTGAATTAGGCTGCGCGATGCACTTCGCATAATATGCAGTCTGAAAATTTATCTTGAATTTTTTTCCAACTAATATTTTTATTTCTCTTTTTGAGAGTTACGTAAAAAAATTCCGCTGGACTTTTTAAATAAAATTGGAAAATGAAATAGTTCTTCTGTTCAATGACTAGCAATTTTAATTATATTAAATTTTGACAATAATTTATTAACACATTATTCGGTAGTGCCATGGAATGTATCAATTACTAATTTCGGGAGACTTGTAATAATTGGAATAGTCATATTATATTTTTCTTATGAAATTATAGGTCTGAGCTTAAATTATTATTAATTATTAATGGTTTATTTGGGGGTAGATGTACGTGTGATAAATCAGTTTCATCCGAATCTGAATCAGAGTCTAAATATATATATATATATATATATATATATATATATATATATGTTCAATTATTATAATTCAATAATTAAATTTTTTCTGTAATTGACTGATTATTAAATTGCTCAGCAGTATACCGACAATTACTCCGTCTTTGTATTATAACAAAATTTGGACTCTCGTACATTACAGAATTAAAATGATGTACTTTCACATTTCTATCAAGACTAAATGTTGATGCGTAATGTATAGATGGATTATTTTTAAAATTAACAATTATTTCTTTTTTCCTTAAATTATCGACCAATAAATTACGATCTAAAACCTATTTCATGTAAGCTGATTCATTCGTACTGTTTGATTATTATTCGGTCGTTTTAAATAATAATTATAAAGCGTCATAAATGTTTATTCGTTAATAACATAACGGTGTTGTAAATTATATTTAATTATTTATTATAGAGATTTTAGATTATTGAGGATCTGTTGCGTTTCGTAGGAAAGAAAAAAATTCAACCAAGGTTTTTATTACAAAACCGGTGCCTCCACCAAATGTTACGTGACTATTCGGCGGTAGTCGGTAGGAATAGCGAATGTCCGCCAATAGAGTTATCCAGTGGAATCCCTACGATAAACCTGGCTAGATAATCTCTGCATTAGATACTCTAAAGTTCATTGATTAATATTTACAGCCCTGTTGTAGGACTCCAAGGGCTCGCCAATCTCGTAAATTATATAATTATCAAATGACCAACATGAATGACCAAAATTATGTTTATTACTTAAATATAAAATATAGTAAATTAAATGTATACACTTGATTATTGGACCACATTGTTGAACAACGATGGTCCGAATGACAGGCCTATATATCACTCACGACGTACTTGTTATTGTTCCGATTATAAGTTGCTCGCGCTGAGATGGTAATATATCGACTGGCGTTATCATTGATCGTTTACGTCGTGAGCTATATCTCCTCCCGTCTTACAATAATGTACTTGGCAAACGAACCAAAAACTGGAGAAGTGTTAGGCTTGCATAAAGCAACCGTAACAGTAGTGTAAAAATATTCTTATGTGTGCATTACATTAACGTCGAGGTACGTTTACATAACGAACGGCAGCGCAGCCAGAAAAAAAAATTTTAGCGGGTGGGGTTTACATTTTCATTTATCTCCTACGTAAGTACCAATTTCTTAATTTTTATAAGTCAATTAAACACAAGTTAAAATATAAAATGTAATATTATTTAGCTTATTAAAACTAAATTAACAATATCTTCAAAAAAAAAAAATATATATATATATAAATTCATGTAAACGCATGCATTAAAGTAACTTATAATAAAAAATTAATATTTAATCTTTTTGAATGCTTAGCAAGTTCTTTACACGTCATCAGTATTAATAAATAACTTCACGATGGATGTTTAATAATGCCAAGTTATACCGGTTTTAAAATTATTGTGTATTTTAAAAAATTAAAGAGACATTTCGAAGGGTTATGGCCCGTTAACCTACCCTCTTTCGGATACGACACTGTATATACATATAAATACATGCATTTTCCGTACACAATATTACACTGCAGGTGACTTATATGTGTAATATTATGAAACTCTCAAATAATTCAAACCGTCCAATTATGACGACTATTGTCAAACCTGAACCAGCAACCCGAGAAAGACAGCTAAGGATGCATCTTAGTCGCTGTATAGTGTATCAGATATAGACGGACAGGACATCTGAACACGCTACAAGTTATCTTACGTAACCGAAAAAAAATATATATATTAGTTAGAGACATTAAATCATACTATTTGTTATACTAGTAGTGTATATGAATATACTAAGTATATTCATGTATACAACTAGTTAATATAACTACGTATAACAAGTCTTGTTATACGTAGTTCATCAATTCATTAGTACTGAAAAACTCGGTTGAACAAATTGGCTTTATTAAATGTCTAAATGGCTACCATTTAAAAACTACTGGTCTCTAATTAACAATTATTTGCACGTTAACGAGACACATTATAAATATATCGCCATTAGGTTTTGGATATCAAAGCTAACAATCATAGAATAATAGAGATTAGGGTGATTGTTCATTATATTTCAATTATTTAGGTTTTGCAAAATTAGATCTAAATTCGTCAGGTACATGCTTAATAACATAAAACAGGCGTTACATTCATTACCTATTAGTACCATTAGGTAATAATATAAATATAAATAATAGACAGGTTAAAATCACTTGTCAAAAACTATTATAATCTTAAGAAAAATAAAAAACGAAAAACACAAACACAAAGCTACACTGAAAAGGACATTCATCTTATAAATCGGAACTTTTCGTACGCCACTCTGCCAAGAACATAATATAATTAATACAATTGTATTTAATGTATAGGTATAAATACATTACATAGGGGTGTATATGTATTGCGAGTAGAATGTAGTGTTATAAAGAAAAAACTGACAGCTGTTTTGCAAAATAATTTTTTTTCCTTGACATGTAACGATCGTAGATTTGTGTAATAATTAATTTTCTATTAGTTGCGAGTGTACGAAGTACTAATCACGACGTGCTGAAGACACGAGTACTTATTTTTTATCGCGGTTTGAAAATTAATTTTTAGTTCAATCCAGTATATAATATAAACAAGTACACACACTATTCGTACTTAAATAAGACCAGAGCAATTACCGCTACACAAATATACTAACACGGAACTCTTGTGTCTGACGCCACAAATATCTAAAATATCTATCACACGTCCACCTCCAACGAAATATTAAAATAGTGACACGCAGACGCACTACATATACACAAACGTATGATTACTGTTTAGAATATTTTTCTGGCAATTGGTCAGAAATCTCGTAATTATATTCGTTATAATATACGCTAGACCGCAATTTAATTGGGCGAACACCGAAAATCCATAATTAAATGTCACTATTTTTTACAATACAATTTGTATGAGCGAACGTAGTTCTCACACGAGATATAGCAGATAAAAATGACCCTTGAATATGTCTATGTAAGTTCTTACACGAATAAAAATTGTAACTTATACGAATTTTCTTCCCTTTTTATTCAGACTTAGGGCTGACAAAGTAGTTGGTGTGATGACAATTTGTTTGCTTTATGTTTAGTAAAATAATCTAATCTAATATTTAATTGAAACTTGTCCATATAAAATAATATACTCGTATATAGTCATCTACATATTATACGTATATTAAGATAATAATACATAATTATAATGATAATAATAATAATAATAATAATAATAATAATAACAATAGTGATATTAACAATAACAATTTAAATTACATTTGAAGTAGTTTATTACGAAAGCTCAACTTCTAACGTAATCATAGTGTGTTGTTTTTTTTAGTTGTATTCTAATATTTGATTATTTCTATAATCTTATTTATTTTGCTTATTTGTTGAAGTTTAATGATACCTGATATTTTTTTGTAATATATATGTTTAAACAATTTTTAAGACTTCTATTTTTTTTTATTAATATATTAGGATGATGATGATAACAATTTGAGTTGAATTCTGATGGAAAACGTTCACAAGCATTTGTTTTAATACTTCTACAAGAACTAGCACTTATCCAAATACTAGGAGGGAAAGTACGATTTTCCACTATGTAATTTGTCACTAAATAATCGCAAAGTTCGTTTATTTTATTGTTATCTAGGACTCAAGCCATGAAACATGTACTTTTGTTTAAGAACTTGCATACGTAAAGCTTCGTGTAGAAACTTATCAAATCCTCTTTGTATATACTACACGTGTATTTGGTTTGGCCAAAAATCGGAATATTATTTTAAATTCCAATCATAACGTGATATTAAGTCCGGGTGCTGGGACGATGTCGTTACAGCACCCGGACTTAATATTACGTTTTACGACGAAAGTAAAGGGGTACAAATTTTTTTAAATAGGTACAAATAGATACAAATCGGGTACTAAAAAATGAAATTGTTTAGGGGGAGGTTTGATGAATTACGGGCGCCAGGACGACGCACCTCATAACGTGCAAAAAAATCGAGTTTTTGAAACTTAAGTGTAATACTATGTATTATAACATAGCATATTTAATGTATGTTATACGATATGTATATGTATATATGTATATATGGACCGGGTCGTTTTT
The DNA here is from genome assembly GCA_034509805.1 of Sipha maydis. Lineage (NCBI taxonomy): Eukaryota > Metazoa > Arthropoda > Insecta > Hemiptera > Aphididae > Sipha > Sipha maydis. The sequence continues at coordinate 446,752 of JASXSY010000274.1, forward strand.
TTTCTGTGCGTGTGACTTCTCCGAAAACTGATTTATTGTGCAGATTTTGACGGTTGAGGTGATGAGGTGCCATTCGATAGTGTTCAAGGTGTGCAAAAACGTGTCAGAATTTTGCCAAGTTGTCAGGTTGGTTTTTCGGGGAGTGGCGGACACCTGGAACCTTATATCGATATCGCCTTGTTGACTTTAAATACATACATATTATACATACTTCATATATATTATGTATAGTAATATAGCGAGATTAATATAGAAAATACCCTATTCGACAGTTAATTATTTATTATTTACTTCGACAATCTAAGTTTAGCTCTTCGCATCGGACGCTATCTTATTATAATAATGGAGTAGTATATTTATATTAATGATTATTAATTTACCCATCGCCTTGAATACATTTCTGAATAAATCTAATAGAATAGTGGTGTATCAATCTATGTAAAAAACCAATGACGGTTTTTTCAATTAGCATTTGTAACGCGTTGATTAATAAGGAGCTGACAATTTCACTTAAATAATTGTATTCACCAATTGATCCAGATAAAAATGCAATAGATTTCTAAAATTAAGAATACATGTATAAAACGTCGTATGGTACATATTTTAATATTTACGCGAATTAGTAATAATATCTTAATTAGTTGTACAATTTTTGAATTCCCTAAGATAATATTAATGATTAAATAGAACTTGGAAATATGTTTTCTTATTTAATTGATTTTTGGCTTTCAACCGTTGATTTAATAATAATATTTTTTTCCATATACATTCATGTTATTAATATAGTGCGCTGACAAAGAATATTATTCCTATCGAAACGAAATTTTGTTAAATGTGATTTTATATTTTCTAAGTTTTCACTTCGGTTAAGAAAATACAATTTCGAAAAAGTGAAACAATATTTCAAATGTATAACGGACATTCTTGAAAAAAATGTTATACACACGTTTTAATTATTTTAAAAATGTTCGCTGCTAGGATAAGTGATGAAAATGTTACGTTTTTGTAAAATTAATTCTCTGATTACACAGTAATCACTGATTATGGACTTATAATAAATGCGTACCCTAAGGGATATTTCTGTTTTTATTCACACGTTAATTAAATTTTTTACTTTTCCGTGCGGGTTCATACGAAATCACAGCACGAAAGGTAAATTATGTTAACTAATTATTGTTCCTCGGCGAGTTTGGTCATTGCTTACTTCACCGCTACATATTACAGTTTTTTTTTTTCCTAAACAAATTATGCGTCATTATAGGTACTATTAAAATTACAGATTTAGTGTATTGTAAGTGCATTCTTAATAATATGATATAGAATTTTCGACATTTAAAAGTATGTTAAACGGGTATCTTGTATGTTTTCTCGTGGTTAGTACGTATGTTACATTTTAAACAATTTAAAGTATAATCGGTTACAGTGCAGCTCACAATTAATTACTGTTATTATTGAAATCTTTAATGTTAGTTCACGAACACTGTGCGAGTAAATGAATAGCGAATAATATCAACTACAGGGCGCACATAACGCACGGAGATTCGTCGCTTTTTTCAATGCAATTCAAATGTTCGAGATGATCACGTGAGTCGGAGTGTTTTGCATAGGAGTCAGATGTACAGGCGATACATCTCGATCCGTGCACGCTGCGGAATGGTTATATCACTCGGTTAGTCGTGTTCGAGCGTTATTATTGTTTGCACGCCGTTACGTATTAACCGCGTGAACACGTTGTACTCTAACATAAGTCGAGAGAGTAACCATTTTATTTCAGATTTTATTTTTATTTTTTCGGAGAAATATGTAATTTATTTCGCTTGATAAAATAATAGTATGCGACATGACGAGAACAAAACGTTTTAAGGGAGCAACAACAGAACAATGATGAAAGAAGGGGGTTTAAAAAGTTCCCACACGAAACATATCAGGTAAGCTGGTACATATGTAAGTTCCCTCACGAAAAAATATACACCCTTATATAAGTTCCCACACGAAAAGAACTTATACCGAACACAAGTTTCCTTTTAATTTAATCTAGTCCATATATTAGATATGGTATAAAATAAATAATAATAATTGAAAAAATCAAATTTTATTGAATTAAACACTTCACAATTTAGTCATACTGTGTTATTATTTTAATGTTTGTTAAGAAACAAAATCGAAGGTAAATTATCCGTCAATTAATAATTTATTTGAAGCTTAACAAAAAATATACCAATATGTAGCTATAGCTATAGCTATAATATATTATTATTATTTTGTACCTATAAAAATAATAAGTAGACCATACATACACGTTATATTATTAATTTTTATTATATACTATATGGAAACAAAACAAATTTTAAACACACCAACTACATTTAAGTTGTCAGTCCTAATTCTGAATAAAGTGGGAAGGAAGTTTGTGTTCGGTATAATTTTTTTCGTGTGGGAACTTACGTACCGATGTGATTTATTTCGTGTGGGAACTTACGTGTGCATACCTAGGGATAATTTTTACCTGCCATATCTCGTGTGGGAACTTACATTCGCCCGAAAGAAGTCACCGTATGAGGCTTTCCGCGAAGCGTCTTGTGAACATAACTTGAAATTTCAACGGTTTCACGAATTCGAATCAAACGTTCGGAAGTTTAAGACTGACCGTTTTTTAAGAGGCCTGAAACGTATGAACTATAATAACAAACGAATGCGTGTACGACGTATTCAGTCTTTGTATCATAATTATGTTTTCTGTATGGAACTCGTAGGACGATACCGAATATAAGACTATTTTATATAGGTATATGTTACCAGAAAAATATTGAATCCGTTATTTTATAAGATATTCTATAGGCATTCTATAGAACATCAAAAATGAGCAGAAAAATTATTAAATTGATATAATGACTAGGTAATCTATAGGATGTCGAACTTCATGTAGGCAATGTATAAAATTGATACAGAATTTTACATTACTATAGTATTGTACCTTAGTGTAGAGTTCATAGACAATTTTACTAAATATACCAATAGTGATCAATAACTATTATCTTAACAGTTATCATACATAGAACGAATTATCATTATTATATATATGGTACGAATTATTTGTGTAAATATTTTATTTATCTTTGTATTAACATATGTGCTTAAAAATGTCGGAACATTCTGAATTGGACAAAAGTCGATAAAAAACGGAAAAATATAGTTTTTTTTTTCATCTAGTCATAAATATGAACAAATGTTAAATATAAAGCATTATTTGGCTGTAAAGTCAAATTTACCCAAAGAAGTAATAGACAATTTAGAAAATGAAGAACAATTATTAGAAAATATTTGAAAAAAAATTAACTTAAAAATGGTAATTTAATATGTTAGTTAATATAATCAAAAATTGTATGTAAAAAAAAACAATATCTTATGCAGTTTAAAATGTCATGCATTCTGAATTTCATTCTTTATAAAGTAAGGTATAGGTACGTACCTAACATGGCATTAGCATTTTATAGAATTCCTATGAATTCTATAGATTACTTAGGCGTGATATAAAACAACTTTAAAATTCAATACATTGTCAAATTGTATAAGGGATTCTATAAAATGTCTACATTCAACACTGCTGGTAACATATATATATATATATATATATATATAGACATGTATGTAGTTAGGTCTCTATCACAAAATAACATTCTGTCCAAAAATGGAAGAAAAAAAGGCACACAAATAATATTTATTTTATAATTGTTATTATTATTGTTATTATTATTATTATCATTATTATGTTTATATTATACATGCAACGATACCTCTATTTCCGGGACACATCCCGCAAATTCTTCGTGATGAACAGTTTTCAATTCCCCGGCGGAAACGCACCTGTACATTATAATTATATACCATGGTATATATAGGCATGTGTACTGTAAGTACCGCCTATTTATAAATGTGTGTTTGGAAATGACTTGAATTGAGAAAACAATCTCTAGTGCAGTATATTTGTTTTATTTTTAGCTCACGTTTAATTGTATTAATTAATACGCATACGATCAGATGAATATTATATGATCTTTCGGAACGTCTTTTCCGATCAGACCACTACGTTCGTGGATGTAACTACTTTCCCGGTTCAATTATGTTAAAGAATAAAAAAAAATATAATAACTAGAAATCATAATACGCCAATATTGGGTACCTGTATTGCCTTCAGCAACGAATTAAGAAATAACAGTAAATTGTACACTCACATTTTGTAAACTGTTTAAAAAAAATAACTTAAAAGTTTCCCGTGTTTTCATGAATCCACTGCGTAGTACTACACGAACCTCCACGGTGGAGGAGGAAGTTCCGCCTCGAACATAGAAATAAAATTAAATAGTAAAAATGTCAATTGTTTTCATGTGTTATATGTATTTGTTACGGGGAATATGGGTAATTCGTCATTATGCACTATAAAAAATTATAAAAACTAGACAATTTACATAATTCTTACATTTAATAGACATTATACATAATACCAAAGAGTGAGTATTATATTATTATTATTATTATTATTACTATTGTTATTATAATATTATTATATATTTTCTTATAGAAAAAATGGTATAAAAATTGAGTATCAAATATAACTTATACATACCTTAAAATGTATTGGTGAAAGACATACAATCTGCTATTACGAATAATAATTTATTCACATTTAAATTTGAACATGTGTACACAATTCACATATAATGTTAATTTCATGAACATATTTTTCATACCTATGATATAAAAAATTGTATTATGCATATTAAAAATGCCTAGGTATTCTGTATAGTGTCTGTATAGAATCTAGAATAAAGTTATGTAATTGTATTAATCACATTGCTTAAAACCAGACGGTATTATTCATAATGTCTAGAAATTACGCATAATACGAGTACATAAATTATTCATATTGCCAGTTATACAACTTAAATAAGTAAGTCTGCATACTTAATTTATCGTTATATATATAAAATTATGAACATTGTATTAACGTATGACTGTTATGCTAAAATCAGTGAAGTGGTAGGGCGAAGAGTGGCAGAGTACCCCAACTATTTTTTCAAAACTACTAATTGTGCATGGCCTCAAGACTTCTTCTTTAAAACGTTAACTTATTTTTATCCTTCTAATTTGAGTACCGAATATGAATTTTTGCAGTATAACTAATAACTATCTGTGGTTCAGAAGTATAAAATACCATATCGATAAGAAGTACAAACGAAATTGGTTTTCGTTTTTCGATTTCGTGATGGAAAAAAGAAAAGAGTAAGAAAATATTTTGAGTTGCCGGTGAGCGAAACACGAGCGTAAAATCTTTTCCCCGTATCGAGTAAAGATGCAACGACGAATACGTCGCGTCCGTTATCGCACACCTTACGCTGATCGGTCCGTCGCCAGATCTAGTTGATCACCGTCGACCAACAGCCGGTTTTACGTGTTTATATGTCGACCGTGTGCCGTCGCGGTCGAGGTTGCTGATACACGTACGTTACCGAGACGGACGCTGCGCCCTTGGATACCGTATGTTATCGCGGTATTCACGCGAAAAGGATTAAAAACGGTTTACCGCCGGGTCCAAACGCAATCCGAACACGCAGGTATAATAATATAATTAGTATTTAGTGATTTGACATTCGTTACCGTTTCTTTTCATCGCACTCGCGTATCGTACGCATTATAGCCGCGCGCATCATCGTGCACGGTGACTTTCCGTTCGGCCGCGATAATAGTCCGTCAACGGAACGTACGGTGTTTAGTCCGTCGTGTAATAAAATATACATTTCGTAACCTATTTACACACGGATAAAACGAATCGGCGTTATTAGACCACATACGTGCACGTGTGTGTGTGTGTACAAAACGAAAATCCTGTACCGTACCACGCGTGCTACAGGTGAGGTACACACGGATGACTCCAACCTTGCGACGGTGAAAAATAATTACACCGCGAGAACGCGCCCGGTAATTAGTCATAAATAAATTTATATATATGTAATTATTATTATTATTATTATTACACCCGGTGCACATTATACGTACAATATCGTATGGACCAGATAGTAAATACGTAATATTTCGACACGTGTACGAATGTGTGTGTGTGTGAATAACACATAATACGAAATGAGACGTATGTACCTGTATAACATTGATAACGGTCGCGCGAGGATAATGATTTAAAAATTGTCCACCCATTAACGAGAAAAATAGTAAAAGAAAAAAATAAATGAACATAAAAAAAAAAAACAACACGGGCGATGCAAACATCGTGTCTACGCGAGCACGTGTATGTGTGAGTGCTATTAAATTTTCGTCAACGCTTTATTCACGTTGATTGCGCGTGTGTACGTTGCGATCGCATATACACATGTTATACACCGTAATTCAGGTGCACACGTGATGACTTACGCTCGCTGTGTGTGATACCGCAGCCATGTCAAATTCTAAACGCTTTAACAATATGTAATTACGTTTGCCACAAAAACCTAATCCGAAAATAACGTACTGTACAAATCCTTTACGATCTAATTCTTAATATTTGTTTAAATAACAAATTGATTCGAAAAAAAATTAGAAAACTATCGATTTAATTCACTCAGTTATATTAATTTTTAGCTGTGGGTCGCAAAATATTAACTGTGAGCCACGTGTTTGGCATGCCTGATGTACTAATACTGATATTGGAGTTCATACGAGTAGGTACATGGTGTTTGGCATTTATCTGGATCCATCGAATTTTTTCATAAATGTATAAAAATACATTTTCGTTTTGCTCTCATATTTAACACTGATTTATATTTTTTAAATCCTTAAAATGGATCTGAATTTGTTTTGTTAATTTATAAAATATTATATATCATTTGCGTATTATCTATTGAAAGATAATTATTTTTAATTTAATAAAAATATTTATTTTTTTAGATGTTATTTTTTTTATACAAACTATTGACGCGCTTACTTAAGATATATACTGACCAAACTATATTATCCGGTTTGATTATAGTTGGATTTAGATAAATGGGTAGTTTTGGTTTAGGCATTAAATTTAAGGACAATTTAAAACAACTCTATAATATACTGGCTCCGACTGTTTAGTCTTAATTTTAGTAGTTTTATTGTCATAAGTATGTTTATACAGCTAACTTTTTACAATTCAAAATCTGAGTTAATTAACCCAATGTTTAAACTGTAGTAAAACAAAATTGGATTAACGTTGAATTACACCATTACACAGGTCCAGTTTTAAATGTTCTTTAGTTCTTGAGGAACTAAATAAAATAACAATATATTTATATTGTTATATTATTATAACAATATATTGTGTAATTAGAATAATGTATTCTGCTAATGCAGCGATTTAATGGACTGAAAAACTAAATACATTTTCGGAAAACAAATAAAAACTGTAATGTCATATTACATTATACGATACACTTTGTTTTCCGACGAACTTCAATAATTAGTTATTATATTTATTAAATCTATTATGTACCACGATCAATTGTTTAGCCGCACTATCTAATAATCGATTTAATCAATTAATTGACATTTGATTAATTATTACAAATGATTAATATTGTAATAAATAAAACCAATTGAAAATCATGATATAATCGTTTTTCTTTTCTTCAGAACACTTATTTATAACATATGCGCTATATGGTGCGGCAACAATTGTTTTCTTCGTTAACTCTATAGCAAGTGATAGGTTGTAAATCCTAATTGAAAAATAGTATTAAAATCATTATTGTTATTTTTTTTTTTATTATCATGTTCAACATTTTAATATTGTGGAAATACAATCTATATTGAAATATGTGAACACTGCATAACAATTAATGTGTTCGTATTACGGAAATAAGTATTTTTTCATTTTTGAGCATTGCTTTCTCATTACAGTAGAATAATACGAGCATAGGTGTGCGCACGGGTAGGGCTGATTGGACTTTAGCTCCACTTGAACTTTTTTTGTATTCGTGGGTACTTGGTACTTTATAAAGTTATGACTAAAAGTAGTTATTTTAGTTTTTAAACGTTTGTGTTTACCCGATAGACTATATAGAAATTAGAAATTAATAATGCGTTATAACCATAAATATCAATCTATGGTTATAGCCGTAGAAAATTGATAACAAAATAAATCAAAATCATAGATTTTATTTTTACACGATTAAAGATACTGGTGCCCATCGAGATGTGATAAGTTGACTATTGAATTGACTATGGAATTACTTATTGGTGTTTCACACGAAGAAATATTTCAACAGTACTGATAAGAATTGTATAGAAAATAGTTAAAATATAAATAATAGTAGAGCAAGTGTCTAGTTTCACAACTGATTTGATTTTCACAATTTATTGAAATGCAAATATACCGATGGTCAACCACATGGGCGTTCTCACAGGGGGGAGGATATGGGGGAAAGATCTCCCCAAGGTTCTTTATTTTTCTTCTTTTTTACATATAGGTAACACACGTTTTATCTACTTTTGATATGTGTTTTCAATATTGTCTAGTTATTATTTTTATTTTTTTTTTTTGCTTTTTTTGCTTACGGCTTATTTTGTAAAATTTTTTTTCATCCCCCCACCATTAAAATATACTGACAACGTCTCAGGTCAACCATATATTATGGGTATTAAACATGTTTAATGTCTATGATCGAAATAATATTATGGTTTATCTTTATGGGTATTTATACATGTTACCTAGAAGAAACAGGAAAAATTGATGATAATTTTCATTTTACAGCCAGTACAGAGTTTAAGTATTTAATTGAAGGAAATCGTAGAATTATTTTTTAAAGTATAATAATTACATTTCTTTATTTGACAGCATGATAGTTGTATGTAATCTATATACATACAAGATACAAATTACATATGGAATAATTTACTATAATAAATAATTATTAATGTTATTGACAATTGTAAATATTATATATTACGTTTTAAATGTTTTTGAATTGTATTATTAGATAATGTTTGGTTCAAATTTTAAATCAATATTGATTGATGAATTGTATGTGTGAAATAATGAAAAATTATCGTTTACATTTTTCAGTCACAAAAAAAAAAAAAAATCATATCGAAGTTTAAACTGTAATTACAGTGAACATTTCTATAATTTTTTTCTTGTGTGATCGTGATATGGATGGTCATATTGAATTTAGCCATACCTGACTCAGAAGTGTGCGCACGCCTACGAGTACAAGTAATTATACTATATCTACACTGGATAACTGAATGTATATAATATTTAAATCAAACAATTATTTTAAAGCAACAGTCAACTACATAATCGTTCTTTCCTGTGCTCGTTTCAAACCAACTGGTTTAATTAAATTATACAATATAATCATATTACTTCACAATCGTATATTTTGAAAATAATTTTAACTACAAGTTATTAGTGTAATGCTATTTAAAATAAAATATTATCAATAATACTGTATCGAAATCTATGAGTTCTGCGGTAAACCGTTTTCGATTGGAACATTCTAGAGTGTGTAAATAAGTCCCTTTACGATCGCGGAACATTTATTAACAACCTGTTGAAAATATGTTCGGTACGACCATGACATGGGATTTTAAAAATTATATAATATATATTAAGATTATCTTGGTTTTCAATCGACGGATGTGGACGGCCGGCACAATATTTTACTATAAGGACATTGTATACGATTTGTATCGAAGTGAAAAATATTGATGTTACGAATCGTACGAGAAATTAATGACTTAGCAACAATACGTACGTATAAATTAAGTAATATAAATGTATAATATTATGTTAAATAAAGTGACCGTATAATGCGTTGCTTATTATTATTATTATTAAAATTGTTATTGTTACCATTATCGTTGTTGGAATATGTTAAACCATCGTCATCGTCGTCGTCGATGTAAAGGAAGTGAGAAAAAAATATAATGTTTGCACATTATCATGCAACGATAATTATATACATCACAAAACGAATGGCCCATTATAATACGGAATGGAGTTAAATAAGCCTTTACGTGTTAAGATGTAATATAATCAGTGAAAAATCGAAGACCGGAAGTATGCAGACATGATAATTTCTGTATTACACGTTTTTTAATACCATAGAATTAATGTTATTAGATGTAACGACATTATAATAATTGTTGTACTAGCACATATTTATGCGGGATTTGAATAATAATAATTTCTGATCAATACGCACATGCGTAATGTTATACACTCATGGTTCGCTCTGCACTTCAATTATGAAAAAAAGAAAAGAAAATATTTCCGTGTTTTAACGCTCGAATGCTTTTAAAGGATAAAAAAAGTCGTTTCAAAAGTGTTGTTCGTTACCGTTCGGGCAAGTTTGACTAATGAAGAGTAAACTTACGTACAAGTAGGTATTTATGTGGACCTTCAATTGTAAAGTTTTCGAACAAAAAAAAAATAAATACTTATCGCACGATGCGATATCAAAGCGTATGAACTTCAAATGCACATATGGTAAATCACATAATTGTAATTTCAATTTTATCATCTCACGCAGTTAGCATTTTTGGGTCAAGTGTCCCATCTATAAATTGGGGTGGGTGGTTTGGTGGGTTGACCCGTGGATGGGTAAGTGGTTAATATAAATGTATGCAAAAAAGTTATGAAGTTATGTATTATAATTTGTAATCCAAGTATTGACGTCTAGTTAATATTATATTATAATGTAATAACACTAATTTGAATCTACATTATTTGAGTGTTATACTATTTTTCTTTGTATATGACATATACATTGTATGTAAGTAATACTAATTACATATTAGACACATCCTATTTTTTTCTTATAAATAAATAAAGTGGTGGTTTTATGGGGGTGGTCCAGGGAGACTGCCCTGCCGGTCCTGAGTTTAGGCTGTGGTATATTATTTCGATTAAGTTAGGACATTTTATGTTTTAATATATTATAATATTAAAGGACCCCCCCCTAGAAAAAAATCAAAAACTACCGTTAAATAAATATATGCATAGCCCCTTCCAAAATATAAAATACTTGTTGTGCCTAGAGGTGTGAGTTTAAATATATTAGTTTAAACAAAAATTTGGGGGTAGGCATAGGCGCAAATAGGGAGTTACATTGGTTGAGGCTCAAGCCCTTTAATATATTCAACAAAAATTCCCCCTCCACATCAAATATATAATCTTATAATATAAGAGTAAATATTGGGGGGGTTTAGCCCCCCCACCCTATTTGCACCTATAGAGGTAGGTGTAAATCAAATGGACATGTTGTTGTCCCATTCATTAAAATAGTTCGCGCCGCCACTGATCTCACGCATATATGCGACTATAATAGGAATAGTGTTCTAAGATGTAAATGCGATATTTGTGTTTAGCTAAACAATAATGTTTTAACAATATGTGTAATAATATTTTACTCTAAAAAATTTTTAAGCCTTGTTTTTATCATATTATTTCAAAACGAAAATCATAATCTTAAAATCACGTAATCGTGAGCTTTTCTTTACTAAGTTTATAACATTAAAATATTACCCTAGAAATATATAGAATTTAAAACACAGAGTTAGTAAATTGCAAGTATGTTCAAATGGTAAGTTATACAGTTTAATAGAAATTTTATATTTTAGCCCTTGGATTTGACATTCAGTACAAAATATCACTTGTATCACTAAATAATAAAACAAAATTGAGTTCTTCATAATTCCGCCGTAACTTAAAAACCGAGTTAATTTTTTTAAATATTAGTCTACTGGAGGTTTTTGTTCAATATATATATTTATATATAATTGTATAACGTATATTTTTGAAGTAAAACTTTCATTTGCTTCACATATAATTTTGCCTTTTGGGTATACTATATCGCATAGGTTGTAAAAAACTAACTATATATTTCAACGGTTAATGGAAATGATATAAAATGTAATAATTATCGGAAACCCTTTAGTGTACACTTAACACGAATAGAACGAAGAAAACGATTCTATCGTTAAATTACCGTTAAATTAGATGAATTGTGTATTACATAAAGTGTATTATATAAACGTAACAAAAATTGTTCATTTTTTTAAACATTTTACAAGTTTTTATTTGATTAGAGATTTAGAAATAATTTAAATGATTAGTAAAATGTATTTTAGGAGATAGAAACAGGAATCGGAGACGACATTAAACGTAACTGATGATTCGAGCGTAATAGGTACGAATAAAGATAAGAAAAATCCATTCGTAAAAACAATAACAATAATTTTTTCACCGGCTTATTAGATATAGCGTATATACGTTATAGGTATATATGTACACTAGGCATTCAATACTATGTTTGTATTGTATTAAATTTTGTATGTTTAATCGTATACTCCATAAAAGCATATTTATTATTTGATTAATGTTTTTCAAATCGTCTATTTTTGGTATTATTTGATTTTTTCAATTATCGTTATGAATATGATAGTGCAGTACGAGAAAACTGAGAAAGAATGAAAAAAATCGCCTGGGTGTCTACTAAATTTATGTATTTATTTATTTTTGGAAAATCATCAGAAAATATTCACGTGCAGTTTTGAAAGACGAAAACATTAGCGACTAGCGTGGAAATATACAGTACTTAAAACAGACATGTGCACGATAAAAGTTATAAATTCGATTAGTGATCAAATATAATATTATGTAATATAATATATACGCCTGAAGGGGGTACCTAGTGGGGTTAGGTTAGCCCCCTGATATTTTTAATTTCAGTTAAAAAATGAAAAGTTTTTTTGGGATGATGAAAAAGGATGGAGTAATAAATCTTCCCATTGCTAATATTTACTTACGAATTTCTTTGACTCCCTGGTCTACATTTCTACGAGAATCCTGGCTTTTTAATAAACCATTAGTTCGTTACAATAATAGTTACATTAGTAGCTTAAATATAATAATTTATACCGTCTTCGATACTTCTTTTTTCAAATATTAAATTCGTATACTAGTAAAATCATGTCATTCAATCCCAATTTTGCCGGCGTTATACTTCATGTCTTATCACGTATAATTGCTGTTTGGTATCAATATATATATAAACAAATTAATATTCGGATGAAAGCCTTATGTAAACCGTGATTGTAACAGTGTAAAAATAACTACACGAAACCAATTCACACGGAATTGATTAATTGTCTTACTCGTCTTTAATTATATTATTTGTGGATCACACGGCCGGATAGGCGAAATATTAGGTAAAAATGTATTAATTTAAAAATGTTATTAAACGCCAAAGTAATAATATCGCGACCCCGTTGATCGAATTGGAAAATTCGTTAAGAAATAACTATGCACTTCCGTTAAAACACGTTCACCTAGTTTTAATGAACACACACACACACACACACACACATATATAAATAGTTTAGTATTACATTAATTATAATTAATAAATATATTAACTGGTTATTCAATTATTTCGCTGAACGGATTGAAACGGAAGTGTTCGAAAACATGGCATTCGATGGGTAAATAAATTAATTTAGCCGTACGAATAGGTTTTTTTTTTTAAAAAAAAATTCGGTAATAATTATACGTGTGCATGAACGTCGTATACGCCAAACAAACTCTTATATTATTATAATAATATAAGAGTTTGTTTGGCACCGACTACAACATTATAGCATACGCGCGACTGAAAATAATTTTTTGTATAATCCGAACGGATATATTTAACGGGATTTGTTTGTTTTCTCGTATTAAATTATAATAATATACGTGTCCGTAAAGTGTTTTGAATACAAGTCATTCACACGAGGCGTGCAATATAATAAAACACCGTTTCGGTTCGGCAAGAAGATTATTATTGATATTATTTCCCGAACGTATACGTCTGCATGTTCATGCGTACGGCAATCTATGAATAAATAGAAATATATTACTTCCCATTGCGGTACGCGCTCGTACAACTGTCGTTCGAAATCAATAGACACGGATTTTTACGTACATCCAGCCATACGGAATACTAATTCAAAATATACAATAAAATGTATACAAGCAAAGATGGACGATTGACTTTCGCACGGCATGTTAACGTAACGTGGTACTAGTATATTAAAATTTTTTATTTAACGTCGTAGCCGCATCATGCTACCGTACGAAGTGACGGTGATAACAGCGATAATGTTACCGATCTTAATTATGCGGTATAATTACGTTATTTTGAAACAAATATGTTTTCCGATGCGAATTCGTAAATCAACGGGTAGAACATGAAAATCCGTCGCTGTCTGGATTCGCGAACCAAACCTACATCACCCAACATCCGGATCGTATAACGGGATGTTTCGCGCTATGTCGATAATTTTATTATTATCATCCCATTTTCCCAGTGCGTGACTGTACGTTGTTCGCGTCGTTTTCATTCGTCTCGATTATCGGTTAAGACCTTCTGCGAGCAAATGTCGTCACTAATCTTGTAAATATGTTTTCTGTATATAATATAATAATAGTATTAACAACAAAATCAATAATAATAATAATAATAATAATAATAATAAAAATAATAATTCTCGATTTCGTTGAATTCGGTTCGAAGTATAATATTGTACACGCACGTATAATAAAACGTGAGATTTTCGTTTGCGAACACGATTTTGAAAAATTCCGGTCGCAAGATGATGAAAATAACACAAAATATACCGACAATTCCAACAGACTTCTTAAGGTTCAAAGCTCAAACCGCGGCGGCGTTTCACTTATTACCGCTAACCTATAACTTGACTATTTGATAAATAGAACACGGATTTAAAAAGAACCGGATGGGCCTCGCTCTGCTGTACAGTTAGGGGTGGAGTGCACCTCGCTTATAGGATAGGTCATAATTATAATGGATTTGTTAAATTTGAATGCAATGATAGATATCATTGTATACGAATAACGATTCTGAACGGAGTTCATATGTTAGTCTAGAATATAATACAATGTTATTTATAAATATTATATAAGTATATTTTATTTTTAAACGAAAAATTTAGAAAAACCGAAAATTTAAATTGTCTATAAATAAGTCAAAATATGTCAAAATACTTTGAAATTTTAACCATCTATAGAAAACGTCAATATAAAGATTTAATGATAATTTCAAGTTGTTGCGGTTTTTCGTTTTTGAGTTAGGGCATTTTGAAAAAACCGATATCATTTGTCAGTCTAGAACATTCTACATTATATTATATTTTACATGTAATTTTATGTCAATATTCGCTGTTCAAACGCTTATAAAAAAAAATTGTGCCTATGGATTTTAATAATTTTTGAATGACATTAAGAACTACTTCTGTGGAATCTTCGATTAAATTTTCAAGTATTTGGTAGAAGCCAAATTTTTTTTATCACCGATTATAAAAAAAAAATGTAAAAAAATCGAATATTTTAAATGCCTATAAGTGGCTTAAAAATCAATATAATATTTTGAAAAAAATATGACATAAAGGAAATACCAATCTTAACAGCTGGTAGAAATTTCAAAAATCTGCGACTTATACTTTTTGAATTATAAAAAATATTTAAAATCGTTTGAGAATAAATCGCTATTTTATGCAATTTCGTAAATATTTAAATTTCAAACAGTCATACAATTTTTTCCTCTTAGTCCGGTAGAAATTTTTTTAAAGATTTTTGAAGAGTAGCTCATAGATAACCTACTGTTAAAATTTTGAACCTTAAGTATGAACAAAAAAAATTTTATGAATTTTTATCTACAAAATAACTTGCAAATTATCGTGATTTTTACACATTTTATACAAATTTGAGAATTAAGGGCTTATAAAAAAAAATTGAGTTAACCGATCACCGATATTTTTTAAGTTACGATAAGTTTAACTTATTATAAACCTAGTATAAAATTTTCAAGAGTTTTCGCTCAATCAATTAAATTTTATAGATGTTTAAAAACAAAAATTTAACAAAAATCGAAAATTTAAATTGTCTATAAATAAGTCAAAATATGTCAAAATACTTTGAAATCTTAACCATGTATAGAGAACGTCAATATAAAGATTTGGTGAAAATTTCAAGTTGTTGCGGTTTTTCGTTTTTGAGTTAGAGCATTTTAAAAAAAACCGATATCTTTGTCAGTCTAGAATATTATACAGTATATTATATTTTACATGTAATTTTATGTCAATATTCGATGTTCAAACGCTTATAAAAAAAAATTGTGCCTATGGATTTTAATAATTTTTGAATGACTTTAAGAACTACTTCTGTGGAATCTTCTATTAAATTTTCAAGTATTTTGTACGAGCCAAATTTTTTTTATCACCGATTATAAAAAAAAAATGTAAAAAAATCGAATATTTTAAATGCCTATAAGTGGCTTAAAAATCAATATAATATTTTGAAAAAAATATGACATAAAGGAAATACCAATCTTAACAGCTGGTAGAAATTTCAAAAATCTGCGACTTATACTTTTTGAATTATAAAAAATATTTAAAATCGTTTGAGAATAAATCGCTATTTTATGCAATTTCGTAAATATTTAAATTTCAAACAGTCATAAAATATTTTCCTCTAATTCCGGTAGAAATTTTTTTAAAGATTTTTGAAGAGTAGCTTATACATAACCTCGTGTTAAAATTTTGAACCTTAAGTATGAACAGAAAAAATTTTATGAATTTTTATCTACAAAATAACTTGCAAATTATCGTGATTTTTACATATTTCGTATAAATTGTAACTTTGAGCACTTATAAAAAAAAATTGTGACTTACGATTTTAGATTTTTTTTTATCAGTTAAGGAACAACTTATAAGAAACCTTGTATTAAATTTTCAAGATTTTCTAGGCAGCCAAAAAAATTTTATCGTTATTTAAAAAAAAAATACTTAAAAATATTGAAAATTTCAATTGTCTATAAATAGCTTAATAAAAGTCAAAATACTTTGAAAATTTAATGGTGTATAGAGAACGCTAATCTAAACATTTGGTGAAAATTTCAAGTATTTACATCGATTAGTTTTTGAGTTATAGCAAAATAAAAAATTTGATTATGTCAAAAACTGGTTTTGCGTAAAAACTCCCGTTTTTCCCAAATTTTTTTATGGTTTTTCCCGTCGCGTTTAAAAAATATTGGAAATTTTTAACTTTTGACCCCCCAAAGTACCAAATAGATTCACTTTCCTTTCAGAAAAGTTGCTACATAAGGCAATCGAAGCATTTTTACTGCCCCAAAACGTGTCGACAGACACAAAAAAAAAAAAAAAAAAAAAAAAAAAAAAAAACACACATCATTGTAAAATCAATACATTCTTCACTCCGTTCAGAATCTAAAAATCATAACACGCTATATCTACATAATATAGTCCAAATTGTTGAAATACGCAACCAAAGTGTAAGAACATTTTTATTTGATGATTATTTTTATTTTATTAATTTATTAGATATGAAAATAATTTAAAATTATTATAAAAATTAAATCAATTAATAGATAAAAATTGTTTTTTTTCTGAACATTTTGAACAAGTTTTAATTTTTTAAACTATATTTATTTTGAAAATAAATAATCATATTATACATTTTCAGTTTTTCTTCTGTGACGGTTACATATTAAGATATTCGAAAGAGCTTATAATATGATTGGGTCTTAATACCGTAATAATAACGTTTTCGCCTAATAGTACTGCATTAATTTGTTTTAGTATTTTCAAACTTGTTTTTATTGTAAAGATCATGTACTTAATTTTATTTTAAATGTTGTTCTTCTCGATCCTGGAACAGAATGAACGTATTCTTTTATTTCATTGCAATTATTGTAGAACATTCATATAACGTCATAAGCGATAGACAATAATCAAAATCGATTATATTAATTTTTATTTCAATGGATATTAAATACAGACAAGTAAAAAATACAATATATCTGTATCAATTTCCGTTTGTCCGTGTCGGCTCCCTCCTTTCACCGGTGGTATGAACTTATGGGCTCTCAATCAGCAACATTTTTCTTCCCAATAACAGGCTGGGAACTGGTTACAGTAAGAACCCGATTTACCAATTCATGGGCTGGGTATAATTTACAATTCTGGGCCCCAAATTGTCTAACTCTATTTTTTTCAATGTGAAAATAAAATGTACGAATAACAATATATTTTTTTTAATGTTGTATGTAATTATTTGCTTGTATATGAGTGGTTCGATCATAGAATAAAACATTGTATTTTTAAAAATATTATATAATAATAATAATATATAATATTTAATATATAAGAACATTGAACGCTTTCAGCGCGTTTAATTAATGTTTAACATTTATTCAAGTAAGTATACAAATGAAAAAAGTATCTTAATCGTTTAAAAGGAAAAAATAGTATGTTTGATTATTACATTTATATAAATCAAGATCAAATTAAAAATTTTGAAGTTCAATATTTTAAGTTAGATTTGATTTCAGCTTTCATTAACATTTCCTCGCTCTCTGCTCTGAAAAGTGATTAATAAAATAGTCAATACTCAGATTTTCTGTGATATCACATTCAATGTATAACATTTTATTCTCTATGGATTGTTATTAAATAAAAATTCAAATGTCACCTTTACTTCAATGTATTCTACTTTTTGCTTCTTATTTAATTCAGCTATAAATGTATTACAAATAACATAACGAATACCACTAATAAACTTCGCTCGTGAATCTAATTGTCTTTCTCAAGAATCAATTTCATCTAAGTGTATTTTTACTTGAAGGGTATCCAACCCTCTCGTTTATCCTTTAATTTTCTTTGTATTGAATTACTTAAGTATTTTTTTTGACATTTTAAATTATTAATAATAATACACAAATGATAAATAGGTATACAATAAATTCGATTGGCCTAGATGCAACACACAACTATGTAAGACAGTAACGTCAGTTTTAATGATACAACGATAATAACAGCAACGTTGATTAACACCGTAGTTTTCGGGGAAAATCCAATATACTTTATAATCCACCAAAATATTCAAGTAAAGTCCAAACCTATTTTGTTTTTCCAAAGTATGATAAAAAGGAATATTATAAATTTTTTTATGCCTGAAGTCGGTGGGCCCCTTTTTTGAGTAGCACTAGTGCAAATGTCCCATTTGTCTTTGCATAAATAAGGCAATGATTACAGTGAGAGAAAACTCCTTGTAGGTACGGTTAAAAATATTCCTGACGTACGTAACAAATAAATTAAATAAATCCAAAAAAATTTAACTGAATGAATACTATATAACTTGTGATTTTTTTTTACACAATCCGCTCTAGTGATTTTTCGTTGTTTAAATTGACAATGGTTTTATTCAAAATAACTTTACAAATGTTTTGATGGGTTTTAGTTTTATTCCAAGTACTCTTATTACGGAGCTTTACATACGCTACACCTTGTATCTGCTTCATAATCTCCCTGAAATTGAAAATAATAAGATTAGCAGATGTGAATTTAGCATTAAATTTTGCGTAGAAATATTCGCAGTAGTTCGTGGTGCGATCGCCTATACAAGACAACAGCTCACATATCCGTAGGGAAGTGAGAGTCATCTAAGTAATTGGCACAAATGTAATTGTAGTTGTTAAGCAATTCAGTGAGTTTCAGTGAGAATCACAATTCATTATCGTAATGGGACGTAATACGGCCATTTGACCGATGGCAAGGTCACACATGGGAGCCGATACGGACTTATTAACGTGTAGCGGAAGCCTATAAGGTATCATACGAAAAATGTATTTTTGAATTGTCGTAGAAATATTTTGTTTTACACCTTTTTTTTTTTTTAATTTTTTCTTTGTTAAGTCATGTCATTTTGTCAAAATATACACAAATGTACAATAACCATTACGTATGCATCTAAAAAATATTCTACAATAGTTTGTAGCTATCACGAGATTCGTAAAGATAACCAACGAAAATGAAAAAAATATAAATGAAAAATAAAAGAAAAAACACGAAACGGAAAAAGCATACAATCCCATGAAAACGCAGCGCGCGTTCAAGTCGCTGAACATGATTCCGCAGCCGGACAACAAATAAATATCAGTGGACACACGTACAACACTTGTACGCACGGTGAAATGTGTATAAAAATTATTAATACGATACCATATGATATATTTTCACATTCGTTGGCGCCGTTAAACATTTCGACCTCCGCAACGGTAGTAGGTACGTTATAATAACGACAATTGTATTATTATTATTATAAAGATTATTATGCAGTAAATTATGATGTAATGACTAATGTACGAAAATCGTTTGTGACTACCGCCCACTATACACGCACACGCGCGCGCGCACAGTCATTATGAGATTCGCGCAAGCGGATAGATAATGTGAAACGCGAGCGCGCACACCCACTCTAATATCATCGTGTAATAATAGTAATAATAATAAACAGAATGAAGTATTATTTTTGGATTTTCGCTTTTCGAGGAAAGATTACAGCCGAAAAACGTACGCATAAATCAAACATATAGAATTAAGTGGAATTAGCCGAAAATGCGTGTGGCTTATTATTATAATATGATAACCGATAATAAAAACAATGAGCCAAAAAGATGCGAAATATTTCAGTGAGACGACGAGATGCTCACATAATATTTTTATATGTTTATATTTGTAGTAGATTATCCGAACTAATTGGAACCGTAGTTGGGAACGCGAAAGTTCGGATATTGAAAATAGTTTTAATAATTTTTAATAATATCCTAGATCGGTGTTTCCCAACTGGTTTTCCGCGGAACCTACTGGTTCCGTGAGCCAGCGATAAGGGTTCCGTGAGGATGTCGAGAAAAAATAAACAACATTTTCAATTTAAACAAAGTCTCGAATTATGAACGAGAGCAGATCATCGTCGTCACTTTATCTTATCGTAAAATATTTGTTATATAATTATGTTATAATAATTGTTGTAGCCGTCTTCATAGATATTTAATATCTGTTATTCATTAACCGTATTGTAGAAAAAGGGATTCCGCGAAAATGATTAGGTTCCTGCAAAGGTTCCATTGGTAAAAGAAGTTAGGAAACACTGTCCTAGATCATTCACATCGATGGCCAGCCATTCAACGATACTGTCATGAAATCCTAGAATTCCCAATTTTTGTTCCATCGTAAAAATATTACGTTTACGTATCTTAGACATTGTAGGAATTCGACACTCGTAATACCCCACTGTACAATATTTTGTCCCACCAACGTTTCTAGGATGTTTTTCTGAAACACGGAACATTACAGATTGCGTTCCATGTATGTATGAAAAACATCCCGAGAACTGTAATTGCGTCGAAATTGTGTCTTCTATGAAACGTCTTTTAACTGTTCTTTTAATACATCCTATCAACATCCAATTGTAACACTAAATTGCACGGCCGATGAAAAAAAAAGATGTGTACACTGTAGAAAACCAAACTAGACTAATAAGTTGAGTATGAAAATGCCGTTTACATAAACCCATCGCGTCTTCTCGATTATCTATAATATATTCATGTACGTACATCCAGGGGCGTATTCAGATCTTCTTTCAGGGGGGGGGGGCGAAATTTGAACTCAAATCATAGGTTCTTTTCGACAGTGTACAGATTATAAATAAATTGGCGGATCAAAATTTTTCGATCGTTTCGCTTGCTTAAACTTCTAATTTTTACCCACTTTAATAACCCATAACATTAATTATTGTAAATACATTCAACAATGTCCAGGGGGGGCGGTCACCCCTATCGCCCCTGCAATGCAGGGCCTGCATTCATCTATGCAATGCGTTAATAATAAATTAATAAATTATAAAATCGATAAACGGCCAATCATTTTAACGTATGGATACACCAATTGCAGTTCGGATGATATAGAGTTCGTATAGCGGGGGTTCGGATAATCTAGGTTCTACCGTTTATGTACTATATCATCGTCTCTTCTCGCCCTAAACTTATTTTTGTAATCTAAACGGTTAACGAATTTAAATAACGATAATAATTACTTACGGTTTTACGGAAAATGTGTTACAGTTGTTATCCTACCGTTACCGGTATTCATATGATTGATCAGCAGTTATTCACGATCGGTTATCAATTATTGGACGTGCAATTTTTGAAACTTTTATACCGAGGAATAATGATAAAAAAAAAAAAAAACACGCACACACATAACCGTAAGACAGCTGATTAATAATTATTCACTTTGCCCTCCGGAGATCACAAAAACGGTCGATTTATGTTTTATGTGTATTTTTGCAATTTTCAAATTATACTTTTTCGCGCAACAGCGATCGTTTCGATATTCTCACCAAACATCGTACAATAATTACGGGATGCCATTAATCAATTTATCAAAATGCCCCCTACAAGGCTATCGTAACAAGCTCTCACGGTCATCATTGTTTCCTCTGATGTAATACGTTTGACCGCGGTGGTAACACACATTTTTTACCACTCGTCTTGAATTTTGTAATATTTAATAAACGTAAAAATACGATTTCGCGATTCCGAAATCAGCTGCACTATAATTTTGGCCTAGTGTATTTGAATGCGGCCTTATACACAAAATTAACTTTTTAGATCGCAATCAGATAAACTATGTTCTTATAATGCACTGCAAGATATAATAGTCGTACAACAAATTAATTTATTTTTGTATCACTTTGTTCTATATAATGTTTTAACGGACTATGTGTTTTACGAACAATAAGAATAATTATCATATTATAATCCTACGATTTTTAAAAACCGTCACTAATTTCGCGATTAGATTCATGATTTAGGTGCTTGAACATTCCAACGGAATTCCACCAAGGGCTTTACATTTTTCAATATACTTTTTTTTCGTCATTTACCATCTATAATTATCTACCATTATGCTAAATAAATAATGTGATGATTAAAAATAAGACATTCCTAGCCCGCGTTATTGATTTCTAGCGAAGGTAAATATTTACATTTTTCGTGTTACAAGTAGGCTTCGATTAATTAATATTAATTATTTTTGTGATTAGTGATTGAATTAAACATTAAAATTGGTCTAAATAAATACGTTTTGAGTTCGACCTCATCTTAGGCAGTGGCGTCGGAGTGGTGATCTGTGATATTGAGCCTATTGAGTGTGACCTGTGAATGGATTTGTAGAAACTTGTACGTACGTTTTTAGTGTGGTCTTTGGACACATATTTCTCATCAACCATGGAGCATTTCTTATTGTTCTTAAGATGTCGTTTTTGAATGTTTATCCAAATGGGTTAATTCATATTTGTTCCAAATAGGGCGTGCATATCTGTAAGTATTTGCATATAAACGGAGTAGGAACTTTTTTTTCCTGTTATGTAAAGACTTCCGGTTCAGAATAATGAACGGTATCGTTACACATTGATAAGCTTGATGAAGTTTGAGCGATTAGTGCGGCTACCAGATCATTGTCCAACGTCCGGAAACGTGTGAGGATGCTTCCAACTGCCAACGGGGTGACACGACCGGAAGAAGGAAAAATGAATGAGACGTGCGAGAAGGAATATAACGAAAGAAACATGTTATGGCAACTACGTATCACCTCGACGATAATGATACATCGTAATAATAACCCGATGATCGCGATGTACAATAGACCTGTATTATGTAGTTAATACATATTTACAATCGAACCTCCATTTAATGAAATTCTCTTCGTCACGAGAGTTTTTACGATACCATGTTCATTCAAAAACTTTTGTGGTTGTTTTACTACTTCTCGATGTTTTTTTACAAAAAAAAGTAACAATAATAATAATAATAATAAATAAATAAAAGCTCGTCGAATCACTATTTGAACCACTGTGTTTGAGTGTACAGTAAAACGTGAACAGTTGTCGTACGTGTAGTGTTGCCTAGTGCAGCGGTGGCGGGGCACGCATTTAACCGAATGAACTGCTCTGCAGCCGAAGGAAGACGGTCGGAAAGAGCAAATTACTACCTGTGAAATCGAGGGTAAAACAGGTAGTTGTATTGTGCGCAGCCGCCGTTTAGCCGCGGTCCCAAGGTGCGAGAACGATCAGCGTTTCGTTTTAATCGCAGCGGGGAACGAAATCTCGAAACACAACGGTTTTTGGCCACGTCTGGTCGCCGCCGCACCGTAGTGACAAGTCATCCGTCCGACATCAATCGTCCGTTTCGTTTCGCTGTTTTCCGCCTCGAACGCCTCACCCCGCAGCCCACCTTGTCCGACCAGACTACGAGTACAATCATTTCCCCCGATCCTGGAAACATTAATTATACACCCTGTAACGCATCGCGCACCTGTAGCACCTAACACGCGGTTGTTAACGGACGTTTTTCGATTTTTCCGTCGGGCCACGGTTAATTGGAAACGTTGCGAAAAGTGCGGATTTCGCGGTCGCCGGAAAAATGCGAACGGTACGTAAACACCGCGCATGACATACACCGGGAGTCGGCAAGCGATTTCTGCGGGAAGATAAGAACAACAGCTAAACGGGCTCCTCGAGGAGAATAATTGTTTTGTTACCGGGACCGGAGTGATCCGAGTCTAATGAAATATTCAATTTCTTTTTCCTCCATCACAAAAATTGTTAAAAAAAAAAATGTGATCAATGCGTTTAATCGAGACATGTTGACCGTCCAGTTATCTGCCTTCCGTGGTCCGGATCTGGACCGCGATCCGCCAGTTGCCGACCGCTGACATATTTTGGCATGCACGCCCAGGACCTTGCGGAACCGAAACCGCGACCGGCCGCAGTTGGCTCGTCGACCTTTGCAGCAATCCAACGCACTTGATTTTTTCTCTTTCTCATACACACGACACGCGGGAAGCACAGTAAGAATTCAATGTCAACAAGAGATTACCGTTTTAATATTAAGATGTACAATATTCGGAAGGGAAATATTAACTTGTTGCTCATAAACCCTGGTTCGATTCTCTCAATTAAAAATAATTTTTAGGCTCCTGAAAACACATAAATAGTCGTCACAAAATATTCTAGAACGCAATGTATTGTACATGATCTGGCTAAGGTTTCGCTGTACCGATAGTAACTGTAACAGGCGCGGGTCGTACGTGTACACGATGCAGAAACATACGAGTATTATGTGAAAAAAAAATAATAATAGTAATAAGAAAAATGTTTTATTTTTTTAATGTTATAAGTGATACGCTGCGGATAACACTAATATTATGACAGCTCGTATCACGGACAGACAACAGGAAATATGTCGCGAAAATCCGTCGTCTAGATAAATGAAATATTATGTAACAGAAGTTGGTCTGTTTGATCACCAAACGTCACATCGGTATTTACACGATAATAATATTATGTAAAGGAGACAACAGCACCAGACAACGGATGTCAGTAGGTTTTTTAGGGCGGACACGCAGCCGTCGGGTACAACACGGATAACGTTGTCTGTCGTATGTTTACAACGTGTTGCGTGAATGAGCGAGCACGTGATTAAACGTACAATACTTGTCCCAGTGATAAGTGCTAAGGTTCGAATGTTAATGTATATAATACGAGTATAACTGTTATATGTATGCATTTATACAATAAAAAAAATTATAAAATTTGAATTATGAGTTAAAGAACATTACCAAAATACTATGCGTATTGACGTAAGACAATGTATTTTTCCCTTAAGTATCAACATTACAAAAATAAAATACATATAACCGATTAGTATTTAATTTCATTTTTAAATAAAAAGTATATCAGTCATTAATTTATTAATTTATAGTAAAATGAGGTGGGTACAGCGTTGTACTGCGATTCAATGGTTTTTTTTTAATGTTATCAAACATAGCTGCGTCTGTTGTCCAAAAATACATTTTTGTAAAGTGAATTATTTATTTTTACAGCTATTGCTGTAATCACATCAAATTGGAGCGTATTTCATAATATAAGAGAATTATTATGAAATTAATTGTATATTAGTTCCTATGAATACTTGGTTAAAATCAATTGTGTTTAAAAAACTTCAAAAATTTACTAAAATATGCTTAACTATTTTTAAAATCCTAAAATAAACTTTTAAAATAGAAAACTGTATAAAACATTTAAATATCTGTAAGATAAAAATAGTATTATTTGATTCAGTAAAACACGAATCAAATGTTCATATAGGTTAGCATTGAATTGGATACATAGACAAGAAAAAAGTAGACAAATTCACAAGCACCCGAATCCTAACAATGACCATACGGTCTCGAGAGGAACGCAAGTCCCAATTATCACCATCCACCGTCGCCAATGAGAGTACGTAACAAACTGTAAGTTGGGGGAATCCGGACCAAGACATTAGAGGACAGAGAAGTGTAAAAATGCAAACTACACGTTAAGATTACTAAACTTGAACTAAACAAACGTTCGTCGTGGAATTGAATACGCTCTGAGAACTTGTACATATTCGATTATTTATTTGTCCATAACTCTTCTTCTTCCATACCGAAGAACTCTGTACACCTATCCAATATCTCTTCTCTTATCTTCTGTTTTCTCCTTTGCCTTTTTACTCCATTCTTATTCGTTAATTTTCGGTTCCTCAGTGATCATAATTTACAACCGATTCTGGTCTTCTCCTTAACTCTTCATCCCCTCCTATAAAATAGTCTATATTATACCATCCGTCCTTAGTTCCTTATTAAGATCAAAATATGTTACGATTCCTCCAACTTTGTTCCATATCTGTTACTTACACAATTAATCTTTCTGATGCAATGTTTATCCTCAATTAAGGTGCTTAAATAAAAATAAATGCTTGCCTGAGTCATGCAACATGGTCCACGTTGGTGATGTGACACGTGACGTATCGAAATGAAAAAATAAAATAAAATGGTTCAAAGTGCACATATTTCGAACCCATGTGCTCCATAATATTTTCGATGGTACAACGGTAAGTATCTACAATCTTTGGTCGAAGAAGAAATCGGAAGAGAAATTTTGCAGTGGATGTTATGTGTGGTCGTTTGGTCACCGGTCTCATAATCCGTCACCGAAATACGAAGCGACCATTGGACCACTGCTCCCTGTTCGATTCGTGCGACTCATAGCTATTTATACTAATGCTATTCACGTCGTAAGGCCGTAGAGAGACATTGCACTACGTGTAATAAATAATAACTATTATGTAATGACAAGGGGTTTTCGTGAATTTGCATATTATTGACTTTTTCCCTATAAATGCATGTTATGTATATTTATTGATATTAAAAACATTTCTGATAATAAGAACTTGTGTCACATAATTACAAGCTCAATTATAAAGGACTTGTTCAATGATTTCGTGTTTTTATTTGTTGAAAAAATAATCTTTTATAAATGATTACATAACTTTATCGGTATAAATTATAATTTTCGATAAAAACAATTTAACTGTAATATAAAAAATATACATTTATGTATACTCGTATTTATACCTACCGATTGTTCGATCATAATTTCCGCGATGACGTGTTTGTTATGTACACGTATCGACTTCAACGGGAGTGCGCAATTCGATTGAAAATTGTATGAGGTAAAATCACGGCACCCTCCTAATAGTGCACTCTAACCATTTGTCTGCGATTCTTGATTTTACCGAATTCGTTTTAGGATGCCTAACTTATTGTTTGCTATTAAAATTAAAATATATCAGAAGGAGGAAAAAACGCGTTTAACATAAACATTACATTAATGTACTTCAATGAAGTTATGGCCCTAATAACTTGACCGATCCATTCGAAGCCAACACTAATATTTTACATATTAGTACGTTTTTCAACTAGAAACAGGTATATTTATGCACTTAATTTATTATACGGTTGTGTTAGAGCTTTAATGTTACTCGATTTGTTTTATATTTATGAGTAATAATTAATAGTTATTCATTTGTTAGTCGTCATATTCAATGTTATAATATTCAATAATATTTTATTATTGTTCCGTAGGTATTTATTACAAAACAATTTTATTTTTGTTTTAATTTTTTGTAAATTTTTTTGTTTGGATCTAGGTTCACGCCTTTTTAGGGGTGTACTATATGCGAGAGCTATTCGAGTAAAGTGTACACTCGAAATTATAATATATACTCGATGCGGCACTTAGGAACAATATTGTTATTTTGTATAGTAAAAATTGTTTACACTTGGCGCTGAAAATAAAATAATACTACGTGTAATGCACTCGTTGATGTTAACGTGAAATTCGGTGCAGTGTTCACATTTAAAAAAAAACCGTTTAACATTTCAATGTCGAGTAAAATACAATAACAGTGTATTTGATCGAAGTAATTTATTGTGCAATTAATAAATACAATTTTACACGCTTTAAATAATGCTAACAAGTGTATGAATTCAGTAATAGTTTATAAATACGAGATTATGTAAATTAAAAACAAAAAAAATAATGAAAAAAAATTAAATCATTAGGCTATATCACAGATAAATCATTATAAAATATTTAAAAAATAATAATAACACTATGAAAATAGTGCTATTTACACAAGCGAACAAAACTACCTAAATGATAATAATAATAATAATAATATGATATACGTATTACAATATAATTTGTTCAAGTCGACAGTGTTGCTCATCGTTTATTTTTTACAACTGTTTACTTTAACTTATTTTTTCCTTATCCTTTACACGTTAAACGTTTACAACATTGTGCAAAACTCATAAAGATCCTAGGAATGTTAACAACAAAACGCTGACGACTACGTTACCATGCACACGGTGTACACGGAAATCATTTTTCGAACGAATGCGATGGATACGGTCGGTCTATATGCGCGTGGAATATTATTCAAGAAATACGTGACGGTTTGTGTTTGCCACCCGAACTCGTTCAAAAACTACTCCTTGAAAAGAACTTCGCGAGAACGACAATGGTCACCCTATCATGGACGGCGGGGTTCAAGGTGGCTATATCGCTTACGGTTGTATTACTTGCGTCCAGTATCACTTGCGCTTGCGGTCAAGTGAAATGATTCGATGTACACAAGGCCGGATTAAGGGGGGGGGGGGTCTAACCGAGGCAGTAGCCCCGAGGCCCAAACAATTTTAAGCTTTGTAAAGCATGTTTTGTCAAAAGAGCCCATATAAAATTTCAGCCCCGGGGCCCAATAGGTGCTTAATCCGGCCTTGGATGTACACATTCGTTCTTAACGAATTTGAATCGTTCTCGATTTATGTACGTGTGTGTTGTTACGTCTAATGTAACGTAATATTACGTTTTGTACACTGTACGTATCAACGAATTGTTTAATATTATTACACGTATATGCATTGTATTTATACTGCAAAATTGTAACGATTATATCTAATCAGCCATTCACGGTAAATTGACCAAAAGTGTTCAAATCAGATGTTGATTATGTAATTAATTATTGAACAGAAATCTTGTTTAAATTTGCTATTTGTACAACTTTTAAAATGGTTCCTGAGAAAGGAATTCTAAATCGAATTTTGTGCTACATATTACATATTTCGAGTTTCTTAATGGTTGTGAAGGGTGAAGTTCACATAACGGTTGTTTGATTAAAAAAACAATTATTAACACCCCCACCGAAATGTTATCTAATGAAGTTTGCATCGTCACATGGAAATTGGCTGTTTTCGGCACGGCTACCAACTGTGTAATGTGTCTATCTTAATTATACCTACATAAAATATATTATTTAAATACGTAAACGATTTTTTAAAAAAAAAATACTATAATTATGTTAGGAGAAAAATAAACAAATCGGTGAATTTATTCACACGTGCAAGTGAAGAAGATCAACCGAAAATCGTTATGATGGCTTGTATGGAAGGGGGTGGGGGGCAATGGTGAAAAGGATATCTACCGCGTACGGTGGGTACTTTGATATACGTATAAAACCACGAGGTAAACGATCGCGCCGAGCAACGATATCGATCTGTTAACACACTAAATTCATATCTATAATACATGTGGGTTATCAACGAGGAACATTCGTTTTCTGTGTTTATTCGTGTCAACGAACGTCGATTTTCGAAATCACTTTCGTTTCGGATACGCGTTTGGAAAAATAACAAGCCATTCATGAAAATAAAAATAAAAAATGAATAAATGCACGCTTACAAACATATTTATGAATACTATTTAATAATAATAATAATAATAATAATAATAGTAATTATAATAATAATTAAAATAGTTGTTTAATCGAAACTTAAGTGTACTCTTACGATATTTAAGCGATAAAAATAAACATAAATAAAAAAAAAACGACCACCGTTAGATCTCGAAAATCTTTATTGTTATACTATTTTACACTTATTTACATATATTTCCTAAAACACGAATTGCATGCGTATTTATTACAAAGGTGCATTTTTCGTTCCATCGATTGAATTACGACAGTAATAAAATGTATTTAAATAAATAGAACACTGTATACATTCTAAAAGTATCATAATATATTGTCATATATACGTATTACTGATCATTAAACCGACCAACCGAAAACAATTTAATAGTTATAATTATATGGACTATAATTCCACGTATTAATAATATTATATACATAAGATTAACCAGATTATTATAATAGCAGTTTTAGCGCAAAAAAAAAAAAAATTACACCTTTGATCGAAAAATAATAAAACAATGTGCAAATACTTGCCCGACGATAGGAAGAGATCCCGAAAACAAATACTTTTAATGAATACATTTTATTCTTTTCGCTTCTTCTAATAACATGCGGATCATGAAAATAATGTATAAAATATCTACTTATATACTATGTAGGAAAACCCTTACTCTCCCTGGAAAGAGAGAAAGAAAATAAAAATCGTGGTTGCTAACAACTAAAGCACTTGAAGTGGTGCGATTTACGCATGTACTGGTCGATTCAGACAAAGTTTTGATGACATAAACATCTTTAACAATGCTGAACACAGATTTTCATACGTCAAACTACACCAGTAAAGTTAAGTACGTACGTCGAGTTTGTTGTATAATATTATAGCCACGATGACTACACGTGCGAACTCACGTGATATCGCAGTCAAATTACCGTTTCGCGGATGAATGTCGTATTGAATGTTTGCGTTCTATTATAGACGTGTTTACTATTATTCGCTTACACTAAGGTCCACTACACGGGTGGGTGCAGCCAATCCAACAAACGTGGCCAGCAGCCCTTTTGACATTTTTACATCGTTTACTCGAGAAAAATACCGGAAACACGGACGCTAGATTTTAAACGGTACAAGTGCGCTGCGATTATGGGGACTGTGGACGCCATCGAATCGTCGCTCCTTAAAACCCCATACTTAGAACGCTCAACCTTATCCTTCGAGCCAGGTCTGAGCCAGCCGAGGACCTGTGTAGCCATCGCGTTCCTAACGTTTTACTACGGTACAAACGATCACAAGCAGTAACAGGTTCAGCTGCGTAAATTACGCGGGGAACAATCGCAACGACCGGTTTTCACTATTTATATGCGATTTTTTTCGGAAATTTCTCCTTTTTTATGGTGCTACGGGTTTAATATTCTACCGTTTTGAGACATTCTCGAGGAAAATTAATATTGAACATTTTAGGGCCGTTTCTTCGAAAACGTATGATATGTACAACAATTTTTAATATAATATAACATATATAAATTATGTACGAAACGTACGAACACCGCGAACGATTATATGAAAAGGCTACGGCGTATATAAATAACTTGACGTTTTTCTACCACCTGTTGAAAATCCCGTTTGATAAAAAAAGAAGATATAAAAAAAAAAAAAATTACAATACGGAAACATTTCTCGTTCTTCTCTCGACCACGCCCGCGCCCAACACCTGTGCAAACGGTGCCGGCGGGACTTACGCCCGATCCTTGTCGTACTTGGTCAGTTGCAGCGGTTGGGTCGCCGCGGCCGCAGCTGCGGCCGCTGCTTTTACCGCTCCCTGTTCCAGGGCCCGGTGGTGCAGGGCCGTGAAAGCGGCCATCTCGCGCCACGAGGCTATCGTGGACAGCACGTTGTTGTGGTGCTGTTGGTTGTTGTGGTGATGCTGCTGGATGTGGTCGACGGACCGTTTCGGGTCGGCCGGCAGCTGCAGATGATGACCGAAGTACGGCGGTCGGTCGGCGACGACGAAATGTGCGGCGGGCGACGGGGCGCGACGCGACGCCGAGCCGACCGTTTTTCCGCTGTCGTCGTCGTTGTTGTTATTGTTGTTGTTGTTGTTGTTGTTGTTGTTGTACGATGACGACGAGTCCGACCCGTCCCCGTCGTCCATCGGCTCGTCGACCACGCGCTCAGCGGTGGCCCGTCCGTCCCTGTCCGCGCCACCGCTACCACCGCCGCCGCCGCAGTCGTCGCCTTCGTCGTCCGTCGTCACGTTTATCTCCTCGGACGTATCGGACGCCGCGTAACCCGGCTGCTGTTGCTGCTGCTGGTGCTGCTGAAGCTGTCGCTGGTGGTGGTGGTGGTGCTGCTGCTGCTGCGGCATCAGCGATCGGAAAGCGCTGTTCTCGCCACCGCCCAGCAGACACCTGGCCACCGCGACCGGGCAAGGCGGGACGCCCGCGCCGCCGTCCGGTCCCCCCGTGGACGCACCACCGGCAGATCCCGCGACCGGTGGCGTGGGCGTACCCGCCGCCGAACCGCTGCTGCCGCCCGACACGGTCGACGCGGCCGCCACGCCCGACCGACGCGATTTGTTCATGCGTTGGTGCCGCCGCCACTTGGCCCTCCGGTTCGAGAACCACACCTGCAAATGCGTTCATAGATATTGTTTATGCAAAAGTCCACGGCATATATAATGTGTATACATTAATATTATAATTTTTCGTTGTCATTAGCGTCGCCGTTGGGCAAACCGTTCGATATTTACCGGAAAACGTTTTCGAAACGAATTGGGTTTTTATGAGATCACGTTCGGTCCGAAAACACGATCACTTTGCGGGGCATTCACCCTCAGTGCGCTCGGATAAAAATCTCGAGACTGTTACCGTGACCCGACCGTACGGTCGCAGAACTTCGAAAGCCCGATATAACACAACAGTGTTGCTTCTGCAACCGTACAGTTTGATATCGTTGCGACGTCGCTGAGTGCGTTTCGGAAGTATATAAAATCGTTACAGCGCACGCGCGTGCAATATGTGGTCGAAGTTTATAGCAGATTTGTCACGGTTTTCGAATGTGTAACGTAGTTTTTAGCTAACTTTGGTGAACATAAAAGTCTATGACTTACTTGAACTCTTGCCTCGGACAGACTGGTTTTGGCGGCCAACCGCTCGCGAGTGCTCACGCACGGATAGTGGCTTTTGTCGAACTCCTTTTCCAACTCGTCCAGTTGGTCTGGGCTGAACGTGGTCCGGTTGCGTCTGAATTTCGGTTGCTCCGACCCGCTGCCACTGCCCACGCTTTCCAAGTCGTCTTTGCAGCCGTCCATGCCACCGGATCCGTCGCCTGAAATCACACATAACCAACTCGTTAAACACCATCAAGACTATGACAAAACATCGCTGTTTTCGACTCGCATCGTATATAGGTACGTCGAAATATGTTCGCCAGGAGTCCGCACATATGTAGAACGATCTATCTAACGGATGTGCAATGTAATTTGCAAATATACGTGAAAACCCTAACACGTTCGTAATCGTAATTGATTGAATATAAATTAAATTCACAATAATCAATGCGCAAAATTGTCAATAGATAAGTGTTGAGAATTGTCGACTGCGACATTTGAAATAATAGTTCACGCCGCTACTGGTCTCGTCAATCTCATATCAATCCAATTATAATTGCGTTTTTCTCGCATCATCATAATACTAAGTTATATGGTTTAAAACCAAACATGGAGTTTGGATAACTGTTCATCATTTTATTCAATACATTTTTTTTTATATAAACATTTCGTCCTAAAACAAATACTGTAAACTTTGTCTGTAAAAAATTTGTGGAAAAATTTAAGCGAAAATATTCATTATTAATTTCTCTTATTTATTAGATTCTGAATTGAGTGATGGAATCTATTTTTTTTTTTAGTTTTTGTCATTACGGTGATAAAATACGAATACGAAATCAATATTATTTATTACTTTTGCACAGCTTATAAATTGTTGTAATTTGGTCTTCTATAATC
Organism: Sipha maydis; assembly: GCA_034509805.1. Taxonomy (NCBI): domain Eukaryota; kingdom Metazoa; phylum Arthropoda; class Insecta; order Hemiptera; family Aphididae; genus Sipha; species Sipha maydis. The sequence continues at coordinate 480,809 of JASXSY010000274.1, forward strand.
GTACAAATATCAGTAAATAATTGTAGTCATAAAATCTCAATTACTATAATAACTCTATTGGCCATCCGCCCTTAACGTTAAATTCGAATTAAACTATACGCTTAGCAGGCCTGTACGCAAGAATCGTCCAAGGCAGGAATTCAAAATTATATATGTTATAAAAAATCAATAAAAATAAAACACGTTGGATATCCATTATCAAAAGTATTAGGATCGAAAATCAATAAATATCAAGAAATATTTGAACAGCTTGAACAGCTGACTTGTTAGTGAAAATTCATATTATCGATAGTTACATTTATAACGACAATTTACAGTAATGAAAAATTTCCGAAAATTAAATAGAAAAAGGTGTCAAATTGAGAAAATTTACATTGATAAAACAAAAATAAATAACTACATATGAACGTTAAAGTTGGCTTATTTTTTATAAAATGAGGACTAAGTATATTCTTAATAAAAATGTATACAAAAAAATCTTCAATGGGAGGACAGAACCTCCTCCCCCTTGCGCACGGAACTGACGCTTGGACATTCTATCTGAACCGCTGGGGTTATACTTCAAGTTTAAACGTTTATTACAAGACAGCGGCGAGTATTTCATTTTATCAAACACATATAAACATCGGATTGAATATCTATTTGGGTTTAACATAATATACAGTATTATTTATTTTAGCTTCGGGTTTATGTTATGTTATAACGTATCAAAGGGTTTCGAAGAGAAAGTAAATGTTTAGTGAAGCTATGTGAAGTACATAATAATTCCTCGAAAATAATATCAGAAATATAATACTTATCAAGTTATTCGATTCTAGTCTTCGAATTTTATTTATTATTATTATTATTATTTTTATTGCTATGCGTATAATTAATAATGATACATTTATTTGAAATGTACCCTCTTTGAATTTTCGTTTACTCTGGTTTTTCACGCATCTCGCATACCTGGTTAGTACGACAATGTGCACGTATATAAATGTTGTTAAAGGGACATATTATTGTTTTCATATAATATACAAACGTTGTCAGGGGCGTTCATAGGGCCAGTGTGGGTGTTTTCACCCTCCCAGCATTTTAACGAATTTTAAAAAAAGTATTGTTTAATATTTTTGTATAATATACGTTTAATATCGTAAACATTTGCCAGGGTTATTTATATAATCCATTGTAGATCTGTCTAGTGTTTTAAAATAATTTTGGTAATAATAATTTTAACACACTAGACAGATCTACAATGGATTATATAAATAATTCTGGTAAATGTTTTCGATATTAAACGTAAATTATACAAAAATATTAAACAATACTTTTTTATTTAAAAATTAAATATAATATAGTATATATTATAATTTCATTTTTACCATTATAATATATACTATAGGCTATCATTGGCTATGACCTATTTACATTGAATTTTTTCAATCAGGAAACTCGATTATAAAATACTTTGTTCCGGAATGGTCACAAATAAAACTATAATAATTATAATTGTAAAATTAAATATACGTACCATGTGATTTTTATTTATTTATTTTTTTTTATTTAGTGTATATACCTTTGATAATATCATCATGCGATGTATTATAATAACTATCGTAATATTTTTATACTTATGGACATTTTTTTGTTTTTATTTTTTTTTCATATGTATATATATATATATATAATTAAAGTTGTTCAACACCTCTATACATATATATATATATAGTTAGTAAAAGTGTATTTAAACAGAGTATGCATATGCATATTATATTATGTCTACAAACACGATGAGATGCTTGCGGCACGCACGTTAATGCGGTGGCTACGTAGAAGACGTATACCATATTTATGTAATTTTAACGCACGGACGCGAACCTGCTTATAATATTATATTATAATAATCGGTCCATTGGGTATACATGTGCGTGTGTGTGTGAGTGTATGAATGCGCGCGCTCATGCGTAATTGGAAACGCGAATGTAAATCGGATCGATAATAAGGAATATATCGGGGAACCGGCAGTAATGGCTAAAAAATATTATTATTTATATTCGTTTAATATACTACGTACATGTATTATAATGCCAAACTCATGTACCTACGTATATTATTATTATAAATGAGCGTGTGAACCGATCGCGTTATAAAATTTAAGAGCTAATAAGTAATAGCTGTACAGAATAATAAAAATTTATGTATGCGTTTTGTGCACACGGACGTTTATCGATGTATATAGATATTATTTATCTATGTATTACACATTTCGTGCCAATCGATTACAATATATATGCACACGTACGTATTACACTCAATATTACACTGCAGTAATCGATTTAAGTGTAATATCAGTAATAAAAAACGATGAAATTTTTCGTTTTGCGGAGGGAGGACGTAGAAAAAAAAAATCAAAAACTGAAACGTGTGAAAACCGTACAAGTCATGGAAAGCACGAATGAACTGAAGGCATTTCCAAGATCAATGAAAATACAGTAGTGTCTCGACAATATGAATTTTAATGTTAACCAATATTAATATAGTATAGAAGATGGAAAGGAATAATTGAAAAAATGTTTGTTGAAATGAAACAAAAAAAAAAAATTACAAATTATTTCAAACACACATGAGCTAGTATATGTAAAATTGTTTATGTATGTATTTTCATTCAATATATTTAATATTATTTATATGTACACGGTTGAACAAATGTGTTACGAAAATAAATACATATTCATTTGCATCCTATTTTTATTTTAGTGTTTAATTTTTTCGATAATCCGGCAATGCTACTGTCCCATATGTATTCGGATTATATAGGATCCACAGTAATAATAACAATTAATCCCCCGCGAAAAATATATTCAATAGCATATAATACATACCTAACATTATTGTATATAATTGTACAGCGCTGCGTTTTCAGTTGATCGCTGTACACGCGATCGAATAAGACGTTTATGTTTTATTTATGTTTTACACGCTTAATTAATTTATTGTAAACTACATATGGTTTGTGTGCTTTGGAAAATTATTTTGTAACTGTTTCTAACATAATATACTGCAATATAGAATACCGTAATTCGTACGACCATCAAATTCTGAAGTTTATATATCATTTCTCTATATTTTTACGTGTGCTTTAATGTGTAACGTACGTATGATAACATAATAACATAACGTTTGAGTCGATAACTCACGAGAATCAATCTAATAATAAAAATAATAATAATAATAATAATAATAATAATAACAATAATGATATGTAACAATTAAAATGTCAAATCTGACAATCGACCGTGCGTTAGTTCACAAATATTATATTATAAAGGTATTCGCTATTCAACATAATATGCGTGATAAACGTTCCCGTTTTATTTAGAAAAAAATAAAAATAAACCCCAAATTGTTTAGATTCGATAATTCATGCTGGTCATTTTTCCTAGTCTAAATAATTTACAAAGAAAAGTATAGTGGTGTGATTTATGAATCATTCATAGACTATGTCATAACTCTGTCAATTTTGTTCCTAGAGAGCTGAAACATATTGCATAGTAACCAGAGATTTTTTTTCTAAATTTTCAAGACATAAATTAAGATTTGATGTTACACTTAGCGATTGTAGTTTGGATTTTTCGATTTTAGAACGCTCTAGAGAATCGTTTATTTGGTCATAGTTTCGTCAATTTCAAGTGAGATTTGAAGGCACTGTGAGTAATGTAATAAATAATCACGGTTTTTAGATACATTCAAAACGCGGTATACACTTTAAAAAAATTGAATTTTATTTAGGTACAGTACAACAATCCAGAGGAACCAGAATCGAAGTGAATATTTAATGAATATTTGGTTTCGAATAATATTATGATGACTACAAATGTCACGGTGTTTTAATATTTAACAATAAATAGAACACGTTTGGCAGGTAGCTATGCCCGTTTATAAAACATTAAATATAATTATGAAACGGAAGCTAATTAATATAATGTAATAATATTTAAAAAAAAAATCTTTGATTTAATAATGTACTTAAAATACTCAAGACTACTTGTAGAATTTTGAGTGTATAAATAGTAGTATAATAAAACAAATAACGATTCTGAAATAGGTAGGTGCGGGGTAATTAGTATTTTTTTTTTTTTTTTACAAAAAACCATCCCGTGTTTACGCATATGTTAATTTAACGTGATTCTAATGAATATATAATAATTTGTTGTCACGATGAATGACTACATAGAGGTGCTCATAGTAAATTGAATACGGCTCTGGATTCGAAACCAGTTTAGTTGAATTATGCATGTTTAAATACGTAATAAATTTGTGGGCTAATTCGTTTTTAATGGAATTACAGTTTTTAAAATCGCGTGGTTTTAATTTCAAATCGGCCGAGGATTAATTTTATGGAGAAAAAAAGATTAAAATGGTTTGAATTATGTCGAGTTGAAAACTGGTTTAAAATCCAGATGGTCTTCTAGACGGTGGACGATTCTTTCGTGATCATTCATGCATTTAATTAATATTGTTTTTTTTTTTTTTTTCTGTAAAGTTATTCAAACATATCAGGTATATTCTGATTTCATTATTCATAGAACGATCTCGTCGTGCTCATAGCTCGAATTAAAAGTCGACTACTGTATTTTTAATCCAGCCATCCGGGAAATCGTTACCATACTATTTAGAAGTACATATACGATAAACCAGAGCGATCGAATTACACCGAATGTTTGCACAAATTTGACCGAATATACAATTAGCCTTCGCACTGGCATGATCCCGCAAAAATTCACGATACGCGTAAAGGCTACGCATTCCGTCCGAGCATGTTCATACGCCTCTTGTAAAGGGATGCCTCCTCATAAATGTTAAAGAAAGTAAAAAACCCCGCGTCCGATAAAATGTATAATTTTTAAAACTATACCGTTTGTACGACGTGGTGCGCGACAGCATAAAAACAATACGAAATAAATCTCATCCAATTGATGATCACAGTATAAATTTTAGCGCGCGACCGTACTGCGATTGTTTAAGACTGAAATGCCGACTTGGGGACGAAAACGTGGTTTTTCCAGGGCAATCGGAACGTTTGTCGATTTGCCGACCAACCGATCCGCGTTCGAGAACCACTCGCACACACGTTCTGCAAGCACGATTTGCTGCAGTGTCTTGTGCAGTGAGCTGTGTCTGGCGTGCGCTACAGATTCCTGTTGCGCGCGGACGAGTGCGCGGGTGGCGGCGGCGTTGGTGACTACTCGTGAAACGTAATTTTTTTTTTTTTTTTTATTTTTTTTTTTTTTTTTGATCGCCGACGTTTGCCGCGTCGTTCGTCTGTGCACAGTCACGGATGCACGAGCAAACCGATACAATGGCGTGTGCAAATCTTTAAACGAAGATCCGAGTGTTTCGATCTTCGAAAGCGTACGGGGAAAACGGCGGTACACCTATCGGCGACAGCAACTCCGAATCGGTGCCGTAGCCTCCGTTGGAAAAAAAAAAAAAAAGAGGGAGAAAACACCCGCGGTCCGTTCGGTTGAACTGCAACGCTACACGTAATCAAATATGTAAATGAACACACACTCACCTAAGAGCCTGGGCATCAAATCTCTGGGCGACATGACGCCGCACGGCTGATGGGCGGCGATCATTTGCAGTGACGCGTTCTTGTTGGACGCGCCGGCCGGCCCGTGGTGCGGAAGTCCGGCAGCAGACGACGCGGCGGTCGAGCTGTCCGCGGCCGCCACGCCTGGCCACAGCCCGTGCGGGTGCGGCGGCCACGGGAACGACGCGTACGGGTGCGACACCTGGTACAGCCCGTATCCGGCGGCCCGGGCGAACTCGGCCGCGGCCCTCTCCGCCGCCCTGTTCCGCAGTATCCGGTTGATGCTGCTCACCGAGGGCGCCGTGCCGTTAGTGCACACTCCTGCAACACACAACGCGCGGCGAGATCGTTAGTAAACGCGTTTCAAATGGCGTTGCGACGATCGCGCCACTTGGTTTTGTTACAAATCGTTATTGTTGACTCGTCGAAACGCACCACTTCACGTTCTCGAAGGCACATATCGAACGGGGAGACAATCGATTTCGCGAAAAATCGAGTTGTTCAGTTCACACGTCGAAAACGTCCTAACAGCGAGTTTCTTGTTCGGCTTTCCACTACTCGCCGTGCTTCTCGGTATATGTTTGACCAACTACCAACATTGTTTAACGAAAAACAGACCTAACCCTTTTGATTTTTCCGACTTGCACTACGTCAAGCATTGGCTGGCCGCCTTTGATTGGCAACCGGCCAAAACCATTTTTCGTACAAATAGCCCAAAATTGGAAAGAAGCAGTTTTGTACGGTTTGAACTAGAGAAAAACCGTACAACTTCTTGGATTTATTGTTTCATTTTTAACAATTCGTTTAAAATTACAACAGAAATGTTGATCTATACTTATTTATTGATTTTCTTACTTATACACGCGTTTTAGTTTCCTGTTTATACTAAACTAAAATGAAACGAAACCAATTAAATCACCGTTATTGATCGGACCATTTTGATTAGCATTAAAATTTATCGTTTTTAAAATTTAATACATAGCCTAGTTTACCCAAAAATATCTATCTTTAGAAATTCGACATTATTTATTTTTTTTAATACATAAACATCAACGATACTTTGTCAATAATATATTTTTACTTTTTTTCTGTTACTCGAAAATATACGAAATTAAGTTCAGACAATTACAAGTACACTGCACGGTGCGTGCATGTGCAAGTGTGTGCGTATGTGTTTCAAACGGTCTCACAAAAGAACACTTGAACTTGGATGTTTGGAACTGACAATCGTGCAACTTGAGTATCTATTCTGCTATAACAACTGTCTATATTCGTGTGCCCTTCTATCGGGCTCATTGCAGGTGTATACGACGTAACGCAGTTCTATTGTTTAGGCTGACATGTGCCACCGCATCGAGCCCACACACGACCTAAGCGATTTCATACGATACTCTGATTCCATAAAGTGTTACCAAACGGTAACGTTCGATGGATATAAGAGTTGCGAGTGATTATATTTATTGAAATCGAACAATGCGATTCGTCCCGTTTATTAGATCTTATTCGTTACGTTCACTAACGACTTATCTAATTTCGAGGAAAACATTTGACGTTTAATAATGTCATATTATAAAAAATAAACGCTTAATTAACATATTTGATCGTTTATATCTTTGGATATACGTATGTCCAACAAGTAACAAAAATTATTTATTCATCCCCATTAATTAATATAGTAGAATTTCTTGTTTTTCCAACGATTCAAGTTAAATTGCCACGGTAGTATATATGTATAAAATAATAATTTTACGTGATTTTGAATAAAAAAACGTAATACTTGAAAATGTAAGTGTATAAAATATTATTATATTACATAAACAAAAATGTTTATTGTTCAATGGTTAGTTTTTAAAATAATATTTTTTAAACAAGAAAACCTTAAATAACATTTAAATAAAATTATTATTTTTCTGTTTTTTTAATGATATATTAAACTAAAGACGTGTTTGCTCTTTTCAGATTCATAAGTTTCTATGTCTTACATAATAAATGGATTATCATTTAAGAATATTTGAAAAGTGATTAAGCATAAATTATTTAATTTATTATGGCATCTTTATTTATCAAGTTATAATCTACCTGAATCAACTAAATATGAATTATTAAAAAGTCTTATTACTAAATAACCAAAATGATTCACAAAAAAAAAAAAAAAAAATTAGATAATATAAATATAAAATATATTTATATAATAGTACTATTAGTACTAGTAATTATCATTTTACTGTACATTTAATTACCAACAACTTAGAATGTAAATTTTAACATTTTATACTATTTGGCTGTGATGTTTATCATTTAAATCAATATATGTTGAATAATAATTAAAATCGAACGAATTTCCTACACAAATATATCAGTATATATCTTATATCAATTTTGTTTTCAAATTTCATTGGTTGAAAACTTTTTTCGCATCATACGTGAAGAATGAGATCAGTGTTTTTTCCAAACAAGATTACCGTACTTCTTCGCTTTTCTGATATTTTTCTGAACAGCATATAATTGTAAATTCACACACACTAGCGAGTTGTGTGTGACAAACGACTGGTTGTCGTGCGGAAATTGACTTGTACAGAAAGAAAGAGATAAAAGATGTCATTGACGGTAGCCAAATCGATTGAATTTTTCCCCTCTTCCTCTCTTTCTCTATCACCCATTGCGAGCTGTGGGACATCGAGTTTTTTATGTAAACGTTATATATATATACAATGTAATATTAAATTTTCGTAATGCCCCGGTCGTTAAGAAACAGACAAAATGAGTATGAGCGAGACGTAATGAGACAGAGAGAGGATCTTGACGATTCAAGTCCATTCAAGTGAACGTTTTCCAACTGGCAGCGCCCAAGAAGTAGCTTGTTCGCTGACGTGACTGACACACGGCACGGCACAATATAATAATTTTCATTCTGTTCGGTTCACACGAAAAATATAATCCTTTTATGCCGTCATATAATTGGTAAAATGGAAAAGATAAATTCGTTACCCGTTGTTATATTTGTTGTCGTCGATCGATTTGACGACTGCGATAATGATGACGACAATAATAGTAGTAGTAATAATAATAATAATAATAATAATAATAATACAATATAAATGTTGAACAACCACTACACAAGTGTTCTGTGTATAAATGACACACACAAACCCGCTTTACTATTTCCGAGTACACGATATGTCGATGTGTAAAAGAAAATATTACGATGAAAAGGACATTGAAATGCGTCTTCAAGCCCACGTCGAATTACCGTCGAAGGCGTACATTGTAACGTACTTGCTACACACGCCGAACACCAATGATCCCCATGACCAATTTAATTACGAACCTGCGTCTGTGTGATGTAGTTTTTAAAAGCGATAATGTGTTTCAATGATTCGTTACGAAACAATGTGAACGTCAGATAAACGTAGACTTGGCTAGTCACGTAGTATTCCTAAACATCTACAATATTATCGGACGAAAACTGACATTGCGGTCCGCTGAATGCAAATAGTGCTCGAAAATATGAATGATACTTATCATTATGGTACAGATATTTTTAACAGATTTTTTACGTTTCCTACAGTACACATCTATTTTTGTTTACGTCATTGATTAGAATATCTAGATTTATTGCATTTAAAACACTTCAATAAACTCGTTTACACGTGAGTACAACTGTTTTCGGTTGAAGTTCTTTAGTGTTCTGATTTTTGAACTATTATATCAGGCGATCTGCGATCAGAATGTGTATAGAATTACCGAGTTTAATGAATATGGATTCAACCGTTCTAAATTGCGTACGTACCCAGAAACCAGTAAATATAATTGATTTTACATGCTCGCACATGTTCTAACTTTTTAAATTGTATTATTTATTATTTAGATACAAACGAGTTATGTGAAATGAAATGTATGTATGAAGGTCGACTAATTAATCAATGATTATATTATTATTAAAATAAGTACTTGCAGCTAAATTGCAATGATTGTACTTGGTAACCATTGATCTTGTGAAACGTAAAAACCGCATCGGTAGTTAACAATATTATCAACAAAAGGTTCAAATTAAGTTAGTGAATAGGGAAACCATTAGATTATTAACAATTGGATGTTTATTTCAGACGTGTGCTCTTTTTTTTACTTGTTCGGTTTGAAGGTGTAATTGTAATATAACAACAACAATATTTTCATATTCGAGTTTAACTCTGCAAAAGAAAGCCGTAAATACTACCAATTTGTATGACGTTCATATAAATAAACCCATATAAATATGTATGTGTTTCAAGCTCCACGTATTTAACATGACTGGAAATGGCGATAGGTAATAACAATACATCATCAATTAAAAAATAATACAAGAAGAAGAGTATCAAATTTTAATCTTCGTTATTCTCACGGAATCACGGTCACGAAATGTAAGGTTAGTAAATGGATATTATATTGATCGTTTTTGTGGCTTCCATTCCCTAACTTTTACCAAATGAACTGGATAAATTTATTTAATGAATAAAGCACTATATGTGTCCCCAAAGATTGAAATCAATCTTAAATTCTTTACGATAATCAATTATTATTTAAATTACGTTTAACGAAAAAGTCAAATTGTTTACTATACGTTTGTTAGATAAAATGTGGATCTAATTGTCTATTATACTATTATAAGTGTGAAAACCATAAAAATGTTTTATTAGCAAAGAAAAAATATTCAAAACTATGATAGAATGCAAAGCGACCAATTTCATATGTAAACTCAATACTAGTGATTATGATAAGTTAAATTATATTTACCTTCGGATATGAGTTTTTCGCGTATCTCCCAAGCGAATATTGTTGGATTTTCACGTTTGTAGAATTCGATTTTCGACACGACCGCCGGCGTAGCTACCTTGGGCTTACTCCCGCCGATCAGCCCGGGTGGTCTTAAGGTTCCTATAAAAAATTAATAACTGACGGTTAAAAATTGCACAGTTATAGGGCAAGATATCATTCGAGTACGTTATGATTTTTGTTTGTAAATGTATACGTATGTTGTTCTTTTGAATGAAAATCTAAAATTAATTTGTCATTGAACATAAACATAAAAATTAGGTACAGAAAAATTTTCTTTCATTGGTCTTTCAACAACGGATGGCTTATCATAAAAAGCATTTCATCGAAGTATTCGAAAAAACACTCGCAATATTTCTCAAATAGCGGATACTTGTTAATTACAAATGGTTTCCGTACTCCTTGGTCTTTTGTTTTTTTTTTTATTATTGCATTTTTTTACTAGCCGTTTAAATTTAACAGACTACTTGGCGTTGGTGTGTGCGCCAATGGTTTACATTAATATTATACAAACTTAAAGGAAGCCATATATATGCAAAACCATGAAACTATGTTTGTTCTTTATGCCAGTCATAAACTACTAAATGTACGTTGTCCTGCTTGAAACCAAAGCATGTTTAAAATAATAATAATAATCAATTTATATATAAATCTAACACTGAAATCACTTTAAATTTGACGAAAACGCTAACGAAAAATACTTCCGTTGAACGTTTAATCTGTTAATTGTGAGTAATGACTGGGCATGGTTGTTAAAACGTGCGATGCATGTACACATTTAACGTAAGAAATTTGAAAAATGTGATTTGATTTTTGCTTATATTCATACATATAAGAGTAATATAACGTAGTTGCGTTGTAAGTAACTACACAAATGTTTTTTGCATCAAATTCCAAATGAACTTTTCGAAATCTTCACCGTCTGTCGAACGAGTAATAATACGAATACATATGCGGTATTCCGCATGAACATGACTTAGTATAAAATTCCGATTTATAATTCGGTAAACGGACCCAATTTTTTCCTCTTCTTTCCCGTTCATTCGATTACGTGCACATACTCACCCGCCGAATTTACAATTACCGTGAGACGAAGACTAGCGAAACGGGAGGGAAAAAATCGTGTAATTTTCAACGTGGGAGCCTAACAGGTGACGAGCATGGCAAACGCAATACGTGTGTGTATTCGACGACCACGTCCGCGTGTATAAATTCAGCAGTCCCTTCGGACGTCCAATTTCGCTGCGCAACAGACACTATATTTGAACATTATGTTCTACTACATTCACACGAAACTGTAAATATATAACTTTGAGCTGTTCTCCCGATCCACGAAGGAAAATAGTGGAAAACTACAGGGTCGTGGTAAAAAGGGTGAGCGTATGGACACGGTAAACATTTTTAAACTGCATTTATACAAATAGTACGATTCGTTGAAGTCGTACCCGATGGTACTAATGATTTTCATACCGAAGCGATCGAGTAGTGTTTTCAAGGATTGTTGGCCTTTCACGTCGCGATAAAACCATTCCATCGCCACTGGGCCGAACGGCGTGCATACGATACTGGAATACATGACGCGTACGTGCGTGGGATGTTTGCCGGCGTAAGCGGAGGGGATAATTGCGAGTAAACGTGGTGGCTGCTACCGTGCGCGCCTTGTTTAAAGTATTTATAATTCAAAAGGACGCGGATAATAACCAGTGGCCTTCGGTCCTCGGGGGCAGCCATGCAGGAAAGCATGCGAACGTGACTCGCGGAGGGGATGTGCGAGCGCGAGCGCCCTTGTGTACGTCTGCGTGCGTGACAGTCCGAATATGTGGGTGTGCGCTAGGGGGTCGTGCGTATTAGAATATAATATGTATGTGTGTTTATAATATTGTTATTGCCGTGCTTGTGAACGACGTATCCATGACGACCGGTTTTCGTGTTGTTTTACGACCGTGTTGCTTTGCGGTTACCGACTATTTTTACCCGTTCGGCCGCGTCCACCTATGGTATTACAATATATTATATTTTATATGTATATGTATATGTATATATATATTTATACACGTATATATTGGTGCCTATAATCACTACGCCATTATGCAACACGTGTATATATATATAAAATTGCAGTTAGTCAAAGTGTCAGGTTTATATAGTTACTAGGCTAGCTTACTTTGTATCGTGCAACAACGTATGCATACCAAACCGTTGTGCGTTGCGTTATTCGTCAATGTTTACAGATTCCTATCATTTTTTTTTTTTTTTTTATATCATTTTAATTTCGATTACTTGAGTTATTGGGGTAAAAACACATACACTACTACGACCATTATTCTACGAGTGAAAATTGTCCAAGTTATACACGACTTCCGGTATCAATGCAAATAGTTCTCGTGTACATGTCATGTAAAATAAGGCACTCGATGATCTTGCAGTAGCGAAGTTAACGGTTTTTGCTGGAAATCGTAATAATTATTTTCATAATCATCGAATGCTCGTTCGCTGGGTCCACCAATAGTTGCAATGTTTCACGTCTTGACCCGTCGCCACTACTTCCATCGCGATATTCGGGCACGTGGTTTTCATTTGTTACACAATCACTGTCGAAATCAAAACCTTGCATACCAACTCGACATCGCTTTTATTCGGTTTTATTTGTTTCAAAAAACGTTGTACACGCGTTGGAACACTTTAATTGTTTCGCCGTCATATTACATCATAATAATATTATACGAGTTATTAGCTGGTACGCAGAGAATAGAACGTATACTTCTTACCTCGTGACTTGTGAAATATTGTGATATCGTGTTACCATAAGTCTAACGTCCGGTATAAAAATTAAAAACAATTTGCCGTGTTTGCGCACGATAGTTGTGTGCGTACGTCTATGTCATATATTATTATCTAAGTTATCGTCAACCGAAAGTGGCGTAGTTATCGCAGGGGCAACAGAGGCGTTTCTATCGGAGCGCACATAATATGTGATGAATTTTATTCATCTATTTAATTATTTAACAATTATTGTTGATTAAATGTTTAATGTTATATTAGTTTAATAGGGTTGATCTTATAAAAAAAGAAAAAAAACATGAATTTGGTCACAGCAATGTTTTTATAACAAAGATCGAAGAGTATAATTTATATTGGGTAGAGTGAAGAAAAATATATTTGGTCTCAAGGCGCTGACGAGGGTAGGTACGCCACTGTTTACCGACTAGGCCTATTCTGTATATTATATATATTGTCTATATTTCGATTAAACAATAATACTTACGTTTTTAAACCAAGTATGATTTAAATATTAAAATTTAACATTTAAAATTAACCAGCTAAACTGTATTTAAACTCGTATTTACTTATTTATTATTTTATCAAACAATATAATCGTTTAAATGCTTAAATCTTCACATTACTTTCGAGTTTTTTTTTTTTTAATTTCTTCTTTATTAATGTTAAAAAATCACCAAGAAAATTGAAATCGTTAAATTTTCACCAAATAAATCAATATTAGAAACCATCTGTGTCAAATTTCTTATTAAATAATTACCAAAGACAATTTTCGTGCTGATTTATCACTCGAAAAACTATACTCACCGAACGAAAAAAAAAAAAAAAAAAAAAAACGATAAAACCAACGGAAACCTTTTTCACTGAAAATCTAAAAAATTACATAATAAAAAAATGTACAAACATGTTACAATCTTGTGATCACATACTGCACGCATATGCTCGTGATAAGGACAATGTTTAGTTGGCTCTACCTAAACTTAACCGAAGTCTCTTTATAAATATAGTATATATATAGATACTTTATAAAGTCTAAGTATACCTAGACCTATCATTGATTACCATCGTAGCACGTGAACGGCCTTGTTCGGACAGGAAAAGGGGAAACGGAAAACTTTAATGATTTACGCACGCATGCGTGCACACTCAGCCCCAGTAAGTTCAAAAACTAGTGAGCTCTAAACACGCTTTCGAAGGGGGTAATAATAATGTTACCTCCACATAAACGTACTTTTATATATTTCATCCTTTAATTGCGTTTGCGTGTTTATAGTTTAGAGGGGCAGTGAGTATTACGTGAAATAAATATAGAATATACACGTTGGAATTGCATTAAAAGTGCTTTGATTGATAGGAATTTCATATTATAAAACTGTATATGAACGAAATTTAAATGGTTCAAATGACAATCAGTTTTGATAATTTTTTAAAAAAAAATTTAAAAAAATTAATAATAATTAATTATTTCTTATTAATATATTTATTAATAATGAAAAATGAAAAAAAAAATTAAAGTAATATTTATCTAAAAACAGTTAAGATGAGAAGTTGAACCTGAAGAAATAAAAAAACTGTAACAAAAAAAATTGAAACATCAGGAAGAATAAAATTACCTTAAGAAGAAACAAACATAATTCGAATTATCGTAATACACAACTGTAATATTTATTTTATTCTTCATGTAGGTACATCAAAAATATTATTCGTTACAAATTTAAATGTAGACACAAAAAAAAAAGTAAATTTATACTTAACAGCGTTCGGCTCTTTAGAACGTGTTTCCACGATATACGAGTATGGTACATACAGGTAATATTATACTTTTATGATTTATAAAATCTGAATTATATTATTATACCATAAAATTATCAATGTAATTAATGAATCAGTTATAAAATAAAATATATATTACGAGTATACTATTCGTTCGCAGATATGTGTAGTTTACCTTTTCATTTTTGGAATGGTCGATCGGACGTTTATAATGTTATTGGAAATTATTTTATTTGTTCGCTCAATTTCTTTGCCATTTTTTTTCCTATTTATTAGAGAAGAAGCAAGATGATTTCGCTTTACGTTATTTCTTATCTTCACTTCGGGCATATTCTTGTTCATCGCATACACATCTTTAATTAATTTTTTAGTGTTTACAACTGGCAAAACTCTCGTGAATTTATTTTCAATTGGGAAATTGCAGTTCCATTCTGGCTTGCGATTGTTCACATTTTTCACAACAGTTCGTTTCTTGACACGTTTTTTTGGTGATTCTACGCCCTGAATTAATTTTGGTGTTCTCTGATTGTCGTTTACGGTCTTGTCGGTCTTCGACAACCAAGACGATTCAGTTTCACATGTAAAATCTGTATTCTCATGTACAACTTTTGGCTTGTACGCATAATCGGCTAACGATCCAAACGAAAGACTTTGATCTGTTATTTCATCATGGTAAAAATGTTTTGACCCGTCACCTTGTACATTTAATTCTTTCCTTTTAAATTCTTCGCATTTGAACAGCTTATGAAGTAAATATATTTTACCACTTGTGTCATCGTCGTTAATATCTCCATGTTCTTTCACATCGTAGACTTTTGAAACGTCAACTGTTTTAATTTCGGGTTCTCGTTGATTTGTTGGTAATAATAGCCGATGGTTTTTATCTGATTTTTGATAGTAGTATTTGATTTGTTCGTTTGACATCTCAGATGAAATTAAGCTGCCTTCCATAACAAAACTTGTTTTTTTGATAGAAGTCTGACGGTTGTCTGTATTTTGTGGCCATGTTGAACTACTATCCGACCCGTTTAACGACAATGTAGGTTCAGATATCTCATGTACCTGTTCTATTTTCATGGTGACTCCAAAAATATAAGTGAACGCA
This sequence comes from Sipha maydis, assembly GCA_034509805.1. Lineage (NCBI taxonomy): Eukaryota > Metazoa > Arthropoda > Insecta > Hemiptera > Aphididae > Sipha > Sipha maydis. Next base: position 496,852 of record JASXSY010000274.1, read on the forward strand.
GAAAACAATGAAATTAACACTTTCTTTAACTTGAAGTGTTCATACCGTGATCAACACAATTTGGATTTCAGTTGTTGAAAAAAAAAAAAATTACGGATATGAAATCCATAGATATGAAATCATCCTATTTTATAACTGTTTTCATATCGGTCAATATAATTTGGCCAACATTTTATTTCTCGATAATATAAAATAAATTTTTAAATTAGTTTTAAATGTGCATATTACAAAGCTTAGATCACGATATTGGCGTAAAAAATACAACTCGAATCACGCATAATGAGCAATAATGATATTTAGTACATAGAGTCGGAGGTTAATTACACGTTTAATATCATTCAATATAACGAGTTATGTATCTATGGAGCTAACTCTTGACAGTTTCACCAAACTGTAGCTCGTCGGTGGCTGTCCAGCCCATGTGAACAGGTTTCACATGTTACGTGTTATAGTCTTTTGTCTTATGAAATAAAAAAAAAATCATAAATAATGGATTACAACGTCATCCGATATCGTATTACCGAAGAACAATTTATTTTTTGTTATTCTTCGAACAACTACTTGTCCATTCAAAAATCAACATACACCTGGAAGGGATGGTCCGATCGCCGCGTATACATATGTATACGTAACGACATTATATTGTTTCGTAATACACTTAAATATACTGCAGAAGTACTATTTAAATAATATGAAACTTAATAAGCGGCAGACAGTCAATACTCAATAGGTACGGTCATCGCGACAATAGAAGCATCTGGTTCTATATAATAACGGCTTCTTTTTTATACATTTATATATATATATATATATTTTGTTTGTGTAGTATAATGACCAAGTGTCTCATTAGAGGTTGACCATTGAACGAAACGCGGTGTAACGTATATTTCCGGGGAAAACAAACATCGTTTGTTAGTCAAATCGCTGGACTGTATTTATACACATCTTATATTATAAGGATACGTCAAAAGTGATTTATGGAAGACAAATAATACACGTATGTGTACTTCGGTATCAATGATGAAAAAATTATTTTTATTCTTCCCGTCAACTATACTAATAGATAATACAATATGGTACCTATAATAAATTGTATAGGTTTCAAAACCATTTAATATTCTGTTTCTAGAAAAATACAACACTTCAAATTATATTTCAGAAAAAAAACAACGCTATAATTTTTTGCAGCATTTAAATTGTTATAGGTAAGCACAAATTGAAGACATTTACGGAAATAAATGTTTAAATTTATTCAGTTACCTAGTATTAATATTTAATAATTTATTAAATATAAGAGTTTTAAAATGAAATACAATGTAAATAACACTATTTTTTATTTTTTTTTTTATTGATTAAGCCACAACAGCAAAGATTATTGGCTTTTATTTTAGAAATTTCTTACAGAATTGTGGAGGGAGAGTTACAAATAAAGTTGTATTAGGTTATGTTAATATCAATTTAAATTAAATTATACAAGTTGGTTAATTTTAGAAATTTAAAATGTAAAACTAATTATTAGTAGTAATGAATATAAAAGGTAAAAAAGTAATAACAGATTCACAAATCATTTTATTCATTATTTAGTATATCTTTCGTAATTGGCATTGAAAAATTTAATAACAGAAGTGCTGGCTTTAATTGATTTTAATTATTTTATAGCTGTTTCTACCAGAAAAAAAATATTTTGAATTGAAGTAAATGGGTTGATTACAAAAAATTTTATTAAATTGATTTACTGTAATATTACTATAAACATGAAAACAAATTGCTGTAAATAGGTTACAATATATGTTCTAAAAATTATGAATTTTTATTTAATCATTAAACTTTTATTCATGTAGAAATATTTTGTTTTGTGCTGTATAAAAGTGCGTGACGTAGGCTTTGCTTTCACTCCATTAAAAGAAGACGGCATGCTTTTATCAAGAAATCGATAAGTTTTTGTATACTAATTTGCATTAAATGTGCGTGAATATTTTAGCATATAGGAACATTTAGAACTTATTTAGCTATAAATATATATATAAACATATATTTTTTATGATAGTGTTTTTTTTATTAATTCCTATCATTAACTTAATGTATTTTTACCTATAAAAATCTGTTATAATAATATATTTTTAATTAATTTAATTCTAGAAGCTACATTTGTTAGTAGTATTTATAACACTATAATATTAATAATAAAACAAAGAGTTACTTTGATTTTAAATAATAACTTATGAATAATTTTTAATAAAAGTATCTAAATATCTAAACAAATTCACCTATCAATAATTTAGTGTAAGTAAATATAATGAATAGTATGTACATAGATACGTGTAGTATCTACTTTAGGAATTTCAGGGCTTTAAGTTAGCACATTATTTTCGTTTTATACATTTTTTTTCCCCCTATTATATTTATAACTATAATTTATACGGGTTAAAAATGTATGGGAATGAAAAAAAAGAATATGTTTAGATACATATAAAAATAATATGCTTCCTACCAACTTCAGTTTGTTGAGACGTTTCGTGTGATCATAAATTTAAAAGACTATAAAAAAAAATAAAATTATATATTATATTATATTATTATTTATATTAATTTTTATTTTACTAATTATAAAATACATAATATTATTAAATTTGTTAAAAGAGAAAAACCGTAAAAAAAAATTACTATATAGTAATTTCACATGTGTTTTTAAACTAAAGAATTATCAGTACAAGCAATAATCAATTTTAAATAGATTTAAAAATGTACGTGATTCAAGCAGTGTTATGTTAGATTAAAATAATTCACGAGTTCATATTAATATAGGTACGTACGTCCGGTTTAAAATGACAGGGAAAGCAGAAGGTTAAAAAAAGCGAACACCGTTTTATTGTTGTCCGGTAGATCTAAAATATTTTTTTTAAATACTGTCTTAAAACAATTAGGCAACAATTAGTAATTATTTTAATTCTCCGTAATAACAACCGTCTTAAAATAATTCAAGAATTCTTGTTTGTCAGTTTAAACAGAGTGATTATATTGTATGAATAAATATCTGTTGTGTTTTTTTTTTTAAAGATTATTTTCTTTTATATACAGTTCCGGCTCGCAACGTTTAATACGAGAACACCGACAGATGGTAACATCAAACTCAAAGTGGACATGAAATTTACATAATACAATATTTGTATTGCATTTGAAAAAATACATCGAGTTACATACGCACGTGTATTGTATCCAGTGAAAAAAAAACCCAAGTAAAACAATGTGCTACACCATAAATACTATGTGTAGTCTACCTGGTGATTAAATTATTTCATAAAGAAAAAAATTAAATGTGAAAGAATAATATGTTATTATTATAAGTTTATTCGCAATGGATGGGTAATATACAGTAAAAGTCTTTTTTTTAATTTCGTAAAGAGAGTTCGTTTGAAGTTTAATAGTAAAAAAAAAAAAATCAACGGCTGACGTCCACCTGCACTTCCTGTGTATATATATAATCTGTTCCGAATTTCTTCTGATACATTATTTTTATTATTATTTTTTTCCGTGTTCGGAGACAAACGCAGCCGGTCCCCGAAGAGTCTGATGAAGCTCGAAAACTCGTGTTAATTCGAATTCGTGTCAACGGCTAATTAAACACACGTATACAATGCCATCCAAAACTCGAGTTTATATAAAAAAATTAAATATAAATGTTCTGCGACGTTTTGGCTTTGCGCCTATAATATACACACATACGAAACGTACACACACACACACACACACGCATGAACACGCACACATGTACACAATTTGATAACTGCAAGCCAACCGGTTTTTTGCCAATTGTTGTAATTATAATTTTACCCTCGCAAATTACTATAATCATAGGCTACATCTTATCAAGCTTGTTTAACCTTTCGCGTCCAGATAAATGGATGATTGCGGTGTTATAATTGACTGATGAAAAAAATGCACACCTAAATGTTTTATACGTGCATCTAATTTATTTAACATTACGCTGTGTCAATTGTTATCCATACCATTGTAAAATTAAGTGTTTAAGGAGGAAATTTACGAATTTCGAGAAAAAATTGCGAAACAAATATAAAGAATTACTATACAATCATCGTAATCTAATAGATAATTCACAATAAAAAATATTTTGTTTTATAATATGATGATACTATTTATTTAAATGATGTACCTCTGAAGATTGAATAATAAATTACTAAACATTAGAAACAATTTCAGTATTTATTTTTTTAATGAAAGTCGAACTTTACGTGTCAAAAAAGATAAACAATATTTTATATCATAGCACGGTATTTAAGTACATATCTAAACAAGTAGGTTTATTATGAGACGAGAACAAAAAAAATAATATTGCCGCTTTCCTACACCACATTGTTTGGAAAACAAATGTATGAATTTCCGGGAAATCATAATCGTTAATGATTTGATTGTTAAACTCATTTTTTTATAAAAATACTTTTGTCCCTCGACATCAAGCTCTCAATGTATAGACGTACATCAAAAGGTACAAATGTAACTAATTTTTGTTTTAACTAGCTCGTTACATCCCCTTCAGAAATTAAACACTGTAAGGTATCACTATCATGTGTATTCATTATGCAAACCAGCACGACATTAAATACCGAACAAGTCGTACGAGTATCCATACACGAATTATTACCAAAGCCCACTGAAGACATATAAAAAAATAAATGGGCATGTTCAAATGAAATGTACAAAATGAAACTACGATAGATGTGGTCATGGGTGTACAAATTATTGATTATTATTATTAATGGGTATAATTTTCGGCTATTTTTCATTTTTTTGCGCGTTCAATTAATTCATTATCGACAGTTAGAGCAACTCCGCGTCATTATGAAAAAATAAAAATAAAAATACCAGGCCGTTCCGAATTAAACAAAAATAATTCGATTTCACGAAATAATTAAATCTCGTGTTATAGACTTCTCACGTTCTGTTATTCGCTTCTTTTGTACCCAGATGAGGCTGTACCGTTCACGGACGTGTGCGCCCAACAGCGTAACAAATAGTAGTATACCGGCAATAAAGAATCTGGACGTAATATCATGTTACAAATACTCGGCGAATAATAATTGAGATCTACTGTGTGTGTATGTGAATATTAGCATATTTTCGGTATGCCTACATACTAAATTCAATAATACGCCGTAACTGGTCGCCTACTTGTTGAGATATTAAGATAAATGGAAATATTTTATGAAATCGAAACATCAAAAACACAAAAACGACAAAACAGTATTTCTTAGAAAAAAAAAAAAAAATATGGTTTTTCGACTACCGTGCAATAATTTTAGCTTATTTCGAGGACTTCAGGTACAACCGTGTTATTGCTGCTTAACAGTATTGCAATATGGAATGTTAATATGTGTGTGCGGTATATACGTAAATGTTCGTATTAGGCATATAATCCAAATAATTATTGTAAAACTGCATTTTTTAAAGCAGAATGTTATTTTTTATAAACTAAAATTGGAAATTTTATAACTAATAATATCTACAAAATTAAAAATTTGTTATATCTATTAAATGAACAATTTTATCGTACAATAATTAATTATTCGTGAAAATAAAAAGTATAAATTGTCATGCATGTGAATGTGGCGGTCGTTCTAAAATATAACTGTAATACATAATTTAATGCTACGACTCACTCCTTCATTACATACACTTCTTACTGAATTAATTAGTGGTATTCGTTTTAAAAATAAGTAAAAATAATAATTAGATCAAATATCTAACCTATTGTGTTTTTGATAATCGTATTTTTCTAAAACATATGTATAATTTTACATGACTTAGCCATACTGATAATATGTAAAAAGTCTAATATTAAATATGTAATAGATAATCATAAATACTATATTAAAAAAAAAAAAAAAAAAAAAAAATTATAGTAAATTTGTTAAAAAGTAAATATACACATATTTTTCTTCGTGCGAATTAAATCAATTATTATCTTTGTAAAATAATATATCATTATTAATGTATTTTCTTCATTAGTTTAATATTACACATCAAGTAGGAGCATACAAATTATTTCGTATACATTTTATAAGAACATGTTTTATGCAGTATGTGCACATTGCGCAGTCGTTTTAATTACTTAAAATGTCTTTTTTTTTAAAAATTAAAAAATTTTTTTAGAAAAAATGTAAATAAGAAATATTTAAACAACACGTACTATTTAAGTGAATAAAACAATGATCTAGAAACTTTTAAACAAATCGGTATTTTGAAAATAAACTCCAATGTATCGTTGTGGGCAAATTATACAATTATACATCATCAGATTGTCAAATAAATATAAAATGTTTACTATTGGAATCAATAGATTTTCACTTGTATTTTAAAGTGATTGAATTACATTTTAGAAAATAAATAATAATTAGAATAATTAATAGTATAAAATTATATTATTCAGTATTTATACGTATTAATTAATGTATAAGGTGACGGCAATACTCTTTTACATGTTTACAGATTAAATTGTACGACAGAAAGCGTATAATTTTACCATTAGAGCTTTAAAAATTAAGTCAACGCAGAGAAAAATATCTCTATGTGCAATTATAAGCTAATGTAATACGCACATTTTAACGAGTAACAGCTAAATGTGTGTTTTGATAAAATAATATCGTACTTTTAAATGCTAACAAAATATTACAAATAGACTTTCGAATAAATTATAAATTGTTATGTTATAGGTACATAGAATTACGTTTCGAAGTAAACGGGAATTTAAAGTGTCTATTCAACGGATGTTATAAAAAGAAGTCCAAGAGAAAGACAAAATATTTTATGTCGATTATTCAAGTACATGTATGCACATCGGAATTCGCAACCGATAGGGGCGAATACACGCGACGGTTGTGTAAATTATAATATAACATAAAATCATAAGCGAATATCCATTGGACGGAGGGCTAATATTTTTTACGTAAACCTAACCGTGTAGTGACTTTTATTGTAAGTGCAAAACCGTAGCGTCTTGAATACCTACGCTTATATTAAATACAAATAATTACAAAAAAAAAAAAAAAAATAAAAAATCATATCTTCAATTACACAGTGTTTTTAAAATTTGACATTCGCCAATCAATTTTAGGGGGCTTGGAGCTTTTATGGGTGGGTGGAGGGGGGTTATTTCCTCTAAAGCCATCCTCGGATATCCGCCAACGCATAAAACAAACAAATTGTTAGGCTACCCATGACAGTTGTACCGAGTTATTATTGTTTCGATAACACCGGCAAACGTGGCGCAAGGAGGTGAACTTATGGCTTATCACGCGCCCAAGATAATGACGATATCGACGATGTGTGTTTGTGTTTGTCACATCACGTGAAACACCGTTCCGCGCGAATTGTGCGTGTATTCTTACCCAGCAACTTGGTGACGGCTCCTTGTTGATTGAAAACGTGATGAGCGATGTCTGGATACCCGCGGTATCTGTTGGACAGCTCGAGCAGCCGCGAGTGCTGTTGGTGCTGTTGGCTGGCGGCCATGGCGTACAGTTCACGCAGAGTGGCTGGCGAAGGAGACGACGACGGCGACGTGGACGGCTGCGGTCTACCGGCGGCTGTGGTCGCTGCACGGAGAGAAAGAGACGGAGAGAAAACAGAAAAAAAAAAAAAAAAAAACCGTTAATATACTGTTGACAAAAAATTGACGGCGAAATATCTTTTATCGTCCGATCACTGTACATATATTATGAGCGATGGAAAAAGTTGAAGAAAAAAAAAATAATAAAAATATAGGAAATGTCGGCCCGGGCGGAAGTACAAGCGTACCCCTTGTACACATACGCACGCACGCACATTCCACTGATACGTATAGGTGCAGTGCGCGCGTACGTTTTTGATCGCGTGTGCACGTAATTATAAATGTCATTCGATCCTTTATTTGCCTCTGTCGCCGGGGCGATGTGCTTCCCCGATTGGGCGGTGTTGTATAATAAAAAAAAAAAAAAAATACAATGGCCTCTGTCCGATAGTATGTACGTCTATCTGGACAACTTTTTTTCTTTTTTTTTTTCCCCGATCAGAAAACTACTGAACTTTTTTATTCGTGTACACAATGTTTTACATTACGGTATTCAATTTCAAACATATAGAACTACATGACCTATACATCATCGTTTTTATTGTAACTGCTGTACACACGCTTTGTATGTTTTCGATTTGTCTTTGATGCCGCAAAATAAAATAACACAGTATTTGATTAAGTTGCTATACGATTTAGAAAATGTAAACAATTCATTAGTGTACTCATATATTTTTGTTCGCTCTTTCAGTTACTTATATTGTATACTTTTCAGGATTGTAAATATTATTAATACTTGTTTAACGATATAGTTTAAATTAGTAAGGTATTCTTCGAGTTATCGACTATATCAAACTATATCTCAAGTTAATTATGACTAAAATATCGGATCTTCAGAATTAAAATTGTAAGCTGTATAATGTGAAATTCACCGAAATTCGTAGATATATAAATATTTTAATATTACATTTATGAGACACAAAAATAAACAGTATTTACGGATTATAATTAATACGTTTTACAATAATGCGAAAAATAAATTTTGATATGCTTCAGAAAATAATATCAAATTTGGAATTAGTTAATTACAGGAGTAGAATGGTTAAAAAATATTAAATACTTCTGAAAACGATTTCTTCGAATTTTAGTTATCTGTAAATTCATATTTTTTTCGGCTTTTAAATCGATGACGGCCCTGGAACTGTTTTTAAAATTGCTTCGGGGCTCTGTAATATCACTTAGACAAATGAAATTGTGTATAAAGATGATATATAAAATATTAATTTGTTAAAAAAATGTTAATATTAAAATGCGAATTACTTTTTTATTGATCTAGATGAATTTATTTTAGATTATTTTATATTAGTAGGTATCTGTCACAATACATAGAATATCATAAATAATAGATCATACGAAATTATATATTTACAACGAACACGTAAAAATATTTTGCGGCGCGAACATTTACTAATACGCAATGATTATTCCATATAAATACGTACATTACAAGAATGTTATCACTACTTATAATAATGACATTTCACAAGTACAAATTGTTGTAGAATAAATAAACGTTTTATTAAATGATAAAAATAAATAGATTAAAAATGAAAAAATACTGTATGTCAACCGTTTTACTTACATTCCGTTTTCGATTAAAACAAATATGACGAAAACAATCTTATTGTTATTCCGAGACGATGACGATTGTTTAAAACACGGACACCACGGTCGAAATATAATGATAATCAAATAATACTCGCAAATTAAACGTGCATGTACAATTAGTTTAAATATCGCATACGTTACGAACTCATATTTTATTATTATTTTATTCAGCATACGCGTCGTGTTATGTATTAATATAATAGTTATAACAAAGTGAAGTCGACGTTAACTGTATGATTTTCATTATATCGTGGCCGCATTTCTACATAACCCTGTACTAAACAAATCATCGTCGTACATTATACTGCAGTCCGTATAGTACCCGTATATTTCAGGCCGCACGATGCACCTTGCCGGAGCAAACGTCTCGTTCGAGATTTAAACGCAAACTACGCGGCTAATACGCAGACGAGGAGAGTCTTCGCATATAATAATAATAATAATAATCGCAGCAGCACCATATACCGCGTAACCGGTATACACAAATCATTACACGGCTGTGGATACAGCGACACCGATGGCGGGGCGGTGGCGCGTGGTATCCATGCCTATTTACGCGTGTATGTGTGTGTGTGTGTGTGTGTGTGTGTGTGTGTGTGTGTGTGTGTGTGTGTGTGTGTGTGTGTGTGTGTGTGTGTGTGTATGTGTGTATGTATGTGTGTGTGTGTGTGTGTGTAACATTGCAATATTACGTGACGATAATAATAATTCGATATGTAGCATAAATCCATCATTATTGGAAAACACCCCTTCGTGTACTCAACACAAAGTGTTTCACACCACCCAAGACCCAACTAAAAATCAACCGTACGCGTGTAACCCTGCACCTAAAGAAGAGGATGGCTTCAGTTGTCGATGTCTTTCGAAAAAAAATACCAATGTAAATATCATATACTGTCTTCCGATAATCCGGTAGTTAGTACATTTCGATATATATTACTTAAGGCGTTTTTTTCGCCTCCCATTATCGCCGTACAGTCGCGTATTTATATTTTTACCGCCTTCTAATTTTTTTTTACTCCGTTCATTGCTTGTAAAAAAACGTCTCGCATTTTTCACGTGCACACAAAATATGATGAGCGGTCGAACGCCATAATATGTTTAGTCGTATATCTATATACTACATACATAGTAAGTAGTGTCAAATATAATGCGAGTACAATAGTATATATATATATAGTTTAATACTATTATGTCCTACTCTCTTGTGTATTGCCTTAGCGGCGTGTTTATGATTTTTTATATTTTTTTTTTATTCTCTGAAAATGTTCTAGTCGCCGACCGGTGACCAATCGACGTGGAGATATATACATATATATATATATATATATATATTATCATTATTATTTAATACACGGAACGTCAAACGCGGATTCGCCCATTACACAGGAAATGGCAACCGCATACGTATAATACGTATACATACTCCACGCAGCGGTCGTCGTATCCATCGCCGCGCGCAATTATCGATTTTCCATATACGAAACAGATACGAGTGGTTTTTTTTTTCTCTCCTTAAGCGACCGTGCAAGTGTATGTATTTCTGCTCTATTGAAAACGTCCAAGCGCGGCGAGAGGTGTGGGTAGAAAATTGTAGGGGAAAATATATCATTCGCGCACCATTCGATTTGGTATTTATCATAATATGATGGCCCCCGTGGGTAACAAATGTGCGCGCCATAATACTATATACAAATATATACATACTTTTTGTACATAAAAATATTTGTCCAATAGGTTTGTGTGTGTGTGTGTCATCGCAATAATCGTTTTTGTTCTCTCTCTCCCGCGTTATATATACATATCTAAGTACGCGATACATAATAATACAATGAAAAACACAATGGGATAAACACGCGGATCCTAAAATCGTACAATATCATTATTATGCGTTTATTTTTGTGATATTCCACGATAATTTTCACGTAAATTTCTTATCTGCGTGACACAAAATAGAATATAATATAAAATAATATAAATTATTGTAATAAACCATATAGGTATTATACATAGGCACTGCACCTATAAAAACGTGTGTGACTATCATATTATATTGTACTGCAGCTGTAAATATTATTATTATACTCTTCGTCAACGCTATTTCCACAATAATAATATACCTAATAATACACTTGAATAATAATAATAATAATAATAATAAAAGTAATGTATTGAGATTCGACTACACCGTTCTTGGAGTATATATGTTATACATACACATATATATATATATATATATATATATATATATATATATAGTATAAGAGTATATGCGAATATATGTTTACTATTATCGTCATTATACTTGTTATTTTTGACTCGTAAAAATACGTCCGAGGTCCACATTATACGATCTCAAATGGTCCACTTTGTCAAATAAGTTGACGAATTATACAATGGAGAATACAATACGGATTCTAAAATTACGGTAATTTCTTTACATGTATATGTGTACGAAAAATGAAAGGTTTTTTTTATTTTTATTTTTTATTTCTTTACATTTTATCACTCGATTTGCGTCGTGTACACCAGCACGTGAAATTAATGTGAAATATGTAATAACCGATGTCAGTGTTGAATGACCTGTATTCGTAATTTATGTACAGGGACTAATCCAACGAACTAAGACGACCGTGTGGCGAGTATCATATTGTATATTATAGTCATGCGCGTGTACATTTTTCGCCCGTACCTACGCGCTAAAACTATCGTATTACAATTATGTTTACATATAATTTGTAATATTTATTTTTAACGTTCCAAATTATTAATTTAAAGTGAATCAATAATCAATAACCGTTAATCCGTTCGCATGACGTTACGAATAAAAAAGACGATTTCTTTATTTATATACATAGAAACGAGCCAATGTATTAATAAATACAATAGTCATGACTACTCATATATTATATTATATTATATTATATTATATTATACTATACTATAGTTTAAGGTTTTACGATCAAAATACGTCATTAGCTATTTTAGATATCGCATTAAAAAGTACTATTAAATTTTCATTAGAAATAATACTGTTTTAATATACTAAAGATCAAGAGTTTCCGACCTATGGAACGAAAGCAGGTTCCAGCACGTCAAGCTTTACAAACTGACCCGCCAATTTTACTGATTTATTGTAAATATTATTTCAAATCTGAAAGAAATGTGCACGTGAAATGATTCCAATACTTAGCTCCACTTACTAATATAAACACATGTTTTCAAAAACTGAAATGCGTCAAATCTTAGTATACCTAAGTATAAATAACTTGAGCAACGCTATTGATTGGAACAACAAAGTTTAATGCAAAAAATTAAGAAACCTTAAAATACAAGCAACTTCAAACTTTTCATTAAGGAACATACGCGTATCTCCATAAAACAAATTTTTAACTACTAAGTATATATATATAATTATACATTTTTCTAAAATCTAAATATAACTTATCTATTCTTCGATTTCAATACCTTTCTATCCCATTAAAAAATATCGACTCTCAAGCATACCTACTTTGAGTTTGGTTCACCGTAAAAAAAGGTTGGAGATGAAGATTCCTGCTATAGACTCTATAAAGTTAGATGAAAACGATTTTCAAACAAATCTATAAAATTATATTCGTGATTTTAAAACTCTTCAAATTTTAAAGTTTATACATCTTGAATGATCCAAAATATAGTTTTTAATTAATACATAAAAATTGATGATAGAATAATTTATTCAATACCTAATTTTTTTTTGTGTAACTATTGGAAATATTATCTCAAAACGTAAAAAGAATGTATAATGATTTGCAAATTATTGAAATTAATATTAATTATATGAATATTAATATATATATTATGGAATGTATCATTATTTATAATTTTTTTTTTTTTTTACTTTTGTGGTAAATAACGAAAATTTGATACTTAAAATTGTCGTGCAAATATTTTTACTTATGTGTATTTAATGTATTTACATTCGATTCCACTACTACATAAAACACTCGAGTTACAATAATTTAAATAAAAAATATTCAATGAATTTCGACTTATCGCAAGATATTTTTAGAATGATCAAATTAATTTTTATTGATTTTAAAGTAGTGTAAATAACAATAAGAATTGATACACCAGACAAAGTAGTTTACGAAAAATTAAATTGTATTCCATTATACAATTTCATTTATGACCTTTATTTTAACAACTTTAATTTTTAAAATATAAAATTTGAATTTGAATTTAAATATTTAAAGAAAAGATGTATTTTAAAAGTATAACAATGTAAAATATTTTGAAATTACTACGTACTATATTAAATTAAAAAAACCGGATGGGCCTCGCTCTGCTGTACAGTTAGGGGTGGAGTGCACCTCGCTTATAGGATAGGTCATTATTATAATGGATTTGTTAAATTTGAATGCAATGATAGATATCATTGTATACGAATAACGATTCTGAACCGAGTTCATATGTTTGTCTAGGATATAATACATTGTTATTTATAAACATTGTAAAAAGTATATTTTATTTTGAAACGATAAATATATTTTTCAATTAGGATGGGTTGGCAGTTGCATACAGCGACATAGTTTGTCAGTCTAGAACATTCTACATTATATTATATTTTACATGTAATTTTATGTCAATATTCGATGTTTAAACGCTTATAAAAAAAAATTGTGCCTATGGATTTTAATAATTTTTGAATGACATTAAGAACTACTTCTGTGGAATCTTCGATTAAATTTTCAAGTATTTTGTAGTAGCCAAATTTTTTTTATCACCGATTATAAAAATAAAATGTAAAAAATCGAATATTTTAAATGACTATAAGTGGCTTAAAAATCAATATAATATTTTGAAAAAAATATTGCATAAAAGAAATACCAATCTTAACAGCTGGTAGGAATTTTAAAAATCTGCGACTTATACTTTTTGAATTATAACAAATATTTAAAATCGTCTGAGAATAAATCGCTATTTTATGCAGTTTCGTAAATATTTAAATTTCAAACAGTCATAAAATTTTTTCCTCTAATTCCGGTAGAAATTTTTTTAAAGATTTTTGAAGAGTAGCTTATAGATAACCTAGTGTTAAAATTTTGAACCTTAAGTATGAACAGAAAAAATTTTATGAATTTTTATCTACAAAATAACTTGCAAATTATCGTGATTTTTACATATTTCGTATAAATTGGAACTTTGAGCACTTATAAAAAAAAAAAAATTGTGACTTACGATTTTAGATTTTTTTTTATCAGTTAAGGAATAACTTATAAGAAACCTTGTATTAAATTTTCAAGATTTTCTAGGCAGCCAAAAAAATTTTATCGTTATTTAAAAAAAAAAATACTTAAAAAAATTGAAAATTTCAATTGTCTATAAATAGCTTAATAAAAGTCAAAATACTTTGAAAATTTAATGGTGTATAGAGATCGCTAATCTAAACATTTGGTGAAAATTTCAAGTATTTACATCGATTAGTTTTTGAGTTATAGCAAAATAAAAAATTTGATTATGTCGAAAACTGGTTTTGCGTAAAAACTCCCGTTTTTCCCAAATTTTTTTATGGTTTTTCCCGTCGCATTTAAAAAATATTGGAAATTTTTTACTTTTGACCCCCCAAAGTACCAAATAGATTCACTTTTCTTTCAGAAAAGTTGCTACATAAGGCAATCGAAGCATTTTAACTGCCCCAAAACGTGTCGACAGACACAAAAAAAAAAAAAAAAAAAAAAAAACACACATCATTGTAAAATCAATACATTCTTCACTCCGTTCAGAATCTAAAATATAATGATTAATAAAATACCAAATTTTTTATTTTATCTTGTTTTCCTCCATAATTTATGTTGCTTTAAGCCTTTATTTCTTGTTAAATATAAACAATAGAATACCCAAATTTTTGTTTATCGTTTGTACAATAGTTTATTTGAATTTTCTATCATAATTATTACTAGCAATACTAACTAGGAATATTTTATTCAAAGCAATTAGTTCCGCTACCTGAATTTCTTTATAGTTTATGCTTATTTCAGAACTTGTTTTATCCCTTGGATTATACCACCCACTCTTATTCCCAACCTTCATTTTTTACATTTTTTAATGGCCACGTCCAAACATTTAACCGCTAATTTGAAACAGCCACTGAAGAAAAATTAAACGGAAACAATAAAAACCACAATAAATCAAACCCAGGAAATGAGTAGAAGTTTATCGTCGAATACATGTCCGTTCGGGGCTGAACATTGCTCTGCGGGGTTTTCATCCGTACGAAATCCAAGTAGGAAGTCAATGATTTCACACTCAGCGGGAAGTTTTTGTCAAGACACCCTGTGTTATTAACACATTGATGAACTTCACGCAGCCTTATGATACTTTGAATAATCGAGTTTTATGAGCATATACCCTTAATCGGAATAAACCGAATTCAATTGTAAGAGGAAACATGGGAAGATAATTACTCTATGCGTAGACCGAGGTCAACGAAATATAATGTAACTTAATAATATATAAAATATATTATTTTGAGAACGCAGTAATAACAACTATATAATACTCGTTATTGTACGGTGGTTATTTATTGAATTTGAAAATATTGAAGATATTGCTATTTATAATACTATTTACCTACAGTTGTTTGCGAGATGTATGTATGTCGTACGCGTTTCAAACTAAAATAAAGCTGTGTAAATCAACATTGTTTTTTAAATGCATGCGACAAACATAAATTGTTGGTTAGGGCTATAAGATCCATCAAATCTTATAGATAATTTACAGTGTAAAGATAAGTCATTTTACTCTAGATATATAAAATTTGCTCGTTGAATATATGAATTCTTTAAGCTTAAAACTTCAAGATTTTGAATCTATATAGTTCATGTTCTTTGATTTTAAGTGTTGGCGTATTGGACTAATCGGATTACAAGCGTTTGATTCAAGTTGTTTTAGGGAGTTACCTTATCGATCTAATGTTAATGCTATAATAACTCAGCGGTAAAAATGTTATAAGTCATAATAGTAAATACATTGCATAATAAAAAATGACATATTAATGAAATACGTGTACAGCTTTTTTTATTGTATTATATTATTATTATTATTTTAAACTTGATCAGAGAAAAAAATCAAGTGTTTCATTATAAAAAAAAATATCATAAAAATTGCGTGTCAAAAATAATTTACTCAATAAATGATTCGTGGAATCATAAACTATTTATAAATTTATATCTCAATCCACTTACAAATTTCCAAAGAACTTTTAGTATCTTTCCATGCAGTAAAATATTCATACTATTGTTTTACTTGAAATGTATTCTATAGTATATTACCTTATTGTATTACATGTGTTGAAATTAATTTACAATATCGTTACTTGACCCTTATACATTTTTATAATCATAATTAAGCTTATTACAAAGAATCAATTAACAAATTTACTGCAAAATAGACAATTTTCAAAATTAAATATTTATTTAACTACATTATATTTATAATACTATCATACTTTAGAGGTTGATTTTCAAAAGTTTTCATAATATTTGGTATTTTGGTTATTTTAAACATTTCAATTCAATAGCTTATAGAGTTAAAAACCTGGAAAAATCAATAGCCTACATATTTTAGTTACTAACTCACGATGAAAACTGCGACCTTAGTTAGCCACAAAATTTCATTCATGCATATCGTTTAATTTTAATAGAATTTCCATCTGAATATTTTAGTAAAATTAAACCACTACCTACTTACATATTGTGAGCATGTTCCTCGAGGGTTATATAAAACATGTATACTGTTATATCATAATAAATAATAAATGTGAATATTGCATGATATAAAACATTGTGTATCATATCACACATTGCATGTAGCACGAATGTGGGTTGTTTGAACGAAATAAGTTTTAATTTGTGCATGGAATATACATATAATCAACGTATTCATAAATGTACATTTTAAAAACGTAAAAACGGGGTTGGAAATTGGGACCAACCGGTGATCGTAAAAAAAAAAACGAATAAATAAAACCGTACTCACCGACGATTGGGCCATAAATTAATTATTCCAATCGTACCTTTATAACTGTACTATTTATAACTGCACTAAAAAAGTATAACATTTCGAACACAATTAAATTCAGTCACCGACAGTAAAAATATTAAAACGCAATAGTTATAGGTAATATTTTTATTTTTTATTCATTATAAAAATATTTAAATGTGGGTGGATAAAATTAATGACTATAGATTATCATAACCAAAAAAATGAACATATAAGCATATCTAGATACATTTTAATAACATTTTATAGATAATTGTATTCAATATTTGATTATAGGTACTAATTAATGAGATATAAACATAAAAGTAGAATACATATTTGTGTTACTACTTATTACTATTACTACTATTATTATCAATATCAATTATATTATCCAATAAGTGGAAAGTATTTTTATTTTTAAAGCTAGCATATATATGTCTTATTATAATACAAGTCTACATAGTTTCAAATGAAATTGAAGTAAAATAATATTTATCAAATAATCTTCAGGCATATTTACTATTTAAAGCGTAAATCATTGTATTAAGTAATTAAAAGAACATATTAAATACACAAGTGTGTAAATGTATTTTATAAATTTAAAAAAAGTAAAAATAAAAACCGGTTCCATTATGTCATTTGTTAAAAATATTTATTATTAAAATTTCAAATTTGTTATAATATACGTCCGTGTAAATTAATGAGAACCATGAAAATCTGAAAAATTGGACTCTCAAAATCCAATCAAATAAAAACCCAACAGGTAATCTGTGAAAATAATCGCTTTGTGTAGTTTTTACAATAATCACTAATCAGTAATCAGTATTATGTACATTTTGTATACTCAATAATTTCAAGCCAACGTAATTTCGAGCTTTTGTTGATTACATCAGGTATAAATTATTAGTTATAAGCATAAAAAACGATATATATATATAAATATATATCTACGTTAGTTCTAGTAAGCATCAAAACATATCGATTTCTATATATCTAAATTAAATTGCGAAACAAGTACCGACATTTGATTGTTCTGATGACAGATTGTAGATAAAAAAAGAAATATGAGATACATAGGAGTGGTCAGGCTTTTATAGCAGGTGCTGTTGAAATGCTGGAAAAGTCTTCAAAAGTTTGCAATAAATTTAACACTGGCATTTTTACACGATTAATAGATTTTTTCACAGTACTGTTATAGTGTTATAATCTATAATAACATACTACTCGTTGAGAGTGTGTGTATTCAGAGATTATGAAACCATGGTACTGATAATAACTATCAAATTGTTTAATATTTCACATTCTATAATCGTAGATAACTGTGGTTAACTACAATCTACACCTATGTGATAGTGTAAGACATACACGCCATGGTGTCAATGTCAATGTAGGTAATATTCGTTATTATCAACTAGAAACGAATTTATTTAATATTTTTCATCAAATAAAATAAAAGTCCAGTTATTTTATATTTTAACCAAGATACCAATAAACTGATGTATCAATTTTTATAAATGATAATCTAAAATAAAGATTCAGTTATTCTTATAACCAGAATATTTTCAAATTGTTTATAATGGGGGTGGGCTAACATTTTTCTAAAAAGTAAGTGATTTTACAATATTATAAAAATAAATATTAGGTATGAATTAATAATAAATAATAAATTAATAATTATATTATTTTATTATTATTATAAACACAAATTCAGAGTTATTTATAATAAAAAGATAAGCTTTTTTTTTTTTTTTTTGTCGGTTCATCAATAATTTTTTCTGTTTTTATTTAATAGTTTTTAATCATTGATAACATCGCTAAACCATAATTTTTTTTTCTAGGGGGGGGGTTCAACACCTGGGAACCTTCACCGAAAATTTTCCACTGTCTATAGCCAGAAAAACTTATATGCACACCTTTAATGGGATAAATATGAATTTATAATGTGTTGGTATAAATTTAAAAAAAATATATTGACAATATTGTCTACTTTTCAATTTCATCAAAATCCAAATCCTATTATCTATAGGTCTATTTTTTGTTACCAATCAATATATATATATATATATATATTTTCTTAAATTTTGATTTACCTACAGAGTTATATGGTCCTCATGTGAAATTGAACAATAAAACTGAAGCAAAAGTTACGTTTCTATTACTAGCATGGTAAAACTGAACTATAAAAGTACAATTATACTATAAAAGTAATACCTAATGTCAACAATCTTTTTATTTAATTAAAGGAAATATAACTATATATAATATTATATTAAGAATTATATAGAATATAATTATTCAAGATAAATCATTTTAGTACAATTTGTACGAAATAAATTATTAACACGCGATCGCATAATACAATTTAGGTCAATTTCTTAAGCAAACTTAGTAACTTACAATACTTATAATATTTCTATGCAATAATAATTATAATGTTCTGAACAAATCTGAACCCTTTGAACACATCGCACAATAAAATGTACAATTTGTTTGATATAATAATCATCTATGTAATTATGTAGAATATACAAAAATTGAATATACAAATAAACAATAAGTATAAATTTAGTACTATGTAGAAAATGAATCATTTAACAGCAATTCGTCATCCACTGCGTACGATTACGGATGAAATATTTTTATTTTTCAATCGTGTGAATTAGAAATAAAATAATGACATAAGAATTATACACATGCTTTATTGTGATTGAAAGATACCACTTCGTTTTTCACTATTTCACTAGTAAGGTTATCCTTACTAGTGAAATATAATATAATATAATTATACTGATCGAAATTATAAAATTACTCCATTTAGATATAGGTGTAAATAAATTTAATTTATACAACATTAGTTGTACACAGGTCAAAAAATTTACATATTCTATACGTGTAAAAAATAAAACGTCGAATCGCTGTAGAAATAAAATTATTTTTCTTTATACCTTTGTATTACCGACAAAATGATTAAATTAATTTTAACAAATAATAAAAAATCAATCAGTATTAACATAACATATGCTAACAACGTCTGGTGGTAGATAATTAATTTCAATCGTCATAAGGGATGATACCAATGTTTCACGAAAATGTCATCGATTACACAAAATGTACTGAACACTTTCCGTAAAAATAGTATATATATATATATATATATATATATATATATATATATACCTACATAACAAGTCACGTAATAATTTTCTATCAAAATGTACATTTAATTTTTAAAGACGCATAAAATCGATTTGGTATTATTTTGTATTGTCCCTCGATCACCTCACGTCACCGTGCACGTATCGATCGTAATCGACTTATCGAAAACAATAAATACAAAACATATACTATATACTTAAAATCCATACGTGCTCGAATCACAAAAGCGCAAATATCATGTACATACATATTATCATACCATTTAAGTGTATGTATATATAGGACGTGGAAACGAAACGTAAATCACGGTACAAGACGGCGGGGATGCATCGTTTCTGGACGCGTGAAGTCAACAGGCTGTGCCTCCGGACACGATAGAAGTATTATAATAACACACATCGCTCGGATACACGAACAGGTATCGTCGGGCCGACAGCCGCGAAAAACGAAATGCATGTATACGGCGCTCGTGTCCATCGATTATATAAATTTAAATATTCGGCGGCCGGCTCACTCGTGTACAAGTACACGCTAAACACACATGCGTGAGTGTATATACGTACAATACGCAGACGGGATTAAAACCCATTATATTATTATCATCACGGGTTTAGAAAAGAAGAAAAAAAAAGTGTAAAGACAAAATAAACTACAACAAATTTCCACGTTTTTATTTTTGATAAATGTTTTACGTAGGTATTAACATGGACTTGTCGTCCTCTTGTCGCCGCCGCCGCCGCTGCAGCAACCACACATATATATATATATACATAGTATATAATATAGCATACGTATAAGAACCGGCGGAGAGACATGTTGATGGGTCAATTTAAAAATCGTATAATTTAATTGAGTCGGTTTCGATGTACTCTTTTAACTATTCAAATCACGTGGCTGATATAATGCTCCGTACGGCGGCGGTTGGTTGCTGTGAGGCTGTATCGCAACGGACCGACGACGGATCGCGGCGACGGGAGGAACGGCGTTGAATCGAAACAAACATTAACTGGATTGTATGTTACACGGTAATAAATTAAATGGTAAACACTCTCTATATAATATAGTGTGGACACAAAGGGGCTGTTGTACCATTATCTGACAAGACCAGTTGTCGCCTACAAATTTCATTGACACCGTCGTCGTCGCAACAACAGGTATGTGTTGTATTCTTTCGACCACGTCGGCCGGAGCGGGGGGTCACCCCACCAACGCCACCGAAGGAGTATAATATAAATGTACAGACACCGCCGCCGATCGCGGATCGACCTTGCCCGCGGAGTGTTTTTTTATACGATATGTGTACGCATAATAACGTCAATACACCATTATAACACGATATATTAAATCAAACGTGTGTGTAAGTCGCGGACGAGTAGAAAAAACGAAAAATGCGTGAGAAAGAAAGAGAAAGAAACATAGATAAGAAAATTCAACCAGACATTAGTACATCTATCCATTACTATATAGTGATTGAAACAATTATTTAATTAGGAAGATATTATATCGTAACAATAGAATACTATGATACGTTTATGTGAAATGAAACGCGCAGTAAAGGCGTGTGGTAAATTAGTATCTTATTAAATATCGTACTGCCGTTTGCCAGTAGATATATACCAACGAATACGATACACTGATCCTACTGCTATTTAATGAGAAGGAAGACCATGTTATTTAATGGTGCAAAATTTGTCGAGAAAATAAAACTTTTCATAGTCAAGAAAACAAAGTAGGCACTTAAACACATGCGTAAATTAACACAGTTTAGATTTTCGTCTGTGTTTTTTTTTTTTAAATAGTAATCCATTTCATAATAATATTTATAAGCTATTCGATTTTAAATCATGAGGTTTCTTAATAGTTTTAAGATAAACCTATGATTTTTTCCTATTTAAACTTTGATCGATAGTTAGACTAATAAACTACGAAGAAAACATATTTTTCTTTCGATTAAACAGAATTTTTAAACGAAAAATATTGGATTTAAATACTTAATTGCTATTTGGTGGATAAACTGTAATATAACAAAAGTTTAAAGTTATTGTTTCACCCAGGGAGCTGAGTATTTAGATAGATGGATTCTAAAATGTTTATGAAATTCCTTGTTTTTGTACAAGAAAGATAGAAAATTTTTTTCGCCACTAAATACAAAATGTCTTAATCCGATACTGTCGCGCATGTTAAGTCCTCCTTACCGCCACCGCTACAAACACGTTCATTCGCAGCCGACTTTATATATATATATATGTATATATACAGTTGTCTTGCGCGGTTGTATTTACTCGTATATGTATATTTATTATGTTTATGGTCTGCGCTAACCACGCCAAATCGATCGGCTCGTATAGATATTAGCGGAGTTTCATGAGCATGTTCCACACCAAACGCCTTGAAATTCAACGTCAATATATTATATAACATGTATGCATGTAGGTATATTATATATTTATATAAACTGTGGCATGCGCGCGTGCGTGCATGTGTATGTATGTGTGTTTGTGTGTGTACTGTATACGAGGGAGATAAAATAAAATATGTATATAATATACATGGTGTTCGACTGAATTGCCACGGAACGCACATCCCGACTGCATATAATGCATTTAAAAGTTTTAAATGGATTTCGAAAACGACTTCCAGAACGTTTTCAAACGTCAAGTATTGTTGCACTGTACAGACGTGTACATATTATATATACTACATACGTGAAAATAAATCAGTGTGTAGGGACGGTGAAAGATTGGTATGTCTGGAAGCGTAATGAATTCCACGGATCACCGTGATATGGACAGTGAAAAAAAATATGTAATTTTTATTTTTCTTCAATTAAAGGAACATTCATGTTCCGATAAGAGAGACTTTATGGTATGCGCAAAAGTAATCAGATCGTGTAGATAACGTGTAACTCATACAAGAACGATTCGATGCAATTAATAATTGTGAATTCAGAGCACACTCTCGGTTGTTGAGGTTCAATAGATACTCACGACTTTGTCGAGAGTTTTCGTGACTAAAACGTTACATCCATCTTACGGATCTTGGCATTTTGAAGGGGTTAATCGATTTCGATATCAGTTTTCTCACGTGTATTGAACTTGTCGTTATGTCTCAATAGATTATAACAAATGATTTTTGTGTACCATACATATATATATATATATATCGTGTAACTGTTGGTATAAATAACGTATAATGTTTCAAGATAATATGTTCTGAAAACGTTGTGTTTCTTCTTACATTTACGGTCAAGTGTTCGAAGTACAATTCAATGTTTCATGCAATCGTAATATCTTTAGTCATCTAACCAGAAAAAACTGCACTGTCAGACAGTGGCGCCTATGGATACGCTGAATAAACACACTTTAGCAATAGGTAGTAGAAAAACCCAGATTTTTAAGTATCATGTATCAATCCTGATGTACTTATGTTCTAACATGCGAATAATATTTCTAAATACTATAATTGTATTATATAATGTAAACGATGATAAAATACAAGACCGATTATACAAAAGCACTACAAGATTTTAACTGTAATTACAATTTACAATATAAAATACCGTGGTTAATATTTTCTTTTTATTGAAATATATATCAACTCTTCTATTTTGCACTTTATGTTATTTATTAACGGCTTTTTGATTTAGATGAACTAGACACCAATATTATCCAAATACAGTTATAATATAAATAGTTTTTAGGTAGGTAGATGATATTCCTGACACATACTCGACGACGATAATTTAATGTATACTATATTAATTAAATATCTTTATTTTATTGTAACTTTTAATATTATGTATAAACTACGCATAATATATTGTGTATATGAGTTTTATATGTTTCAATATAATAATTATTAGTAACTCGTTTTTTAATACATATGTTTTTAAATATTTAGTAAAACTTTCTCAATAAAATAAAATGACCTAACTTCATTATGGAGCAATAATTTATAATGAGTCGTATCGAAAAGTAATAGCCACTTTACCCAAATTGAGTTTCGAGAAAAACCAGTTTAGATTCATCTTCTTTATAGAATAACATATCACTGCTATCAATGTTTATTTTATATTATAACCACATTAAACATCACGTAATTTCTAACAGTGTTATAAAAATTCATGAAATTTACTTAATTTTCCTACTGGATTTATAAGTAAACAAACATTTACGGATACCGTCAACAGTTACAATTCTTTACTTAAATTTTAACTATGGATTCAATATCAATTAATATCAATAATTCAATTGCCTTCAATGGGTTCAATACATGGAATTTACTCAAATAAGTGTACATCGAATATGTAATAGATATAATAATTACATTGTTTTCATATTTTTTTGTGTTACAAATAATTAAAATAAAATTTTATATAAAAATATTTCTAAAAACTTATCATAAAAGAAACATATTTTTTATCATAATTCATAATTATATTTATTTTACTCTGTCATATTTAATGCATACTCATTTTACTATTCATTTTCAGGCGCCAATTTTATTTAAAATATAATGTTCAAAGTTCTAAAATAAATTGAAAAAACTTTATAGCATAACTACGTGCATATTCATCTATTGTCATCATATGTTTGTATTTTCTAGCCAACTATAATTTCTATTGACGCATATTTAATTTTGAAATTTGAAATTTTTGGATAATCCGAATTAATTTAGTTAATCAAAATCTTTATATAAACACAGCGAGGGAACGATTCTCCTCTACTCTTTTTATTTTTATCTTGCGTATCCCGACTAGTTTACTATCAGGAAAAGGAACGAGGAGGCGGCGGCTCGGCTCGGGTATTTGCTCCCCACGGGTTTGTGTTGAATAATTTTATATTTGAAATGTAGCTCTTAAATTGTTAAGTTGAGCTCTTCTACTTAATTTTTTTTCTAATTCGAGCACTTATGATAAATATATATTTAGATATTATAGTCACCGAGCATTATATTTTATTAATATAGAATGTATGTATACTATTTTTCAATTTAATCAGTTGAACTTTTAAGACTATACGAGTATAGAAAACCTTAAATAATTTTTACATATGATTCGATATGGTAGTTTTTAAAAGCATATGCATTTAAATATGATAATTTTATGTAACATCAAATTATTTTAATACGATTCTATTGAATTAGAAAATAATATTATATTATTTACCAATAGTTCCATTAGACGAGAATGGTGCGCAAGCTGCAAGAGGCAGGGTCAATTTCATATTGTTACCAGTACCACCGATAACGATTGCTGGATCAGGAGGCGACGTTTTCATATCTCGACAAAGACTGGACACGGAAAAGTCTGTACACTTAGTTACTGATGTGGAGTTGGCCATTTCGCAAAATATTTAAATGATATTTGTTCACTGCTCGAGAATGTTATTCAAGTACACAGAATTTCGTTACACTGAAGGTTTCTTGATATTATAACTGTCAGAAGATGAAGTCTGAAATCATAAAAAATTTACCTCGTGAATGCATTTTATTTATTATTAGTCAGTTCAATAATTAAACGCTATATTTATGTATGAATTAAGAAATTATTTTATTTTATTCAAAATTAAATGATGACATTTAATTGTATTTAAACCACGAATAAGTGTGATAAATTAATATGATTATTCATATTTTTAAATATTATTTTCTGTAGTGCTTAAAATTAGTTATAACCAAATATTGAATCAAACGTTTTTTTAGAAATAAATTTTTATACGATTTAAACTTTTTGTAGACTTTTTAATATTTGTGATATTGTTAGTAGGTACACCTTGTTAAATGTACAAAACTAGTATATACTTTATGATTTCATATTATTTAATAACATTATTTTTAAAATTGTATATATTTCTTTATAGTTTTGAATAATATATTATCATTCTTAATATTATTATTATTTTCATCAACCCTCAATTCAGAATAATTTTTTGAATAAGATGTTTAATTATAACTTATTAATATCTACAGGTTATGTAACTAACAAAATCAAAGATTAACACCCAATACCAGTGTCAATATCCATTATTTATTTTATTTTATCTAATTTGTTTTTAACATTTTATTAAATAATATTAAATGCAAAACCATTTGTAGGGAAAATAAATCATTTTTTTTTTAAGTATGAGTAAGAACAGTTTTTAAATTTAAAAATATATTATAATTTTATTGTTTATAATTTGTCTAGATTTACATAGTTAAAAAAAAAGTAAAATAAAATAACAACTATAATAAATGTTATTGATTCAATAAATAAGTTGAGAATCTTTTTAATGGATTTTGCTTGAAGACTTACTTTGAAAGCTTTTATTCTTAGTGATGTCCACTATTTTGGGAGTTGTTGGTGTAAGTGTGTTGATGTGCTTAATTTAATATTTTTTTAAGTTCATACAATATTTTTAATACTCGAACATGAATAATTTTTTTTAGAAAATCTTAATCTATTGCATTCGAAGTTCATATTAAAAGTTAAAGCTTAGGAAAAAAAATAAATAGCCATCTTAAAAAACTAAAAGTAAAATAAATACATTTTTAAAATTAGGTTATATTTTAATTAATTTTATATAAACCAAAGAAAAGGTAAATTCTTATATTTTTTTATAAAGAACGAATATTACTATTTATTTGCTCAATTCAATATTTGAATTAACTTTATTTTTACTACAAGAAAATACAGTATAGATTACGAAATAACTATCTATACAATTTTTATTTCAATTAAGTATATTTATATAAGTAAATATAAAGATTTCCTTGAGGATTTTTACAGTAATTACCAAAAAACATTTGAGTTCCCATTTTTTTATTTTTATATGCTTTGATTCATTGACATAATACCTTTAATTCTTCCCAGATAAAAATAGTAATTTGAATTTATTCAGAGTAGGTTATTGATGTATAAAAAAATAGGTATTATAATTATAGTAAATTCTTTTGAGACACATGTTTGTGTTTTATGTATTTCAATAAGACATATTGAATAATTGATAGAAAAAAAAATATATTTATATATATATTCTATTTCTAGCCAAAATCCATAAATTTCAATCGTATATGGTATAAAGAGTATAGTGTAAAAAAATTGTACATAATAAGTATAATTTTTCTATAAAATCAACAAAAACATTGTAATAGTCTTTAAACAATTTAATTTATTTTAATGTACATCGATATATTGTGGCACCTCAGAATGCACAGTAAAATTTCTAAAACG
Source organism: Sipha maydis (assembly GCA_034509805.1). Classification (NCBI taxonomy): domain Eukaryota; kingdom Metazoa; phylum Arthropoda; class Insecta; order Hemiptera; family Aphididae; genus Sipha; species Sipha maydis. The sequence goes on from JASXSY010000274.1 coordinate 524,478, forward strand.
TTTCAGAACAATTTTTCACAATGAAAAAATATGAAATATAATACATTAAATGTAAGTCAAAAAAAATAAATATTTATCCTCCATTTTATATCATTATATCATTACAAGTCAAATGATAGTACCAATTATTTAAACGAAATTGGCGACAACGTCAAAAGCTGTAGTATGCCTTAATCAAATCATTGGAACGTGTTTTCTAGCCTATGTTATACTGTAAATTCGTATGTTTGATTATAATATACATAAATAAATATCTTTTTACTATACTATATACCAATGACTAGTGTAGGAATTTACATAATATTATATCATAACACAGATTAAAATCTTATGATTTTTGTAAACTAATCTCGTTATAATTTACAAGGAGTGTGAATTGAATTGTATTTAACCTTCTGAATATTAGATACATAAAGTTATTTATTTATTTTATTCAATAAATTATGTAAAAAGAAAAATAAGGATAAATGTTTTATCACCAAAACAAAAAACATTTCTTCGTCTATGTAGTATTATAGTATATACTATTAGTAAAACTTCTCAAGTTTAAATCATTATACTAATATATATATATATATATATATATATATATAATGTTATAAAGCTACAATCATAGTTGATGAACACTATAACAAACCATGTGAATAATTTTATTATTTTGTGTTTTACGTGTCAAAAATTAGTTATCTATACTATGTAATTATTGCAGTATAGCATCTATGATGATAATATTAGGTATAAAGCATGAAAACTGTACTCATCGAATTTTTAAATTATACCATTTTTCCTAAATCCATTATTTCTGTTTATATTTGAAAAACTTTAAAAGACAATGTAAATCTATTTATCTACATAAAACATTTAAAAATACGCACATGCCTGATTTGACTGCATTCTACATCAACTACAAAATATCAAACTCAACATCGCTTTATTTAATTAAATCAAATGATAAAAATTAAAGACAGAACCGTTTACGTCTACAATTACAATGTTATAGATAAAATCTGACAATGGAAAGATATAAATGGTTTAGTACCAGTCCTACACAATGATAAGATGTTTTTATATTTCCATTGTATTTCTGTTATTAACGAATAAACGGTGCACTGAAAGAAAGCCCACTTAAATCGAATAGAAAACTGTACACAACTATATAATCATATATTGAGGTGTTAAGAAAAGACACGTATAAAACGATATGCTCGATTTGTGAAAAAAATAACGTTATTCCCTTCTATATTCTATCGTGATTAAAAGAATTGCCGCCGCTTACCGTGCCGATTTTCAGGTAATTTATTAAACGTTTGCGATCAATGGCGATATTAACTCGTGATGATGTAATAACGATCAACGCAAACTTATTTTCACTCTATTCTTGAAATTGGTTCCGATTTTCGTTTGAGAAATGAAATAATTGCTTCTATATTATCGATACTTTACCAGAGTACGAGCTAGTAAAAATATAATGTAACAATACGGCGTGTAGCCGAATACAATATAGTTAATAATAATCGAACCAAACTCATAAAAACTGTATGAGAGTAAAACACTAAACGAGAAAACATTGATCATGATTTTACAAACGTAAACGAGGTATGACAAAAAAACTACCGGAATAAAAATTATTGAAAAAAAATATTGAGATAATACTCAATCACGTTATTCCAGTCGCAAGTTAATATTTTATTTTAGTCACAAATGTCAATTCGTTGAAGTCTTATACTATTGTTGTCTCTGTCGTTTTTGTCACATTGAATAAATTAAAATAGCTTGTTAGAATCAAAACTCAGATAATTAGCAATTAAAACTTTTGAAATGATGAAATATATATTTTAAGATGAAGAAATGAGTAGATATAAAACATTTGAATGAAAAAATGTTTTTTTAGACGTTTGTGATGCGATGAATCACATTCTAGTCCACTCCTAATTTTAATAATATTAAATGATGTCTGAAGTTTTAGAAATTATTGGCTTGGATTGACGAATGATGATAAGAGAACGTTCTAATGTGTGTAACGTTTTTTATGAATAATGGTAAGCTATTTTAACTGAAGATTTATACTCTTTAGGAGTCTGTGCAAAATGGTTCCAAAATCATTGACATAAGATCAAAAAACTCACAGAGTTGCAATTTGTTAAAATTTAAATGAATGTGCAAAAAATGACCCAATGTTTATTAAATATATTTAATAACTAAAACATAAATGTATGGTTATAACATGGAAACCTAACGCAAGTCGTTAAGATGGACATCTGTAACGCTACCAAAACCCAAAAAAAACTGGCATTCGTGTAGCAGGTGATCGACTACTTCTTTTTAGGTGTATCAGGTGATCTACCGTACTATACAAGGTGATCTACAATTATTATTACCTATTATTATCTTATATTAGAGCTTATATTAAGAACTACACTTATTCCAATAATTTAAAAAGAAATACTTCCAGAACAACAATCATGTCAGATGAATGAAAACTATATACAATTTTACAAAATACAGGTTATAATCACTTGACTGTAAATAATTCTAAAAATTTTGTCGACCCGCTAACAAGAGCCAACCCAGACAATAGAATGCATTTGGTCACACCTTAAAATGAAAATACTTCGAAAAATGCATGGCACTTTTACCTCGTCATCTGATTGAAGCATAGTGGAGATCAATTAATCCTCAAAATACATTTTTAAAATTTTTAAATGATACTAAAAACATTTAATGCAATTGAAATTATTATAAAATTTAGCTAATTATTTTTTATTTTCATATTTGACGAATATTTGTATGGTATGACTTACTCGTAATAAAAAATATAATGTGTTGTTATACTATTAAAACGTAGATCACTCGTTCTGAATTCGCAGATCACCCCTCCGCGGTAGATCACCTGCTACACGAATGCCAAAAAACTTTTTCCAAATTCGAAGACTATGCTGATTACGTTTTTGATATAAAGAGCTTTTTTTATTTATTTATATTTATATATATATACATTTGTTTAAACTGGTCAAACGTTTGATCAAATGAGTTTTGATGAAATCTAGAGGAAGAATCCGAAAAAACGTCTAGAACAGTTGTTAGTGCCCAATCATGGTTGTTGCATCACAACGTACCAGCTCATTCCGTCTAATCCATTTCCGATTTTCTAGCTTATAAACAAATTTCAGTTGTACTACAGCCCCTACCCCACATCCACCCGTTAAATTAACAATTACATTTACTCACACATTCAAAATATCGTAGTCTATGGGTGAACAAAAATAAAAATATTTAATTTCCACGATACATTTAAATCAATGTTCAGAATATACCAATAATTAAAATCCCGTGCTCAGTCGCAGCACTTTACGCGACAAGCAGTAACAAACGTTCGTACGGAACTTAGTATGCAGGGGCGGACTGAGGTCCTAATGGTGGGCTATAAGTTTTAAAATTACCAATCAAGCTACTCATGTTACAATTTTTATTTTAAATAAAATAATATTTTAAAGAACTTATATTAAAATGAAAACAATTCTACAGATTTATACTCGGCTAAATCTAACATAATAAAATAAAACAAATTACTTCCATATTAACAATACGATTTTAAAACTAATCATAAATTCCAAAAATGAATCTAATAATAACTTTCACAGCCTTCATGGCTGCAGTCTGACTGTTCCGGTTGTTTTATTTTTGAAAATAGTACTGTGATATTGCGTTCTTCGTTTTCGCGGTAATGAACAAATTGAAAAATTATTAAAAACAACAAATATAGTTCAAAGCCCAAAAGATAAAATTTCTAGAAGGACCCGGGTGGGTATGACCACCTACCCGCCTTGCCAGTGCGCCCCTGTCGGTATGCAGTAAGAAAAATTGCGTATCGCAAGCGTAAACAGTCGTATACGGCGATTTCGCGTGGTGACACTTACGTGACTCACGACGACGGCGTTCCGCCGGCTACTTCGGTTGTCCGTGCGGCTCGCGTGGACCGATCGATCGGCGGTCGCGGTGCAGCATGATGATGTAGACCTTTCGCGTTAGGAATTCGATTACTGTCGTGCGGATGCGGCTGTACCGAAACCGCGAGAGCGACTAGACGATAGAGACAACAAAAGAAAAAGAAAAAACGGATCGGCGTCGCGGGTCGTTCGTCGACCGCGCACTGCGCCCGCGATGGTCGCCGTACGTGAACGGTACGCTGCGGCGGACACGGACAACGAAATCAGCGATCGTGTGCCGGAACCGGGAGAATGTTGAACCGTACGGGCAGCACTCTCGACGTGAAATATCGTTGTTGCAAGTGAAAACGGACGAATGAGAACTCGGCCGTGGTCGACCGGACGCGTCCGCTCGTCAAACGTAGACTACCGGCTACTGCGGGCACGGAGCACCGTGTGTGTGTGGCGTGGCGACGCCGCGGCGAGAAGAAGGGGCGCGCGGCTACCTGCGGCGGCGGAACGAGTACGTGCGGTGCGCGTGCGCGTGCCGATAATAACGGGTACAGTCCGCCGGCCGCGGGTGACGGGTACGCGCGAGCGGGCGAACGGACTCGCGGCCGGGCGTCTCCCGCGGGCCGCCGGTGTCCTCCTCCTTCCGGCCCGGGCTAATCGGCCGCCGACCGCCCATCGGCCACTCCCAGTCACCGCGCGAGACGACGGCGCGCGCCCCGCTCGCTCGCGGACTGCCCATCGCCGCGCGCGGCCCGCTCCGCCGCCACTTCCACGCGGCCGACCGCCCACCGGACGCGCGCGCTCGAAAAAACCGTCCGCGGCCGACGCGCCCTTTCGGGGAACCCTCCGCCGACCCGGACGCGGGCGCGCGCGCGCTTTCCCAAATCCTCGTGCGTTTGTCGTGCACAACAACGTCGTCGCTATATGTATACCGATTACCGGGTACGCGGTGCAACGTCCAGCGCGTTGTATGCGTACACACAACGCGCTAAGTATATACACATGAACCTCCATTAGACGTATTAATAATAGATACGTGCACGCCAACGGATCGCGTTTTCCTGTGCACGTGGTGTACATACATTTTTTATGGATTTTTATTATTTTTTTTTTTTTTTTTTTTTTTAATTCAGTGTATACTTCTATCTAGCAAATGTCGGGTTATAACCTTTTTCATTTTTTCATCGTCCCCGCCTAATTAGATACAATACACATATTTCGATTATAATATATTATACATACCTATATATACCTGTACACCTCCTATTTAATAATTCGTATACCCGCCGCGCGTATTGTCCATACATCAATGTTATGGGTAAACTGAACGTTTTGATAACGTATTATCGTAATCATACGTATAGGTACACGTTACATCATTATATTATTCACCATTAGTTACAAAGTACCAATTACAGGTGTATTAGGTTTATTTGTTAACTGTGTGTAATTGAAAATATCCATTTACCGTCTTGTTCGTTGCTACACTAACAATCGAGAAAATGTATAAAACTAATTATATCATGTAAAATATACATGTACCTACCACCAACCACCATTTATAAGTTGGATTTATATTTTAAGAAATAAACTGGGATTTTTTTTATGAACTAATCCACCCAAATTAAAGTATCAATATTAAAATAGAAATCTTACAACCGTTGTGATCTTATTTACACTATATGTGATACACAAATATTTGAAATTTACTCTGTCAATAAACAAATATCTCTATACTTAATAATATTATCAACTTATCAAAAATTAGATTTACATAGAAATTGAATAATACTTCAAGTACAAAAACTTTGAAGTTAAATTTATAAAAAAAAAATAATTTAAATTCATTCGTAAAAACAGGAAAAACCTACACCCAATTTAGAAAACATTTTAGGACGACAAGACGCATAAAACTGAAATAAAAATAATCTTATACAAAAATTAATGTAATAGGTTACCCTCTATTTAAGTCTTAATTCATAATATAATGTTCAATTATTGAATCGAAACTTAAAATCTACTAAAATACAAGTGACTCTTGTAAATTTCGACGAAATCCTAAATTATAATTATCGACTGAAGTTTCAAAAAAATCAATAAGTTAAAATATTTAAAAACTAAGGTAATTACGAGTATAACAGTTATTTATAATTATAAAATAATTAATATTATGTTAGACATTACACCAATCATTCATTAAATTTGACATCAAAATTATTCTACTTCTGAAATAAACACTAGCGAAAAAGTCACGCCAATAAATCATCCCTTTTCCGTCTTTTAGATTATGAATGAAACAAGGATTAGTTTTATAATTATGTATGTGATTTTGTGTAATTGTGTACATTATTTCAATTAGAAGAATTGCTCCGATCATTATAATCACCGGAAGTTTCCGATAGAAAATTATGTCAGTTGGTATTTTCAGGATGTCAATCTATTACTGAATTAATACATTTTATAAAGTTGGTAAAAACGCAAAAAAAAAAAAATAAAAATAAACTTCGACCAATATAAAATTTCTAACTTGGCACCACCTAGTATTTTGGCATGCATGATTATATCTTAAATATAAATATAGCTTATTTTTCTTGGTGATTGTTTACTTAATGTTTTAATGAAATGCGAAAAACCAATTCATTTTTGCAATTGTTTTTAACAATACCTGAAAAAAGGTGCATTATTATTTATATAATAGTGTAATAATTGTATAATGTATATTTTAAAAACCCCGTTGACCATTCATATCATATTAGGGAACGAGTTTCTTATTAAAGACGGAATGGAAGGATAGCCACTGGTTAAATCCAGAGATTCGATAACTTAATAACTAACACAATTCTAATTCTTCATAAGTCTCTATAATACAGTATAATATAATATAATATATAAGTATATTTACTATAATGTCAAATAATAGTAGCAAAAAAGTATAAATTATTTTGAACAATTGGTTATTCTTAGAAATATCCTTATTTAAATTTATACGTTTTAACTATATGAAATTATTATTAAATATGCTAGGAGTTAAAATATGAATGTATTTAGTGGAATTTTATAATTTCTAGAGCTAATTTTTATTTATATTTAAACCGTTTTTTATATGAAACATTTTTGTAAAGAAATTTAAACTAGTTGAAAAAGTTTTTTTTAATTAAGAATTTAATCAAATTTAAAAATTAACTATCAAAACGGGACTTCACTATTTTACTTTACTCTACTATACTAATTAAATATAAGAAAAAAAAATCTAATTTTTAAATTTTATTTATAACTTTCACATAATTCTGTTGCTAAAATTGTATGCATAATAAATATTATATGTACAATATTTTATCAAATTTACAAATATTTATTACATGTGTTTAATATGTTTTATTTATTAAAAATATATGAACTTTTCAGTAGCTTATAATTTATACACCTATAATATCAAAAACACATACCTTCTTACTAAATACGCACTCATCTCGTTAAAAATGATTTTTATGCGGTAAACATTCGTGAATCACTGAGTTATTTACAATTGTTTCGTAAAAGTATACGAATGGCTCTGCTTAACTGTTTAATCGTACTCGTTATGATACATTTTAATAAAACCCTTTTTTCTGTGCTATTTTACTTTGATAACGTATGCTATAGGATAATCAATATTTCATTACGATTTATGGTCGGCAAATATTATTTAGACGAATACGTATTAAAAAACTTAACACACGCGTAAATTTCAATAAACATACATTAACCAACATTTTATTACGAGTATGAGCTCGTTGAGTGCGTGTCACGGATATAAATCGCCCTGACCTCCGAATATTTTCCGTAGTCCTAACTACCATTCGACTGTTTACGGAATTTCATCATTGAATTCTATGCCTCGTGAGTCAAATTACAATTAATATAACGCGAGTAATACGTTTTCCCTCGCGTGTTCAACAAAACATAGTCGTTTTCGATCGCATAAAAGAGTGAAGGGAAAATTGTTTATACGCAATACAATACGTATAAACTACTCTTGCTACACACAGAGCCTATACAGTAATTCTATTTAAGACTTGCAACCAAAACTAAATAATTGGATTAGATTTCGAAGCACTAATCAGTCGTTATGCAGCGCAACTTTTTTAGCGAGTCGTCTAATACTATTTCAGTAATAATACTTTAAATACACTGCCATTTAATTGCGGTGATTCAAAAAAAAAAAAAAAAAAAACGTACAATATATTAAATAATATACATATTATTCTCACGTATAATACTTGAATTTATATCAATAAAAATAGTGTGAACAAAACCTTGTATCCTTGTGAAAATGAATAATTTATTAAACATTTTTGTACAATAGTTTTGTATCAATTAAGATTGCAAAATAACCATGATTACTCTGTGGTATGATAAATCAACTTGAGTAATGGACTAAATAAGGTGATAAAATATGATAAGTAACATATATATTGTATATACTTATATACAATAAGTATACTGATGTTTTCGAAGTTATTATGGATGTTTGTGTACTGTATTCATAATGTTTTTTTTATTTGTTTTAATTTTAAATAATTACCTAAAATTTTATTTCTTTGGCTTATTATAAATGCACGTGTTAATCATTTTATATCACGTAGATTCTTTAAAATTATACCTATGTAAATTACTTGATTAATAACATATTTATAAGTATAAATATGTATGAGATAACATGTAAATGTAGTTTAAATTATCATTCCATTCAACGCATATACTACTGAGTTAAAAAAAAAAAAAAAAGTAAAATCAGTGAATATCATTGCGAAGAAATAAGTGTATAGTAGATACAATGTTTAACCCGTTGTGGGTTTCGGAAGTAAAATTATATTATTATATTATTATGCTGTATTTGAAAACAATGAGCCGGTAATCACTTTTCGATGTTTAGAAAGCTGTTTGAGAATACAAAACGGCAATTGGGCTTAACGAGTTTTTAGGACGATAATAATTTAACCTTTTTTTTTGTTTTTTAGTATGTAGAGGTACATTTTCTTTATGTATAACATTTATATATTGTTTTCAAAGCCGTGTTATACACATTTGGTTTCAATGCGTGACGTGTACATTCAACCGGTTTGCACTGAGAGTTTTACCACAAATAATCAGTGTTCCCGACATCAATTACGTACAAATCTTTTATGAGAGTTAATTAACGACTCGCGTAAAGGAATAATAATAACCGTAAAAAAAAAAAATCTTAAGAGCTAAAATGAAATAGCGTTCACTAATAAATTGAATAATTTATCGTGACACTCTATGTACAATATATTGTTCTTAAATAAATATGTAATTCGTATAATAAAATGCTATTAGCTACTGTCATTAAAATAACGACTTTTTAATATCGTTTCATTAAAAAAACAAATATATACGCTAACGTTTACATTTATTTATTTTATTGCTCAGGTGGGCAGACCTAAAGAATTATAAACAAGCATATCATTATAAAGATGAACATAATATGTTATATTTAAATATTATATATTATACACATATCAGATGAATATTTTAAACAAATTCATATTTTATGCGTTTAAATAAGTTTTCTTAGTGCAACTGCAATATAAAAACCTTCATTGAAAAATGTTTGATCATTACAAATTTATTATTTTCTAAATTTATGTATGGAAATTTAATGCGTAATTTTAATTCATTAAAGTCATTATATGATTAAGATACAATTATTAAACATATTTCAAGCATAATTGAATTTTGGTACTGTTGTATCATCACATAAAATATAGATGATACCTAACACCTAATTTCATTTAATTATTCTTATAAAATTAATGCATTGTCAGCAAACGCACACATACACATACCACCTTCAGGAAATGCTGACCAGATAGATGGCAATAGAATAAAACGCCCCAGAAATACGTGATGAGAGTTTGTTCTACTGCCATTGTGCACCCGACCTTCCCGATGCGATAGTGTTCGCGAGATAGGGCCGGAATGCTGGTGGAAAGGGATGGTTCAATTACAAACGTGATTTGGTTTTAATAATAAAAATTTAGTGGACTGTATATTAAAAAAAATCTAATAAATAATACAACAAATATTACAATTGTAATTACCTTATGCAATAAAGGGCCAAGGGGGGATACATACAAAGTACCTTGTCCTCAAAGAGCGCACAATAAAAAACATACAAATATCTACATTTAATACATTTAAAATAAGCAAAAATTAATACCTAAATATAACCTGGATGGCAGAATGTCGACGTGTTCCGTGATGGCGTGAAGGTTGCAGCGAAGGAGCAAAATAATGTTCACTATGGCGGATCAACGGGTGAAATGTGCGTAAAGACGGTAGAACGTAACGGCACACGTGGAGTCACCCGATTGACAGTGATTGCGGACAAAAATGTAACGTTGCGGCGATTGGCGTATGCGAGCGTAATAATTATTAAAAAGGGCAACACGTTAACAACGTTCACAAATTCAATAAGATCCGAACCAAAACCAAAGAAAAAAGACAGTAAAAAACACACGCGGTAATAATTAAAGAAAAAAAAACGAACAACAACGCGATCCGCCTGTAGACACATAACCACGACGCAGTATATATTGATGACACTGCACCCTAGCGACGAGGTGGCTAGTGACGCGTAGTAAAAATGTCATGGAAAAATATACTGGTCAACGGCAGGTGTCGAAATTGCTGGGGCGGGGAAAACAGGCTCGATGGTGGCGGCGGACATCGATGACTAACGACGTTAAAACCTCCATCGATCTCGTGGAGGTTATCTGAGCCGCATTCCTCCAGTACCGAACATCCTCCCCACCTTGAAAGACCGAGGGGCTTTCAACGATGACGGTGTCTTGAGAAGTTGTAGTCAAGGGGTCTTGCGATAGCGCTCACAAAATCGTACAATACAAGGGAGCTTAGATTAAGTGACACACAGCTTAATTTTATACAATATTTCTTACTAGTTACAAGGAAGAAATGGAAGAAGAAAGTGGAAAAACCGATAGAGAACGTGTAGGAAGGCGTATTTCAAGAATTCAAAACCGATAGTTTCACCAGTTTAACAACTGGCCTGGTGATCAGACCGTTTCGAGTGCGTACAGTGGCAACACGGACAACCTGATCCTTTCCAGGATGGATATCCGTAATTCTTCCCATTAGCCAATCGGTCGGAGGACGGTTCGGGGCTTCTACGATTACAATATCATTAATTTGTAAGTTAGGATCCTGTTTGTACCACTTCTGGCGCCCTTGTAACGTGGACAAATACTCAGTGGTCCAGCGCCGCCAGAATGACTGATAACATTGCCTGACTAACTGCCAACGGTCTAAACGATTCATAGGAATTGCGATTAGGTTCTTCTCGGGCAAGTCACATATTGGCTGTCCAATCAGAAAATGGCCAGGTGTAAGAGGGCATAAATCATTCGGATCGGCTGACATGGGCGTGAGTGGTCTCGAGTTTAATATGCCTTCGATTCGGGTGATCAACGTATGGAACTCCTCGACGGTGAGTACCTGGGTTCCAATGACACGACGTAAATGCGATTTGGTGCTCTTAATCGCAGCTTCCCAAAGCCCCCCAAAGTGAGGAGCAGCGGGTGGATTGAAGTGCCACTTAGATGCGATGTGACTTGAAGCCCTGGCTTGCATTTCAGGATCATCGAATAAGGCCTTTAGCTGACGTGCCGCACCTACATAATTAGTCCCGTTGTCAGAATATATGTCGGACGGAACGCCTCGTCGAGATACGAATCTGTCCATAGCCGCCAGAAAAGCATCGGACGATAAATCGGAGACCAGTTCAAGGTGGACCGCCTTCACTGACATGCATATGAAGAGCGCCAAATATGCCTTTGTCGTTTTGCTGTTTCGGCGGCGAGCTTCTTTCAAAACAAATGGTCCACCGTAATCCATCCCCACGTGTAGGAATGGACGGTGAGGTTCAACTCGATGCGATGGTAAATCGCCCATAATAGGAGAGGGCCGTCGGGCCTTAGTGCGGGTGCAGGGAATACACGAAAAAATAAACCGGCGTACTGCATCCCTCCCAGACAAAATCCAAAATTTACGTGACAGCATTGCGAGGATCAACTTGGGTTCGCCATGTAGATAAGAAAGATGATAATGTCGAATCAGCAACGTAGTGAGATGGGAATTTTTCGGTAACAATATGGGATGTTTAATGTCGTAAGTCAAAGAGGAATACCGTAATCGGCCACCGACACGTATGATCCCTTGGTCATCAATAAATGGTGTGAGCTGAGCCAAAGTTGAAGGTGAAATGGTGTCAGATGAAGCTCTCAATTGTTTGACTATCGAAGAAAAATGAGTCACCTGGGTCAACCGTACGGCAATAGTCAGGGCATGATTCAGCTCAGATCGCATGGGCGGGCCATAAACTATAGGACGCTTCGAGGCTGCTTCAATGAATCGCATTACAAAGGCGATTGACCTTTTCATCCTGGACAATGACGAGAAGCGGAGAATAATTACGTCATTGCCCGACGTAAGGCCAACATGTAATACACTCTCAACCATGGGTTTTGTGTCAGGTAGCTCTTGAATAGGAATGACACGGAATATTGACCTCGGCCATTCAATTTCTGGAAGACGTAGAAATGACGGACCTTTTCAATGAAGAGAGCACGCTATCATCGAATTCGGTAATAGACCACGGGACGATGGGTCGGCTGGATTGTCAGAAGTAACAACATAATTCCATTCGCAATCTGGGAGCAAATTATGTATTTTGACTATGCGGTTTGTGACAAAAATCTTGAAATTCTTCGGTTCTGCCTTGAGCCATGATAAAACTGTTGTTGAATCAGTCCAAGCACAAATCTTCGAGATTTCAATTTCGCAAGAAAGAGTGGAACGCAGTTTATTTAACAGCTGCGATAAAAGGAGAGCAGCGCAAAGCTCGAGACGAGGAATCGACAACAGGGGATCCAATTTTCCAGCTTTCAACGGTGCGACCTTCATTTTACATGCCAGAAAGTATACTCTGATCTGGCCAGTTTCATAATATATGCGTAAATAAGCGGTAGAAGCATGGGCCTTTTGTGAAGCATCAGAGAAACCAATTAGCTGGATGTGGACCGCACGATGAATATCGATGTGACGTGGTAAAGAAATGTTTTGCAGTAAGGGCAGTTCTGAAACAAATTGATTCCACGCTGTGCTGATGTGTGGAGGTAATACGTCATCCCAGCCTAACTTTTCTTGCCAAAGCTGTTGCATTACGCATTTAGCCCATAAAATGGTTGGTCCTAGAGTGCCGATCGGATCAAACAATCTGGCAATAGTCGATAAAATTCCACGTTTAGTCTTGGGCGTTTCATTGATGTTGATATTGTAAGCGAATGCATCGTAAAATTTTACGTCCTTACTCAATTTGTGCTCCAAGTTGAACAAACGCTTCAATGCCAAGGAGTAAGAATTGCCAAGTCCATATGAACTGTCGAAAGCTGCCATGGAAATACTAGATGGATTAGTTCGGGACGACTCATCTAATTCTGAATACTCCTTTTGGCCGAAAACGTCTCTGCGAAAAGGAAGAGCGGTACAGAACCTTCCAGTCAGATCTCGAGATACCGTTTTTGAGAACCACTTTTCACATAGTTCATCCTCTGTTGTGTGATTAATCGGAGCGTCGGGTTCTTCAATCGACCAGAATTGAGCCAGCAAGGTTTCGATAGACGGTGTCGAAGTAACGGAAAGCGAGGTTACAGGCGCGTCACAAGATACATCAACAGATCCAACGATAACCCAACCAAGAGCAGTGTCGAATGCGGATGGATCCCCTGGTTGCCGTATAACTTCAGCGCGAGATCGCATAATATGTGGAAATAAGTCACCACCGATTAAAATGTTAACCTTGGACGGAACGTCAAATTTCGGGTCTGCCAGCAGCAAATGTTGATATCTCTCGCGCACAGCTGACGGTAAACGTGTCACCGGCATTAACCCCGTAATCTCAGGCAATATGATGATTTCGTCGGACGATAATACCGGATGGTGCGAATGATGAGGTGTAAAAGCAATTGTAGTTTTCCCCTTAACCTTAGAAACCGGATTCTGAGACAGGCCAACAATCTCAGTAAGACACTTTCGACGAGGTAAATTGAGACGTGAAGCACATTCGGAGGTTATGACTGACACTTGAGACCCACTATCCAGTAATACTCTAACAGGATGAGGTACATTGAAAGAGTCAAATACATTCGCCATGGCTGTACCGAGAACTACAGTACCGGTTGATTTCGAAAGGCCTGCAAATTTAACCTGTGATTCGGTGTTAATAGCTTGTTGACTTTCGCCTTCACTAGATTTGGTAACAGAGCTTTGAGGGTTAGTGATTTCTGGGTTACGATGAAGCAAAGTATGATGCTGTTTACCACATTTAGAACACACTGCCTTCGACGAGCAAGATGAAATCATATGGGAGGCGCTTAAACACGAAAAACATAATCGCTTGGATGTCACAAATTCCTTGCGTTTATCTGAGGTCAACCTTTTGAACGCGAAACAACGGTAAATTGGGTGAGATGAACAATCGCAGTATGAGCAGTTTTTAACAGACGCATCAGCGGTGGTTGTCGTGAACGCGACTTTAGGCACACGATTAGACGACTTGCCATATTTTGTATTCGAGTATACGGGAAGAACACCTTTAATATTTTCTAGAACCTTGCATCTTTGTTGAACGAATGAAATAAGAGCATCACGATCCGGCATTGTTTCGGATGAAGCGACATTTTCAAACAATTGGCGAGTGTTTGGATCAAGAACTCGAGAACCGACGTAAAAAAGAAGAAAACCGGCGAGGTCAGTCACTCCAAGGGCTTTCAACGCAGCTATGTTTTCCTGGAACGTATTAATGAACATCGTCAGAGACGACAAAGATTCGTGCGCAATAGGTTTAAAAGAGAACAATTGGTCAACATGGGCCGTTGCTAACAAACGTTGATTTTCAAACCGGTCCATCAAAGCCCTCCAAGCGATAGGATAGTTGGCTGCGGTTAATGGAACTGACTTGACGATAGACGCAGCTGGACCAGAAACGCAGGATAACAAATAGTGAAAACGAGATATATCGTCAATACTAGAATTCCTATGTACTAATGACGTAAACGTGTCACGGAACGAGCGCCAATGAATGATGGTCCCGTCAAACTTGGGCAATTCAATTTTAGGCAATGCATGACCAGTATCTACGAGAGGCGATGGCGATGTAGCATGAGGGGTCGAAGTAGCGTGAACCGAAATATCGCAAATTTCGAAATATAATCTGTACACCATATCAGTAAGTGACGAGTCGATACGTTCAAAATCATCAGCGCGATCTAATTCGACGAGGACCTTGATTATGGACGATTGTTCATTGTTGAAACGTTCGAGAAATTGTTCTAAACCACGCATGCGTCTAGGTACCAATGACAGTTCGTCAGGATTATTTTTTGCGTTTACAGCAAAGGCGTGCAAGTCCGTGATTGATTTAAGTGCACGATCACGAGACAATCGATGACGTGTGAGACACTTCTCAGTCTCGCCGACTACGTTTTTTCGCGGCATGATGGTGCGTACGACAAATTTCAAGAAATACGGAATTCCCAATCCGGCTCGAAGGACCAGAAAATGTGCACCCGACCTTCCCGATGCGATAGTGTTCGCGAGATAGGACCGGAATGCTGGTGGAAAGGGATGGTTCAATTACAAACGTGATTTGGTTTTAATAATAAAAATTTAGTGGACTGTATATTAAAAAAAATCTAATAAATAATACAACAAATATTACAATTGTAATTACCTTATGCAATAAAGGGCCAAGGGGGGGATACATACAAAGTACCTTGTCCTCAAAGAGCGCACAATAAAAAACATACAAATATCTACATTTAATACATTTAAAATAAGCAAAAATTAATACATAAGTATAACCTGGATGGCAGAATGTCGACGTGTTCCGTGATGGCGTGAAGGTTGCAGCGAAGGAGCAAAATAATGTTCACTATGGCGGATCAACGGGTGAAATGTGCGTAAAGACGGTAGAACGTAACGGCACACGTGGAGTCACCCGATTGACAGTGATTGCGGACAAAAATGTAACGTTGCGGCGATTGGCGTATGCGAGCGTAATAATTATTAAAAAGGGCAACACGTTAACAACGTTCACAAATTCAATAAGATCCGAACCAAAACCAAAGAAAAAAGACAGTAAAAAACACACGCGGTAATAATTAAAGAAAAAAAAACGAACAACAACGCGATCCGCCTGTAGACACATAACCGCGACGCAGTATATATTGATGACACTGCACCCTAGCGACGAGGTGGCTAGTGACGCGTAGTAAAAATGTCATGGAAAAATATACTGGTCAACGGCAGGTGTCGAAATTGCTGGGGCGGGGAAAACAGGCTCGATGGTGGCGGCGGACATCGATGACTAACGACGTTAAAACCTCCATCGATCTCGTGGAGGTTATCTGAGCCGCATTCCTCCAGTACCGAACAGCCATCGATGTGGAGAACGGAACGAAGCCCGACTTCATTCACCGTCATTCTTTTTTTTGTACTAATAATATTTTTTGTTGTTTTTAATTAAAAGGTTTTAATTGTAATTGTAAAAGGTGTTCATGTTTAATAATTTTTCTATTTATGTACTTGTGCGAGTATATGAGAAAGTTGGTATATTTACAAAAAGGGTATTAAAGTTATATTGTATTTCAAACCTCAATCCAGTGCTAGATCTTATTCTTTGTTAATTTGAGTGGGAGAGTACAATATTGTTTAGGTAAAGGTTAACTCACGATCTAAAGATCCAGTGCTAGATCTTATTCTTTGTCAGTTGTTTCGAGTGTAAAATAACTTTAGAGCCGTAAGGGAAAATAAGCCTTTTAAAGAACCTGTTTTCGACTATCCTATTAAGAAGTGCTAGATCGTCTTCTTTGTCACTTAAGAAGGTAGTTCTTAAAAAAAATTCCACTGGATAAATGGAATGATTTACAGTCTTTAAAATCTATAAACCTTTTTGACTGCCATGGTTTTTATGATTCCTTGCCTCATATGGACGAAAGTATACGAAAACTAAAAAAAAAAACAAACCAAAAAAGACTAATTGATAAGTGAAGACTGACTAATAATTGAGGACTGTTTTGATTATTTAATATGTTATTTTATTATTGTTATACAAAACGATAAGTTGTTTTTTATTATAATTTATGGAAAAAGACTACAAGTTATGTTAATTATTTTTTAATTTCTAATTTTTATGATTCATTTTACATTTTTATACTTAACAATGAGGAAGAGAAATGAGGAGACCAATGACAATAGATGGTGATGTGATAGGTGAAGTCGAGAGCTTTAAATATTTAGGATCTTTTGTTCAAAAGGACGGGGGCTTTGACATGGATGTAAAACATAAGATTAAGTGCGGGTGGATGAAATGGAGAGAAGCATCGGGGGTGTAATGCGATAAGAGAATTCCAATGAGGCTGAAATGTAAATTTTATAAAAGTGTAGTGAGACCAACTATGCTATATGGTTCAGAGTGTTGGGCGGTTAACAAGAGAATAGAACAAAGTATGAGTGTCGCGGAAATGAGAATGCTTAGATGGTTGAGTGGAATGACAAGAGAAGATAGAATAAGGAACCAATACGTGAGAGATAATGTTGGTGTAGCAACAATTGTGGACAAGACGAGAGAAAATAGGCTGAGATGGTTTGGGCATGTGATGAGGCGAGAGGAAACGAATGCAGTAAGAGTGGTTATGAAGATGGACATTGAAGGGAAAAGAGGAAGAGGAAGACCAAAAAAGAGATGGTTGGAGACTATGGAGAATGACATGAAGGCTGTCGGTGTGTGCATAGGAGCTGGATTGACCGAGTGAAATGGAGGTGTAGGACAAGGGTAGCCGACCCCAAGTATTTGGGAGGAAGGCGAGGCAGAAGAAGAAGAAGAAGAAGATATTTTTATACTTAACAGCAAAGTTTGTTGTTTTACTATCAATTATGTTTATTATTTTTTTAATTATTATAATAAAAGTATTTGAGTTCTTTAAAATATGTTGTTATATTATTTTTTCTATAGTTAAATTATTTAAATCATTCTTTATAATTCATAATGTGTTGTAAGGAAAGAAAATACATTTAAGTAATAATTAAAAATATCATCTCACCAAAAATAATAATTAATTATTAAGTTAATATTAACACAACCTATCTCAATATGATTATCCCCTAACTAGACGTATCTTATGTAAAACTTTATGTTTACACACAATTTGAATTATTTCATTAAAATAATTAATTTTGTACACCAAAGGTTTGAACAAACCATCAAAATATTTCATTTTGGCAAGAAAAATCATTTAAAACACGTTTTATGGCTCTACTGTAAAATCATGAAAACTGAGAAACGTCCTGTTGCAGTATCAGCGATCGTCGACGATATACAGATTTTGAAGAGGCTATTCATTTTACAATACGAAAAACGTGGCCATCAGTAAAAATAAAGGGATGTAGATTCCATTTGGGTTAAAGTTGGTGGCGGAAGATTCAGTCAGTGGGACTTGCATCAGAATTTAGAAACAAAGATTCTGAAATAGGAAAATCTATAAAATATTTATTTGGCCTTCCTTACCTACCACCGTCAGAAGTCTTGAACTGTTTTACAAATGATTTTTAACCACACCTCTTTTGAGACAGTCCTAAGTCTGTATGAAGTGGGAAGAAATTTGTGTTATAAAAAACCAGAGCCGTTTGGGAATTTACCTGATAGTAAAACCTTTTTCGACGGGAGCCGTTTGGGAATTGATCTTTTTGAAAACTGGAGCCGTTTAGGAAAATCGGGAGCTGAATGGGTTATGCCCAGTTGTCCGGGCCAATTATTAGGTTTTTCTTTACGTGTTTGTTTGACGGTTAGAGTGTCCAACAACCGATAAATACTTTGTTTTTGTGATGTTATACGTCAAGCCTTTGCGTGGCGTATACAACAGTACTTATGGTATAACTATTAGTGTAACTATGTTATAGTACAGTAGTTAAAATACTCGTAACTATTTATACAAAAATGTGCGTGTCAATGAAAGATAAACTGGCTCATAAAATATATTATTGAAGTACGCCCTATATATAAACAATCCCGCACACTTCTCAATCTTCCGTACAATATCAAAAAAGCACTCAATGCAGAATCAACTTTAAAAATCATCAAATTCATCATAAAAATCAATTTTATAAAATGAAATTTAATCTCAGTCTCATACCATGTAAATAAATTAAATAATCACTTTCAAAAAATTTTAAATATTAAACCTGTAATAAAAAAAAAAAAATTTCGGCCAATAACCTTAGCTTTTGAAGCCTGTTAACTTTTTAAATAAAAAAAAAAAAAAGAAATACCACCTCATCTTACATATAGATATTGAAGAAATAGCGAAGAGTTGAGCCCATCAAACCGAACCTTTTCTTAACACAACAGCATTCAATATTTACATAAAACACATACGTCAATAATTTATGTCTAACAATGTTTATTAAAAATTTAGCTTTTTACAAATCCCAGTAAGTCTCCGCTTTATATCATTTACGGTTAAAAATACTACTGTGAAATGCTCATAGGATTTCACAAACGGCATTCATTGTGTGAATTTCGTTTATAATTGTGCAAATATTATAATAAACGAAATGTTTAAAGCTGACGGGAAAATGCATTGTGTGTGATTATTCAAGCATAGAAAAAAACAGCGATAACTGTTATAACTGTATACACATATATAAATATATATTATATATTATGCATTCATGTATTTTTATTTAATATTATTATGATTTATTTTCTTTTGGTTCATTGTTTCAATTATTTTACTGTACTACAGTAAAATCTTATTAATAAAATAATAAAAAATTAAATTAAAATTAATTAAATTAAAGTAAATTAAAAATTTATTTATTTATATATTAAAATATTATTACCTTTTTTTTATAGATTGATTATTTATTTTGTACCAAAAATATGTTCCACTACATTAAATATTGTCTACTATTTTTCGTAGTTCTAAGTGTACACAGTGTTCACATTGTACACACATTTAGTTTTGCTCAGCATACCTGTCTGTTTCCCTTGTATGTTTATACATCCATTTGCCACGCATACCTAGTACTGAGTCTGGTAGGTGGTGATTAAGTTATGAAAGTTACTACTCGTAAAAAAAGTTTTTGTCTAGATGATTTACAATAAAGTACTTACCCATAAAGTCTTCAACACTCCATATGGTTGTATGCCCCGGCTGCAGATACATACAATTATACTTATGTTACATAATTATTATGCTTACTGTACATAAAGCAAAAGTACATAACTTGGTTTTGTATGTAACTCATTGTGTATAAAATATTTGAAAAGAACAATTATAATTTATATGTATGCATGATTTGCAACACAATTACGTTTCACAACTTGTAATGAGAGATAGGGAAACGTAAATAGTAGTAAAATACTGTTACAAGAGCATTATGATATTTGTACACATATCATAAGATATTTATGGGAATAGAACACACAGTTATAACGTTATGATTTTTAATTTTCTTAGTATACACGATTGTATGTAACAAAAACACACGTACCTGTATTATTGCAATCATACAAGAATTGGATCGTGTGAAAATCTAATAGTTATCAAAACACATAAATCTGATTTGTCCGTGTGTGCTGTGTAAATATATACTTATAACTTATATGAAATATATTTATGATAACCAACGGACGTTTTAATTTTACGAACAAGTCTCCATATGTAACCTGTTAAGATACATAAAAAATACTTGGAAAATATTATTATTATTTTATTGCTATACAATAGGCGAGCAAAATTTTTGGTAGCACTTTTTAAATAATAAACCAAACCAAAAGTTTTCATACTGTATACATTTTTAAGTTGAGACTAAACAAACGTTATCATTAGGGCTCGGATTTATATGTATTAAAAAAATGAGAATATGTAAATATATATGTAATAAAAAATCACTTTATATGTGATAAAAAAATGAAAATATGGAACATAAAAAAAATATTAAAAATTACTTTATAAATGACATTATTATCTAATTTACTTATTTGTACCATATGAAAATGGTATAGTATTTATAATCAATGGTAATATTTTGTTTACGTACTTTTGGAAACATGGGAAATTGTCTGTATTGAAAAATACAATCTTATATAATTATTAATAAATCGTAAATGAACAAATTGTCGAAATATGTAGGAAAAAATGGAATTATTGAGAAACATGTAAAAATATGTACTTATGACGAAATATGTAAAAATATGTAAAATAAAATATAGTCCATTACATTGGTAATCGCTTGAAACGAATTTATCACTTACCTAAATTAATTTATCAAGTCACAATAAAAATATGTATTTACATATAAATCCGAGACCTAGTTATCATCAATAAATTTTTATACATTTATCGAGAATTTAAGTATTAAGCAAGATTCGGAATCGTTTTTCAACATAAACTTTTTATGCGTTTCACCGTTTAAGAATTTAAACAAATACTATACAAAAATGATTAAGAAACCCAGCAACAATTATTATTGGTATATCACTGAAAAACATATATATTTATTTTAACAAACGTAATCATGCGACGGATTGATCATATACGATTATTATAGTGGTTTACGGAACGTGCGCAAAATATTACACCGTTCTGAAAATCCCATATACGAGTATATCCGCTGCAATGTAGTCGCGACCGTCTGCAATCCGTCGCATTCATTCGAATTCGGACACGTTATTATTATTGTTTTTTTTTTTTTTTTTTTTTGTTGTTTTCCTTATAAATAGATACATATTTAAGTTCCGATGTATTATTATTATTTTATGTATTATAATAATTATTATACGTACATATATTGAATATTCGATATGAAAACATTGTTTCGTGTAATCAAGCGGTGAAGCGTGTGCGGCATTGCTTGGCAGCACCAGTAGCAGCAAAGAATATTATAATGTATACATATATAAATAGATATTGAAAACATATATTCTATAACAACTAAAAAACGTGTTTGGTGTACATATATATATACACATACGATTGTATACTAAATTATTATAATATACACACGATATCGGCGGGTCAGACCTCACACGCACGCCGGCTGTACACCATGTTAAACGTTATTACATACGTATCGGTACATAAAATATTATTAATAATCGTCGTCGGTGGTGATATCGGTATTGGTGGTGGTAAAGACGTCTGTTGCAGACAAAGTCGACGTAGGTTCGTTAATGCAGCCAGACAGGATACCGCGGTAACTGAGGTAAAGTGCACGCATACAACACACACACACACACACACACACACACACACACACACACACACACACACACGCGCACACATACACATACGAACGCACGCCCGCACGCAAACACAAATACACACAAATATAAATATCATGATAATATTTGAACCTACACCCGACGGCGGCTGCTGCGGCTTCCAACAGGATGACATGATTGACTATCGGTGGACGACGAACGGGTTCCCAGGATCTCACGCATTATGTATATATGTATATGAATGTATATCAGAAGTTTGCGTGACTATTAACGCCATCGCGACGCTCTTTTTTCCTCTTAACCCCGTGAGCACACCGTGAGTTTCAAGAGCCACCCGGACATCGCGTATCATTATTGTTATTACTGTTATTATTATTTTTATTTTCATTATTACTACTACAGTAGGGTCTCGATAATTTGAACATAAGCTAATCCGAAAGACGCGGTAATCCGAACGGGCTTGAGAATTATCTTATCGCTATAATATGCACATATGTATTCATAAATAATTTTTTCCTGTAGTAAAATTTATATATATATATATATTAATTTATAATATCGATAGATTACACGTCGTATAACATACGTAGGGATAATATATAGTAGGTATTTACCAAATCGGGTCCTATGCATTTCGATTATGACCTCCTGTGCCGCCTTCGTTCTATGCATCGTACAATATTCAATAGTACACCAGTGTGACGTGTATAAATCTATAAACATATACTGTAAAAGGCAAAACGTGTGTGTGCGCTTGTCATGCATTAAACCCGCGGTTGTTATGACTGAAATCATTTAGCGTTCATTTAAAAACAACTGTTTTATTCCACTCCCAATCTTACAAAATACCATAATTAATGCATAAAAACATACTTATTTTATTTACAAAATCGCATCACTTCAAAAATATTCTCACGGAAACAATACTACAAATGATAAACTACGGTGCCACGTCCGTGCTAGTTGCATATACCACTATATTATATTATTTTGTGCGGACAAATAAAAAAATATTTGGAAAAATATGGAATTTTGCACTTGTAGAAAATAATTAAAAGCATCTCGATTGAGCTAAACTTGAAAATTTAAAACTTGGATCTTATTGAATATTATATAATACTAGTTGAATCGTCCGATGTTGCCCGGTAAGAAAATTATGAGTATTCAACTTCTTTCAAGTGTTACTCGTTATAGAAGATATACCTTTTTAAGTGGAAATCATTAGAAATAACTATTAAAATATTTTAATAACTATTAATGTATTGTAATAGGTAAATATTAGATATAGCAATACTCGTTGCTGTACCGTTTACTAGATTTAAGTTTAAATAATTTTACTGATCCAGAAACCTTCGCGGGAATGCGTCTAATCATTCTCTAAAGTTTCATCGTAATCGGATGAATGG
The DNA here is from genome assembly GCA_034509805.1 of Sipha maydis. Lineage (NCBI taxonomy): Eukaryota > Metazoa > Arthropoda > Insecta > Hemiptera > Aphididae > Sipha > Sipha maydis. The sequence goes on from JASXSY010000274.1 coordinate 548,189, forward strand.
TTTAGGAAGACACAAGAGACATACAGACAAAAATGCATTTATATGCGTAAATAAACTTACTCGTATAACACGCAGAAGTAGTTTCTTTTTGGTGAATTCTTAAAACATATGAATCGGCAAGACATGTATGAAAATGGAAGGGTCAACAATATAGTAAATATGATCAAGACTCCCAAGATAATTTAGAATAATTATATCGGAGTGGACCTTAAGTAGGGTTAGTTTCAGTTGACAAAGACACATGCAGTAAGCTATTGATAAGGTATCGCAAATCCCACGTGTATTCTGTTTTTTTTTTTTTTAATCAAATTTTTAATCTGCATTTAAGATTAAAAAAAAAAAAAAAAAAAATTGGTTAACCATTTATATTATTATGGAAAATTTTTTAACTTACGATTATTATATTTTGTGTTACAATGAAATCAAAAATTAAATTTTGTCGAAAATTGGTGTACCGTAAATTATACCGTTTTTTTTTTTTTAACTTTTTATCGTTTTTCGTAAATATTAGAAAACTGCCGGTTAGTCAAAATGACCTCTGTATACTAAATAATCGTAAATTCTAACGAGACAATATTTCATATCTTACACTTCTTATTTGTTGATAATCGGCCATCCATTTGGTCAAAATCGTATATACAGACACATGAAAAAAAAATATACGCTAAAACCAATATATTCCTCGTTTCAGTCATAATCTTAGACTTAAGGTGTCTTTTTAATATTTTTTTGGTGCGTATAATTTATATAAGTGATATTTTATTAGTAACACGATAATCATAATGTAGAAAACCAATAATTAAAAACATGGAAAAATGTATATACACCCTTTAGTTTGTTCTGAACAGGGGCAGAACTAGAAAGAGAAAGACGGGTGTCTCCATCCCAGGGCGTAAAACTGTAGATGGTGTAATTTTCGTAATAAATTATCTATTATTGACTGCTAGTTTGACGATTTTTAACTTTGTTTCTAATAACGTGTTTAAAATTCAATAGGTATGATTGTATAGTAATTAATAGAAAAAAATTGTACGGAAGGCTCATTGATTCTTAGTCAATGTTAGGTAGTAACTTTAACATTTTCGCCTGGCGTAAAAATGCCTAGTTCCGCCTCTGGTTCTGAAATAGACTCAGGAGAGTTTATCACCATCTCAGTTTAATATGATTTGAAAGAACGGTCAAGTACAAATCTTTTACAGGCATTTTACTAAGGTTGAAAACCGCTCAATATCATAATAATTGTTCATGTTTGCAAATTTATTAGTGTACAAACGTATTATGTACAGCTGGCACATAGGAGCACGTTACTTTAGGTTAGAACAAACGTTCATGTATAATGGCAATTGAGTTTTGAAAACGTAATCATACGAAGTTAAAACTCATTGCCAGTAACATTTCCAGCGACGGCACGACGCCACTCAACCATTAAGACTATCGGGTATGAGAAAAAACGCGCGTGTATTTTTCATTTCGTTATTTTTTATGTATTTAATTTTTGTTTTTTTGTTATTTTTATTTTTATTTTTTCTACCAATATCTATCCATCCGAGGGGTTCTGACTAATTCGTGACAAAAGCTTTAGCTCCTCCACCTCCGCGGCGTAACGTAATAATGAGTATGTCAATGAGATTTAATGGTTCGTTTTCCGATCGGTTTATTTGCTCAACAGTTCGAGACACACGAAGAAAGTTCAATATGCGTGACAATGGGATGCTTCAATAACCGATTTGTCACGCCCGGTTTCGAGGATATGAACATTTATACGTATCGCCGACCGTGTCACCGGACGTTTATAATATGTGTAATTGAATAGCCGTGAGTGCAGACAGATTCAGGATTGACGTTTTCGACGTGAAGAACACACATTACGGAAAATCTCGGGTGAACCTGCGCGAGAAACACTATTGGACACCTTGTGTACGTACGTACGGGCGCATGATGTGTACGTGTAATAGTGCACGCCGTGTTTTCGGTGTTTCTGTTTCGTTGAATACAGAACATCCTGATATCGGTGTACTTGAAATTATACTCAAGTATTCAATGCGACTACGTTTATATTTAGAAACGTATACAGTTTAACGTATTATTGTACGCGCTTACACTGTCCATAATGACATAAAAGGTTAATGTTATTGCCCGCTGTTCTAATGCGTATAACATACCAAACATTTCTACCATTTTGTACCATACTAAACACGTTTAGTACTTTATGCCTATACTATAAGGTATAGTCTATACCTTTATAGTTTTAACTTATCTTCTATGAATATATATGAAATACATAACCATAGGCGGTGATTGGGGGTGTTTGGGGTGGGGGTGGGGTCTTAGCCTCCAAAATTATATGAACATTTTTCAAAGTATTAAATAGGTTAATAAAATAGTTTTGCAAAGAAAGATTTAAGCCCCCCTCCTCTCCGCTAAAATTCAATCTAATATTCGCCCGTGTATATAACACTACAAATGTACACTATTATGGAGCTTGATTTTTATAGATAACATTAGAATATGGTATGATTGTATTTCACTTGAAAACTTTACCCGTTAGATGTATAAAATAATATAAGTTTTGAAGAATAATATATAACCATTGCAGATGGCGATTTCGTTTTCAATATTATAACAAATGCTAATTAACTAGGTCGACCTTATTCGTAAATTAAATTGATATTTACACCATGATAGGTTGAAACAATTGTTCCAATCTATTATATATTAATACATTACAATAAAAATATTTATAGGTATGTATTATTATTCATCACGAATAGTTTGCTTATAATTGCTTTTTACATTTATTGTTTTTACAGTTCACACATTTCAACCTGTAGGTTATATAATTTACAATAAAACGCAATTATTTTTTAAGTCGGTTCGTTTGAACTTGATAATTTCTTTTAGATATTTGCATGTTATTCATTATTAATAGTTCTTTATTTTATACTTATTAAATTTTCCGGAAATAAGTTATTAACGTATCACACTAAGTCGAATTTCATCACAAATAAACAAGTTTTTTTCCACGAAAATGATTATTAATACTTGCCAGTGTTCACGCACGCATGTAATCATTTCCGTAGTTGTAATAATATTGATGAAAAAATTTAAATATATATGGTAGATGAGTAAAATGTTGGCATTATAAATCATGGAGTTTTTAATAATTTATAATTAATGTATCTAAATGTATTAATTCTGAAGAACTGTACAAGATAAACTGATTCAATGTGATATTTTATTTAAACAAAAATTCCTGATATCTCTATTCATATCATATTAATTATACAAAAAAAGACAAATATAATTCAATAAATATTATGGTGAGCCGACTGTTAAAAAAAAAAAAAAATACATTTTAAGTACATGTATGTAATTACAGAAGAATGGAATTATTATTAAAAATTATGTATTAATATGGGTATTCAGTACACTCTTATGGTCGTATAACTATTGTTGTTAGTGACCATTTTCAACATATGTATGCAATATAGCAATTATTTAAATGTTTTTATTGTTCGAAGTTGCATGTATTTATTTCTCATTCCTTTGTAATCAAACCCGATTGTTGATCTTAATAATGCGTAATATTGCAAAATAAAAACTATATTAACAACGAATACATTGAAATCAGTTAAATTATGATAGATTTAAAGATTACAAAGTGCTATACACCGTTTTAGGTAAGTGTTTAGTTGAGAAACATACCTTCTATACCTGTATATCATTATGATGGCTTTATTTTGCTTTGTTATATTATATGATATTGAATTTTATAATATATTCGCCGCCATTGCGGCAACCGATTGCACTTATGTCGTTATGTAACACTGTACACCGCATTATATCGATTGCTTAGTAATTACGACCAATTACATTCGTAATACAGATACACGCGAGTATTCACATTTTTATACTATTATATATTATTTATAAAAGATTGCATTGTATGTACACAGTGTTTATCTTCACGTTCGTAATTTTATGACCCGTCATGAACGCGAATTTGAATGAATGAAAACCAACATTATTAATTTTCATGGTTATGGTTTAATTAATGTCCGTATATTTAGAAATTGTCGAATTATTACGGATATCGCATAGTTCTACATATTATTCACATGCAGTATTCATATATATATATTGTAAACTAGTATATTTACTATTTGTATATGAACATTTGGTATATATTACATATATAACATACATATTGATTCGAATGTATAACGCGCATTAAATTTGTAGAAATATAAAACGGTATAAACACGAACGTTACTGACATACTCGTAATATTAAATGTGTGTATTTACATAATTTTTTTTGATCACAGCAAAAATTATACAAACGTAAAAACAGATAATTCGTCCAACACGAAATACTATAACTCGTAGAAAACGCACGAAAATTAAATACTCAGTATCGTTTACAGCATAATGTAAATTAGCGTGTACCTATACCGTGACAACGAAAATCATTAGGTAAAATCGTTAATAGTAAAATAGTAGGTATACTTATGTAGTTGAGCATACGTCTTACGAGAATCCACTACCTATTTTAAATTTGCGATGTAATGACGTATACGTTACTCAAAAACCGTAGTGGTGTCACTTAAGGCTACGCTGCCCTCCCCCTATTGGAAATATTTAATTACTAAATATTTTGCAAGTTTATGTGTATATATTTGTACACGCAACACATACAGTTTGTATAAAAATATATAACAGTGGTCACTGTTTCGTTATCATTTTTGGCTTACCACTAGATACTGGGTTATCACGTTTATAATACATGTTGATTTTGATTATATTTTATATTACGCTGAATTATGTGTACCGTGCATAAAATATAATATTATAATATATTTAATATTAAGAAGTATATATCAATAAGTTATAAAATATCGATTTTCTGTTATTATGGTATGTATTATGGTTTATTTATAGTATTGTACAAAATTCATTATTAATAAAAATTAAGTTATAAAAAATGGATCGATCTATTTTTTTACAAGATTACAAATATATTGAAGAACATTCTATCAGAATAAATAATATGCATCTTTCACCGACGCGTCGCGACGCTGTACTATAATAGGTAAATAATAAGATATTTAAACCAGAATACAGATAAAATTACCAGGAAAGCAAACAGTAAAACAAGTAAATGAACTTACATACCTAGGAACAGATAACAAAACAAAATACATATGTCAAGCTAAAATAGTCTTTAACAACAAGAAAACTATACTTACATTAAGAAACATTAGCCTAAAAACAATAAAACATTGAAAACATTAATATAAAGTATAGTGAAACCTATAATATCAACGGAAGAACGAAAAAGGTTAGAGTCGTTTGAAATGTAGTGCTATAGAAGAATGTTAATGACAAGTTGGATTCACAGAGTGACAAATGCAGAGGTACTGGAAAGAATAACAGAAGAAGTTATTATGGAAATATATAGTAAACGTATCGAATGTTAAAGTCATATAATGCGAAACGAAGGTCTATAAAAATCAATTTTAGAAGGAAGTATAGAGGGAAAAAATTATAGAGGACCAAGAGTATATTCAACAGATAATAAAAGAAAAATGATAAAACTCGTATATATAAATGATAAGGAAAAGCGAAAAGGGAGTATAACAGAAGATTACTGCAAATCAATCCACAGATTGAAGCTATATAGATAATAAGACAATATGGATAAACATAGTTATTTTCTACAATTAAAAAGTAAACATTAATAAGAATGAAATTATTAATGATACTTCGTAATCTGTATTATGCCACTGTCTTCAATATTTAAAAACTATTAACTTGTGTTAACACTTAACGGTTAAAGTATACTTTATAGAATATATCTCTCGGGGAGGAGGGAAGTAACTAGTCGGCATCATATGAATGGATACTAACAATTATAGAAATATCTCTTTAAGAGGAGAGGGGTACAAATAATTTTTATGTTATTGATGATTCAATATTTGTTAGCAAAATCGGATCTATTGCCGTATTTTTATGTACTCGTATCTTCAAAAATGTTCAAATGTATACGTTTTTTATTTTTATTATATAGTTATATTTTATTGTTCTATCAACCAACATACACAATTAAACCAGAAATACACAGATTATTTTAAACTTAAAGAATAGAACAATGATGTCGAAAGTTAACATTTTAAAAATTAAATTTCGTATAACTCTAAACAATACTTTACATTTGCTATAGTTTTAGTTTTATTATTCTATTGAATAATGACTAGAATATTTTGGAAAATATTTCAATTATTTTTTAACTGTGAGATGCTAAAACCTATATCGTTGCTTTTATAGTGAATAGCGATTCATATAAAGGAACAGAAAGCAATAAGCATTGTATATCTGTATTTTTCACGAAAACTGCACACACTTCACCGACTGCGAAAAGTCCTGCAACATCAGCCGCGACCGTTTGGTTAACCAATCTAAACCGGCTAATTTTACCTTATAAATAATGCAATACACGAATGTATGTTCGCGAGATGGACTTAGACCAATATATATATATATATATATATATATATATATATATATATATATATATATATATATATATATATATATATATTTCAGACCACCATCATTATTATTATTATTATTATTATTATTATTACCTTTTAACGATATGCTTCGTGCACATTAGTCGGTACTCGTTCACATAAATACAATAACAATATTAACCGCACGCAGCACACAGAACTCGCGAAGGCAATATCAAAAGAACGATTTATCGTACGTATAGAATTATTATTACACTCATCCGCGCCACGAGTGCTCCGTTTGACAGAATATTGCATTTTAATTTTTGCCGACAAATTCGTGTTTTAAAACTACTTTTGGTGTTCCTCTTTTCCGTACTCGAACACGACACGGTCTGTTTACATTATTATACGTATACACGCGTATCCGAATTTAATATGTTTTTGAAATAATAAACACGTAATCAAATAATAAATAACAGATCATTATATACACTTTTGTTAAACATTAACTATTTATTATTTCGAATAACGAACGTAGGATATTCAAACGGTGTATATGACGAGAGAAAAAAAATTATTCAATTAAAAGAACCAAGTACGTGTTGATGGGTGTGTAATAATCTTCTTTATATGATTATTTAAAAGACACGATTAATTGTATATTTCGAAAATTTATCTTAATATCGTCGTGTTTCCAATACTGAGGTTGCTCAACCATGTCTTCTATGTACACCTAGTTTAGCTCGGTTACCACTTTTATCGAACTACTGTATAAATTTATACATATATAAGATAATGTAATGTACGCGTAACACAGTTGATGACTAAAGCGTTAGTATAACTTGTATACGTTTCTATAACATTTTTATAGGCACGACACGCACAATACTACGCGCGCCGTAACGATTGTACTATTATTATAAACCGTGAACGGTACACCTGATAAATTATAAGCAATTATAATTTTGTTCGTATTATTCTTGTACGTCATAAAAATTAAAAAATTAATATAAATACTGTATTGTTTCATCAGTGTATGAGTATTTTTATAAAAATTAATTAACCTTATGCAAAAAAAATATTCATGATATCGTCGAAGCAAAATTTAAACCAGAAATAATAATTATTTTTAAATTATAATTTAAATTATTTTCCATCATATTGACTTGGTCGTATTCTTTTAATAAAATATAAAAGGTCATAGTTTTAATTTCATTAATTTTGTTTCCTATAATTTAAAGTTGCGCTTATGTCTTTCATTGCATGTACAAACTTATATTATCCTTTGCGCCTTAGAATATTTTATGACAGTAAAAAAAAAAAAAAAAATTTAGCTATATAATTAATACAATTAACGCATTAAAGCACGTTTTGCAGATGAATGCTTCGTAGAATGATTTCAATCTATTTAATTTATATATTTATGTAATATTACTTTTTTATTTTGATAAAGTGTAGGAGCTAGTGCGTGAATCCTTCAACTTTGGTTTTTCATTATTTGATAAAAACTAAATATGTATTAAGGGTTTAAGAAGTTTGCAATAATTTTTATAATAAAATTATTCTTCTATCAATACATATTCTTATAGGTATACTTAGGAGTATAACTCTGAAAATTTAAGGATATTATATACTATAAGAAGTGTTCATACTTCTATTAGAATAAAAATTATCTAAATCTAATAACTCTACGAAGCACGAAATTTTTTCGAGTAGAGGATTTTATTTTTTGCAAAATAAAGATCATGCGCAAAACGATTAAATGTCCTAAATACTAATTTTTACAATTTTTTTAAAACTGATCATTTGATTATACTTGGTGTTAGGAATAATATATGTAATTAATTCTCGTTATGTATGTCAGCCAACGTAAAAAACTGTTCATTAAACACGATTTTTACATTTAAATTTTTGTTTGAATTTTAAATCATCAGTTCAGTTTAACAATAAGAAAAACGTTTATTGGAATCTATTTAACTTTAATGAAATGTACAATGTTTCCACGTAGATTTTGTTTGAATAGAGAAATTGGTCATTGTACAAGACCATGTGTATGATTATTATTTTATATGTTATGGTTGACGAACGGAAGATACACGAAACAGTGGCCACAAAATATTATGCAAAGCAGGCAACAATAATAATAATAATAGTAGTAGCAGTAGTAGTAGTAGTAGTAGTAGCCGATAGACAATGTGAAATACGAGATTATCTTTTTTCGGTTACTACTCGTGTGCACGGCATTAAAATGTTTATTCGCTCGGTGTTAGTAGCTAGCTGACGGCGGCTGCGGGAGGGTAGGGTGGGAAATTGTTTCGGTTTGACTCGGAGCGTTGAACATAATTCAGGTACCCGTGAAAATAAGTAGGTACCTAATATATTTATATCATTATGTGCAGTCTTACGAGTTATAAATATTTTTAAATATTCTAATAACAACGGTGTACAATGCATAGCTGTTACCCACAGCACACACTTACCTTGTTTTACGGATAAGCTTAACGATTACGAAAATAATAATAATAATAATAATTTTCATATTTGTTCTCCGACGAGATGAATTCAACACGCGCGTTTAATAGATATAGCTAATCGGAATCGACTATTCTACACACCTAACCGGCTACGCGCACGTACATATATATATATTTTTATATAAGTGTATATTATAAAAAATAACCCGTTTAGACATGTAAATTTGTGTTTCCCCGGTATTTTGAAAAACCGACCGTAATTCAGGTAGCCACGAATAATTTTGTGTGTGTGGGAAGAACTACTGCGGCGGCGAAGGATATCTTGCGGCTATCGATGTTCGTATTGATATCTATTCCGTCGTCCAGACTCACGCGGCGGCGGCAGACAACCGGGTGGAATATTGCGTGCGCCGAAACGACAACGACGACGACGACGACGACGTGTTTACAACACACACACACACACATGTATGTACGACTCTCACGGAATATAATATTCGAAACATTGTTGCGTTGAGGAGAAAGATTTTTTATACGTTTATTATTATTTTATCCTTCCAAACAATAATACGAACGCGTCGGACAGACGAGCCCCTGGGCGTCGCGCGGGAATGGAAAATATACAGATCCTGTGTCGGGACAACCCCGCCGTCACACGTAAGCACCGACCGACACGCGGGGGCGAATATCGTGTTATGAAATCATTACTCGGGTGGTACGGCTACACGTTTGTTTGAATAGCTGCTGTGCCGCTGCTGCCGAATGTGTGGGAGACGTATAGTATACTGTGGACCGAAAAGGACCCTACGGTGTTAAACGTGCACCGAAATCGTTTTTTTTTTTTTTTCTGTCCAACCAAACGTGTAATTTACTTATTAAATACAGCGTTTGGCCCGTAGGCTCGTACACGGAAAATACGGTTAAACGTTTTGTTAACATTATTTATATTATATTATTTTGTGTGAAAATAGTTCACGGTTTAATCGACCGTTTACTCGGTACTACACCTACATACATCTCATCCGTTTCAAATAATATGTATAATATATGTATACCCACTTAACCCAGTTCGTATAACTTACCGCAAGAAGCACGATTTTCTTTACACGTGCATTTGTATGTGTGCTTATTCCTAATCTTGGGAGTTGTTTATGGGATTTATTTTCTACATGATTCTTCACCATATGGTTTTACCCTATAAAATGTGTACAATACATTTTATTCATTCGATTTATATTCGTGATTATATTGACAAAATATAAAATATGTGAAAAACATGACTTTTTCTGCGAGTTACGTTATTATAAAACAGTATAACATATGTATAACATATTGTTAAAGCCAAAATTAATGAAGTTATAACAGAAATAAAAGAAGAAGCAAGAACAACTGTATTAACTCCCAGGAAGTTATAAATCATGTCGTGGAAACTCTCCCAACACTTATAATTGGGCGATTACCGAACGTAGAAAAAATGTCTAAAACAATTCGAAGAGAAATGATTAAAAAATAAAAACCTCCAATTAATCCGGTAAATGTTGGCGGTTTTATAGTTTCTAGTAAATATTCGGTAAAAAGCAAAGGTTAAATGTTTTTATTTTATGATAGTAATATTCAAAAGCATATATTAATATTTTCCACTACAGAAAATTTAAATATTTTAAAAGTATGTTCGAGTTGTTTTGTTGATGGCACTTTTCGTCCAATACCAACATTATTTTCACAACTTTACACTATACTTAGTACAAAAATAAACTAAGTTTTCCTCTTGTATGTATTTTAATGGTAGATCGTTCTAAAGTACATTGAAGTTCTGAAAACGTTAAAATATTGTTTTCAATTTAATGCCCCAACGAATTATGGTTGATTTTGAAATGCCAATTTTTCCCTTTTTCAACAATGTTTGTGACGAAAATTCAAAGTTGTGGTTTCCAAAAAATGTATAGTGATGACGTTGAATTTTCTATGCAAATACAATCGTTGAGTGCATTGGCGTTTATTTCAACAATTAATGTTATTCGGACCTTTAAAGATCTTATTGATTTAACTTATTTTTTTGGAAATGAAAACATTTTACATCCTATAATAAATTATTTTGAAGATACGTAGATTGGGCGACCAAACCGTTATAATCGGAGACGTCCCCTACAGTTTGATTTTTATATGTAAAACTGTTATAATTTAATATTCAAACATCAACCACGGACCAATAGCGCGATTTTTTAAATTTTTTTTAAAATAAAACGTTTCACTATCATCTCACTACATGATCAACGACATTTTTTTTTTTTTTCATTATTTATTTAACATAAAATATCTATAAAACGGTTGGGTAAACAATTATTTTGCTTCGTTAGAAATATTTGGAAGCTTACCAGCAGTTCAAATATAAAGTATATTTGTAAAGAAATTAAATAAAAATATAGCACAAAGTATTAAATTTAAAAAATACTTTTACCGTTGGTTATAGAATAATACAGATACCTATTTTTAAAATTGATGGTTCTTACGTGGATGCAACCACTAGACGACGTTATATTCATTCGTATTCAACCAGAGTCGTCTTAGGCTATGCATATAGCGCCATTTTAATTAGCCAAAAAAAAGTTAAATAAAAATATAAAAAGCTTATTTTGTACGACAACTTTACTAGTTATTAAACATAATAGTAAATTTTACAGAATTAAAAATGACAAGTTTTTCCTTTTTTTTTTTTTAATCACTCAAATATGTCCTTTTTGACATAATTAAATATGACTACAACTTAACTAAAAACGCTAACAAATATTATTAATAATATTAAGTTATTATATTATTACACTAATCAAATATTATATTATATATTTTTATATTTTAAATATATTTAAATAGAACAAAATAACTCGAACAAACGGTCGGTAATATTAATACGTTCCAGCTTAAAAGTTAAAATTGTAATTTCTATTATTCGGGGACTCCAGTAAGATGGAGATTCTAGAAATGTAAGGCCTATGGGCAAAGTCTGAACTGTATTCAACTTGATAAAAACTTGTTTTCGATAGTAAAAATAAAACAACTTTAAGCAACAGTTTTATTGTAGAAAATTTGTTTTCTTCAAGTTGAATACAAACGATTACAGTAACGTCTCTAGAGTGGTTGCAACCAAGTAGGTTACATCTACAATAACAATAGGATTGCCGTATCTGTTCATTACTCTTATGTTACCAATAATTTCACTAATCATTTACCAATTTCAAACAACGTATCATGTACAAATTCTTTAAAAAGCAAAAACATTTGAGAAAGTAATTCGGTACCTGTATTAGTTTAACAAAGTTTATAAATTGTTGGAGTTGACACAATTTAATAAAACCTATAAGTAGCCAATGTTGGTTCATGTTTAAATTATTCGATTTGTGGCTAAGAAAAGGATAGATGGTGAAACCCCTTAGGGTCTGTGTTGAATGTTAAATAGTTGTACACTTGGAACGCGAAGTTGTAAATTGTTTCACCGAGATCATCTACTTCATTCTCCTCCAAATCAAGTACCGTTCTTAACCTCACCCGATTCACCTCACACGCACACCCGTGTATTCCGCGTTCGATCTCGAACGATCGTCTGCTACTACGATGAAATCATCGAAGCGTGTGCACGTTGTAAACGCTACCGTTCAACAAACAAGGTTCCCGCGCTCTGACAACTATTCGTGATCGCTAATTACATATTAATATTCGAAGATTAGTAGAGCCCAGGATCGGGTTTGACACTATAGGAATGTATATAACACATCACAGTGGCTGCATTCAAATTATTTTAGCCTGCAATCGGAAGAGCTCTCGTTCGATATAATGCACAACACTGCGATGCTATTTAAGCTTCGATTTAATACGATGCCGTCAAATTTTTAACAGATCGTGTGTAGTTCGCTAAAACGGGAAACAATCAGGTACCTACATAATATAACAAATTTAGTTTAATGGATAAATTTTGTCTATAATTAATTTGAAAATTAAAAATAATATTGTTTTTGTTAAAATACAAAATACAAAATAATTTTGTTTTTGTTGGCAACAAAAATTATCGGCTTCAATTATTGAACTAAATTAACATCGTTGAAAAACGATCGTGAAAAATTACATTGACTATATATCTGCGTACCTTCTGTTATACTGGTAATGAGTTAAATGGTCCAATATTATTTATTGAAGCTTATGAAAACGATGAATCGTTGAAATTAAGAAACAGTAAACATAATTCAATATCATAGTAATTATAAGATATCTTAAAGTCTACAAAAAAAAAAAAACGAAAAAAGAATCGTCAATATTAAACATTCAAATTACAATATTGTACGTATATATAATATACAAATGTTGTGAACATTTTTTATACCGTACTTCCATACTTCAACCTCTAAAACTTGTTTCTCGTAACAAATTTTGAACCAGCAAAGTATTTCAACAATTAATAATTGGTTGAAACTTTTTAGAATTAGCCTTTATAAAATTTTTAATCTAAAATAACAAAAAATACCAATTTTATCATAAGGTAGAAAGATGAAATTTGACACAATTTTTTTCAATATTTCTTTAACTTTAAGATATCTATTTAAAAAATCATAACACTGTATTTATAAAATATTGACCGTGTTCAGTACCCTATCTCTTAAAATAGTGTACAATATGTAATTTGTAATGTAGAATTGCTAAACGAAAATGTATTTGCAAAAAAAAAAAAAAACATTGTATATAATCAATTCTTTCTTCAATTTGTTCAAATCTAAGATCGTCAACTTTTTAAATATGATATAAATTATAAAACATTTTTATACTTTCATGCTAACGGGCCAACAAATGTTAGGCTTTTCCCTCCTAAAAATTTAAAATTGAATGAAGCCATGGTTTTTTTAATACATTTTCCTTACAGTAAAAATAAACACGGTTGAAATAAAGTGTGATGCTTTGTTTTAGTATGTTTCATATGCATAATAACTTCTCATTATTTTTATAAATTCAAGCCAGTTTGAAGTGAACTTTCCTGATCAATTTTTATCGATCCTTATTTTCGACGAACTTTTTAAAAGGCAACATATAGTTATTTACTTACAAGTAAAATATTACTACATTAAATGTTACCACGTTAAAATACAAGAGCAAGGTACTACAATTACTCCATTGTTCGTACATTACATAATACATAATAATGTATAATATTATTGTCCAGTCACTATGACCCGCGGTGTCGTCATAATAACATTATGAACGGTTTAGTTTGTAATTAAAAGGTGTTTTTTAAACGTTAGTTGTATATACTATGCGCAAGAAGCAATTACAATGACATGTATTTAAATACTCAAAGCTAATTACGTATTTCAATAACATTAAATTACAATAAATGCATTTAAATACAATTAAGCATAGCGTGTATTTACCAACAGTAACCATCATTATATAATATGGTATTTGACATTAACATTGTTCAGTATAAATCTAATTATCGCTTCACGCACGGAGAGCACAACATTTAATAAATGGTGAACTTTAGATACGATATTTAGTCGCCTGCATCGGACCACTGCAGAAGCATACACGCGGTATTGTACCTAATCGATAGCCGTGTATTGACCGCTTCCGTCGCCGTTGAGTGATGAAACTGAAATATATTTTTTTCTCAATTTCTGCCGTGGCATAAATCTAATATGTAATAATCGTTTTATCAGTTCACATGACGTCCCTACGGCCGAATATAATTCTGGCTTATTTCAGGCACATTTCTGTCTATTTTTCACGCAAGCAATCCGTTGTAAATGGACTCGTGGCCTACAATGATATTATCTAGTGATTCTACACATATCGCGATATTATTTACACAGTGCGTGCCTAATTATAATAATGTATGTCGGACCGGAAACGTAGAAACGTTACCCTACGTGTATTATTTCGATTTTTTTTCGAACCGGATGATCACTAATTTACCAATAGAATTATATTGGCATTGACTCTACTGCGTATATGTAAATGCACCGAATCGTTCGATGTTATTAGTAATGAAAGTTCTAAATTTACAGGTTATAATTTATTATATAAAAAATAATTCTTCGGTGCAACTATTAAGCTAGATGAATGTTTACAGTATGTACGACATGCGCGAAAGATACAAGCGGATATCGATGATACTGCATTCAAACCTTAGAGTGTAATAAGTATACTGCGCCTGGTATAATAATTGTACACGTTGTGTAATTGATGTGTTCCGGTGTACACCGTACTCTTAATAAATACATTTAAAGAACAGTTATAATATTACGTGGGTTTTTTCAATAAACAAATACATTGATAAATAACCGCCGAGTTTGGATCTTTAATCGTCGTACGGTTCTTGAATAAATGTGATACTTAGTATTCATTATACGTGGATAATTTTATTAATAACGTATATGAAGCCAACAATCGCCAGTAAATACATATAACATCGGTTGATTGCTCTTCATTGAATATATACGCCAAACAGAAATGCCGAAAAATGTAAATATTTGAATGATATATATATATATATATACATTCATACGAGTGTACATATAATGATTTAGGTAGTAACTTTCTGCGACTGTTAACTAGCCATAACGCATTGAATTTGTACGGTTCGTCCTTGTTTCATAAATCACCATAGCGCATCTGGTTAACGCGTAATTGAATCGGCCAACCAAAGAATATTAAAAATATTTTTTTTCTCTTGAAAATATAATTCTACCATTATATTTTATCTATGTTGTTCATATTGATTGACAACTTATTTATCCATTCATAAATAATTTACGCAATAAATATAGTCTTTATTCAATTTTTTTTTTCATCTTTTGTAAAGGAAAATTATTTTGTGTTCTGATTTTTTATGAGCTTAATGAAATATAAAAAATTAAAGGAAAAAAAATCTCAATTCTGATTACATCATATTTGCTCAATATTCTCTAAACAATATAATCTTAAAATAATATAGTTACAATTTAAATCCACAAACAGATTACAATATACCATTTCGACGGAAGTAATTTTACTTAAAAACTTTATATTATTTAAAAATTGTTTATTTTTCCACATCGAACACTAGTATAAATAACTAAAATCATAAATAAACTAGAAGTTTCAAACCATTATCTTTGATCAATGCATCAAATTTTGTTTAAAAAAATGTGAAACTCCTGGATCAGGTGAGTGACTGATTTTATCTTTTAAACATGAAACCAATTTACTATTGCTCTCGAAAAAACGATTCTAAGTGAAAGATGTCAGGTGGATTAAATTATTTTTCGAAAAATAATTGATAAGTTTTAAAACTAAATGCCCTTAAAAGAAAAGTTTAAACTTGAATGTTATGACTTTTGAAAAAAAAAAAGATATCTAGTTATTAAAGTCGATGACAAAAAATTATTTTAATATTCGTATTTCAAGTGTAATAACGCTATAGAATGTCGTCCGATTGTCAATAAAATGTAATACACGCGTACACCTAACGATAAATAATATCCGGGTAATCTAGTATGAATATACCCACCACGTCAATAATCACATGTTCGTATACTCAGATTATAATATATCACACGTACAGTAGACGCTTAATGTATAGGTTTATATATATATACCTGTGTTGCATACGTAGTGACTATACGAACTTTGCATAACATTACACACACACACACACACACATACAAACACACATGTTCAGCTATACATATTTTGATATTATATAGGTATGCGCGGTTAGGGCAACGAGAGGATAAGGCACGGCGCGTGGTCGCCCAATAACGGTCAATCGCCTGCCGTTCTAAATTGATTTTACATTGACGGATGAAAGGCAGTTTATCACTGATCGCCTAATAAGGGTGTTCGAGTATCATTTTTCTTTTGCTCACAAAACATTTAACCCGACTTAACCCGATGCCACGGCAGCAGCAGCTTAAGTATATCGTAAAAGGTGTACAACACGGTATACATGCGCGTGTAAACGTCCGAACGATATAGCTCGTGTTGTAATGTGTTCGAACGTGAAATAATAATGCGTAGTGTACCGGTATTGGTAGGCAATAGGTTATATACACAGTTATACACTGCTGCAGCAAATAAAACTAATGTAGTCGTATGCGCGGAGAGCGCAAGAGAGAGAATGTTTGTACAAGTTTGTGTGTGTGCGTGAGAGAGAGAGAAAAGGAGAGAGAGATTGAGTGTAAGGAGAGGTGGGGGAGAAAACAAACAAATTCCTATAGGAAAAAAATAGAAATAAATAATAAACACACGTACCGCGTATACATAATAATATTATACTGTACACGCACTCGCACGTCGTTATTAATGTTAAAAACGCTGTCAGATGCACACATATCCATGCAAGAGGGCAGATTCTCGGTGGACATATACCTAGCAGTGTTAATACTAAGCGTACACACGCCGTCGCGCGCAGTGCCTGCTTTATGTGCGCATATACAGTATATGTACACGTAAACATTATTGTATTACAATAACACATCGTAGCCGGTACACATATTATAATACATGCGCGCCATAACGATGTTCGTGATGATGCTTATGAGGTTTCTCCTTCGCTTCAGTAACGATCGCGTAGTATAATATTATAATAATCAGTGATTGACAGTAGTCGAGAGTTTAGAAATCATCACGCTGATTATGCACGATTGATATTTAGTACACTACTGGTAGGTACACCTACCTGTGCGCGCGCGCGCGCGTATGTGTGTGTGTGTACACGTGTACCCACACACGATAATAATATAATACGCATGTGCTCCGTACATGTTAAGTGTTCATTATTGTATTACATTCGTATACTACCATACATAGGAGACCTGCGTCTGCCATATACCGATTTTGTACACACACGTTTGTTGCATTATAATATATCAGTACAACAACTGCACGTGTTCTACGCGAATCGACAACGTTTTCCAAATCCTTAGGGCTTAGAGTTTTCGTCGCACGAACGCTGCATCTACTACTCCGGTCGGTGTACGTTTTGCAATTCACTAGCAGGTGACACAAGACATCTGTAGATGGCTGTAACTATACCACAATATTTTTTCTAAAACCGGTAAAATTCGGAAACGAAATACGATTCCCACTAAACAATGGAAACAATTTTCGATTCGAGGATTGCCGCGATAATGTTTTTAATTTTTTGGTCGTTAAATACGAGAAAAGTTTCAAATATTTAACCAATAGATTGTATTTTATCCATATGATTTGCTCTTCCTCAAATATTATAGTATCTACGGTTTAACAGTGTCAAAAATGTGCCTGTCTGAAGGCAAGCGATCGAGTCGTAAGTATGTGCACCTCACAAATAGCCGGTACCGATTTGAATATTAATGTATATTAACTACCAGCACCATAAATATGAAGTACTAATAATAGTTACTGTATTATATTATTCGGTAATAGACAAATCATTGTTCTATCTCTGCTTTATTCGGTAATAGTTTGAAGTAAACTGTCGATCGGTAAACGTTTACATGTTCGATTCGATATCAATAGCATAACTAATTTATCAAATAAAATGGTATGAGCATATTCGTTTTTTTTTCTCTTTCAAATTACTCGTTAGTCTTGAAAATAGTATTCGAAAACATATCCTTAAGACATATTTTTTTTCAAACGTGTTATGCACATTATTATTTATATTTTTTTTCTTCAAAGAATGCGTTGTGGATATCGGTATTATTTAATAATAATACATTATCATTAATAATAATGTATTTATTCAATGCATTCCAATTTAATTTAAACATACTCTTTGATGTACGGCAAATACGAATTTAAGTACTTACCAGCTAAACGTTTTTAGACATTTTTCGTCCAATCAGCCAATTTAGTTTATAATTGTAACATTTTGGTACGAGTGTATTTTATATATTGTACTCAACGATTAAACTGATGAAAAATGTAGAAATGTTTAAATATTAATAATAAAATGGAAATATTATCACAGTTCAGTGATGTACTCGTAGTAACGCATCAACAGCCGAACATTGCACCTATCTAATCGTGAATCCGTCAGAACTATACCACATCTTTCACGATGTTTTTTCATGCCCCCGAATACGCCGCGGCTTTTGTATTTGTCAGACTTTCGGAATCTTCTAAAACGTATTATAATTAAATAGCGGCCGGTCCTGAATAGCACGTAGAAACGCCCGCCACCGACGAGTTTTTATCGTTCGGTGTACACCGTCAAAGAGACCACACGAACAAAAAAAAAAAAAAAAAATTTAATAAAAAAAAAAAAAAATAGCGCGGCAGCAGTTGCTGTTTTGAAGATTATTAAATATATATTATTTTACATTTTTACGGTATAGTTTTTTTTTTTCTTATTATTTTCTTACCCGGAGAAGAATCGTTACGACGGTTTGGTGGCGGCGGCGGCAGCATAGGTATACGCGTATGCGGACCGACAGAAAATTCTAAGGCGAACGCCTCGACGAGCACATTACAGGTAGGCCGCTTCATCGTGTGTACAGCTTTTACGATACGCGTATATACGTGTTCTGAACGCACGCACGCAATCTAATAGTATTAATTTTTTAGTGGTCTTACCGCGTTTTAAGTGTGTGTGTGTGTGCGTGTGCGTGTGGTGGCAGCCGCAAGTGTATGTACTACTAGTTTTAGCGCGATGATGCGTGATCGATGATTTTTTTATTTTTATTTTCAGGCTACCGAAAACACATACATCGTATACGTACAAAGTACGACGTGGTGGTTACGTACGAAAAAAAGCGAAGGAAAAAATCCTATTGGGAAGGCTGCGGGCGGGTGAGAGAATCAGGGTGATCCGGTGCATGTGCGTGTGTGCGTGCGCGCGTACGTTGGTGTCTAATAATATCCCAAAGTTTTAACGTGCGTGTGCGTGCGTGTGTGGGGTATTATAATATCCATGTTTCGGTGTGTATGTATAAATATATATATTTTAAAGGTTTTGTCTTTCTCCGCGCCGCCGCCGCCGCCGTCACGAGACATTCCTGCGGCGCAGTGACTGGATTGTTACTAGACTGCTACTGTATTTTGATGTGCGCACGCTTCGGTTGTTCTTTCACACAAGCACACACGAGGTGCAACGACTGCCGGTGCTGCCGCCGCGCGCGGTATATGCGTTCCGACGGTTTGTTTCGTTGTCCCGTAGGTATCCGAGCGCGCGCTCGCGCTCGCGCACCCATACACGCACACGCACTTGCACATCACAAACATCTATCGTGTGTCATATACCTAAGTCACGTTTATAATAAATAATTATAATATATATATGTATGTGTATGTGAGGGCGATACACCGAGTCGACCGACGTAAAGAATGCGGCGTTCTTTTAAATCGTTTTACCTTTTTTTTTTTATTTTTCTTCTTTTTTTTTTTCCAATATCGTTTTACAAGCAATGCATTCTGGATATTAATTATTTTTTAATAAACGCCATCGTGTCTACAGCGCAGCACAACGAAACCAGGAATACATTCGCAGTTATAACTATGTCCGTTTATTGAGTTTTAGTACGGACAGTTTAATGTTCGTTTTTTTTTTTAGAAAATATTGTCCGGTTGGCTAATCCCTTGCCCTCTTTCCTCATGCCGTACTACGAATTATTATACTTATTTGCACTTTTTCAATTTTATTAGGTTTCATATTCATCAGTTCGTAGTTTTCAATGGTCTCCTTCGTATCATTTTGTGACTGCAATTGACTGCAATGAACATATCTTAGACATCGCATAGTTGGCGGTGTATAATTCAAATTGAAGAATCAACTATTCTGATTATCAAAAAGTGTAGGACAAAAACAAAAACCCTTACGATTTTTGATCACCATTTCTCGTGATGGCAAATATAAATTTGTGTAAACGCACGTAAATCGTTTTTGAATAGGTTTCTCAAACCCCGATATGACAATAAGCGGATTTTAGTGATATTTATATACATATAATATGCGTACATCGCAGTGCCGGATCTAAGAAATTTGACGGCCGGGGCAAATATAAACGAAGCTCCCTAACGTAGGTGGAAATTAGGAGTGTGTTCATGACTTTTTTTCATATTTCATAAACTTAAGAGCGCTCTCACACCAATAGTAATTAGTTGATGTCTATATACATTTATTGTTGTATAAATCAACTTTTTGTACTTTTTTCGATTTTAAGCAAATAATAGCTCATTATATATTATCATAGGATTATTTGTTTGTTTTTTTTTTTTTTGTTTGTGATTTCGTGTGACATGTACACGTTTAATGTTAATTTGTCCAACACACGTTATACGTTATCGGTGAACACGAAACCCCTGAAAAAATGTACAAACGCGTAAAAGCCATCATTCATGTTCTCGACTAAGGCGGTTGACAACGATCATCATCATCATCATCATTATCATCATCATACAGAGTTAATGTGACGTCAACGGCGGCGGCGGCGACGGGAGCAGTGTCTACGCGCGTCGCATACGTATTAAATTATTATTATTATCAGCCACCCGTGAGAGAGCTGCTGATCACCGCTACATTTGGTCATCGATAATAACGTGTCAAAATGCGTGCTATCGTCGATATACCCATATAATTAAGAACATGATTGTTTAGCGGCTTTCGACTCGGTTAATTTTGTACAGTCTACCGTGCGTATTGTTGAAAAACGCTTTAAAACCTATTCAGGAAAATAATAATTCTCTCGTACGCACATACACACACGCAGTACACATATATTCATACACATGTATACAATTACGCGTGTACGTGTGTGAACACGAAGACTAGTGGCTCCCAGTGGTGTGCGTGTGTCCATTTTTGTTGGTGGAAAAACATTGTCAAATGTACAATAACGTAATGTCATTTTTTTCCTCTCGTATACACACATATCGTACACCTATGTATCTTTCGTTTCCATCGATATACTTATTTTTGGACGTGTGTGCGTACGTCGGTCGAAACAATGTGACACAAATTAAAGGTAACTGACGGTGTTTGGCCCTCAATTCACCAGAAATGAATTACGCGCCAATGCCTATTATACAATATAGTATAACAACCGGCAAGATTTATGGGTTCCACACACAACGCACCGCCTAATTACTGGTTGTCAAAAGACCTCTCATCGTCTTCGTCATCATCGTCGTCACTACATCGTCGTCGAAAGAAAGAATGCGTATGGACGCATAATATGTGCATACGTATGTGTGTGTGTGTGTGTGTGTATGGTTACCGGTTCCACTTTTGTCGAGGAAATCTATTTACGCGTATCGTACTGTATACTGGTTTGTTTGTTTTTCCCCCCGTTTAGATACTCTTTATCATCCTTCAACCTTTTTACAACACATATGGTATTTACGGTAGACTAAATTTTTTCTTTTTTTATTAAAACGGAAATATAACAACAAAAATTAAAAAAAAAAAAAAAAACAATAAAAACAATTATAATTCCAAAATCCGTTCATATTAAAATAGTAGATTCGTATTATTTGAGGTGCATGGGCGCATGAACATCCGCGCGGGGACGAAGCAAACACGTGTATACACATAGCAAATAATAATATTAATAATATAATATTTATCTCTTAAATCGAATAATGAAAATAGTGGAACCCATGAGTTTCCATCAATTTATCGAACTCCGTTCAATTCGTTTAGAGTTCGTCGCGGTGCAGCGTGACACAGTTCACGCACACCCCTTCACTTCGATTTTCTTCAATTTACCGATGACAACACTCGACAATTACTGCATATTACTCGTTTTTATTTTTACTTCTTATCAAATCCATACCAATATGTACATCATAAAATTCTTAAGCAATTCATTGTATTGTATACTTTCATATTTTATCTACATTATCACACGTTATTGTAAAACATCCATTACATAGGGTAATACCAAAAAAACAACTGTAATTTATACGACAGATAATTATTTGATAGTTAAATGGTATTTTCAAGTTTTCTAATTCTTTGGCAAATTTTATATATATACAATATTTTACAATATTTTATATATATAACTAATGTAAAATATTCATTATGATCTTACGAGTAATAAAGTCAATGTATAACGATATTTCATAAAAAAAAAATGCATTACATATATAGTACAAGTATATAGATAACATAATCTACAGATTTATAGATACTAGTAAAAATATCAAATTGCATTAGGTAATATCATTGAGTATACAATAAGTTATTAAAGTTCCATATTACATCAAAGTAGTATCATACAACCACAGAATGGCTATTAGCCCTATAGTATTTTAACCAAGGCTAGACAAGTTAATGATTTTTTTTTAACTCAGTTAAGTTAAGTTAAATATTTTTTGTTTAATTAAATTTAAAGTTAAGTTAATAAATTTTGTTAACTCAACTTAACTTCAATTATTAAGTTAATTAAAAAGAAATAAATATCCGAGTATTGGAAAGATATTAAAATAAGTGAAAATCACTTGAATATAGTGGTATAGGCTATACTTATGATAATAGATGCATAATAATATATTATTATGTGTATAATTTAAAACCTATTGTAGGACTGTATCGCCTGTATAATTTTATAACTATATTTCACTGTTTAACATTTACAATTCGAAAATAAATAACACAAATGTTTAAAAATTAGTTATAGAAAAATTTTCCATTCGTATATTTTTAATAATGAACTTATAAATATTACATTATAATATGATTTGTATTTTATAGCAAGGTTATTCAAAATATTTATTGAATTTTAATAATAGTGTCATCTCAAAATTGTGATCAGCCATTGATCCTCTTCTCTTGTTTAATAACTGTCCTCCAACACTAAAAAGCCGCTTAACATGAGCAGATGAAGAGACGGCAGTATTATACTTTATGTATAATTTTTTAAGGGGATTTGGTAACTCTGAAGGAGATTTAATATTTTTATTTGATAAATAATTGTCGACAAGAAATTTATAATCAATATTTGAAATTGTTGAATTATTTTCCTCGATAAACCGTGAATATACTAAAATATTTTATGGATAACACGAAAATTCAAAATTATTTTAATTGGGTATTTTAAAAATAATACAAGTTGATTTTAAGTTAACGTATATCCTAATGAGTTAAGGTAAAGTTAAGTTAATCAAAACAGCGAACTAGTAAGTTAAGTTGATAAGTTAAAATTAACTTAACTTTTAACTTATTAACTCGTTAATGCCCAGCCTTGATTTTAGCAATATGAGATATTTGTACACAGTTAATATATATGTATATTAAATTAATAATATCTGTAAATCGATGGAATCGAACACACAGTGCAATTGGGATACACATATATACTACATACGGACGTCAAGCATAGTTGATGTAAAATAACATAATGTATACGTAAACAACGATTTATATTGCAATCAAATAGTAAACGCAATATATTAATTGTATATGTTGATTTTTTTCAACAAAGAGTATAACTGCTCTGTACATAATACATTATGTTAACAGTTTTAAAGAAACACACGTTCGATTTGCATATGGCGCTAGTATCTGTACGCACTATAATTTCGTAAAATCCCCTCGAGACAAGGGCGGATTTCTTGTAAACGTTTAATAGTGTAAATTCGTTTTTTTTCTCCGTTCTTTTTTCTTCAGAGATCGTGTTTGATACGCCGACTATATCCCGTGTCGGTCTATTTAGCTGTAATAAGCGGAAGGGTTGGCAGGGGGATAGTACAAGACAGCTGTTGGGATATATGTAGGCACTGTCCACGGGGGCGTAAAGCGATATTACAAGAACAACCTGCGAACCACAGATGCACACTTACGATTACAACTACCGGACAATGCTGCCGACGTGTATCAAAAACAGGGCAAAAAAAAAAAAAAAATACAAAGCTTGTTTCCAATTGTGAGCGTAATAAATTATCCGGGTATCATGTAAAAGGAATAAAGTGAAGAAATTCAAAATTAACATCAAGTGCGAACGTGGTTCTAGTGAAAAGCAACTCCGATCAATGATTATAATAGTAATAATTATAATGTAGCTGGTTAGAAACATATCTTACTTAAAATTACCAAGTATACAAATATATACATTTAAATTTAAATATATTGACTTATATTCCTGGCATCTATATACATTAATAAAATAAAAAACTAATGGATAAGCTGTATCTTATTCATTCAAATAAATAAACACTTAAATAAAATTAACAACTATCGAATTTTGGTTCTAAATATAACAAAATTGTATCACGTCCATCCATACAAGTTATATCTCTATATAAGTGAAAATACTTGTAACAGATAAATATCTTGATTATATTTAATCATATTATATTATGTGAAATAAGCATAAATTATATTTTATAGATACCGTTTGACAAAGCGGTACTTTACTGAAAAGGACATTGGGAGATTCGGAAAAATTAAATAACTAGGTATCGAATTTATAGTTATTTTGTTCTATATTTTATTTATAAATATAACACTACAAATTGTGGTTATACGGTTAGCGTTGTATTTTAATCACGATTTGCATGTCATTTAAATAAAAAATCAGCCAGAAAACAATATGAAAAAATGTAATAAAAAATGTAGATGGACGAAAATAATGGTTTAAAAAATATTAATATCGAATAAAACCAGTCCGAAAATGATAAAGCCAGCTTTTGTTCTCTAATCGATGAAAATACTTGACGAGGGAAACTAAAACAGAAGTACGCATAAACGAAACGAATCCCGTCTAAATTATACAATAGTAAATGGCGTCTATATAACCGTATAATGTGGCGCACAGAATATCGAATGCCAAGTCTCGAGCATTATTTTGGCTTCTTTCAATTATTATTCAATAATAACGAAGTTTTGAAATGTCCTTAACTTTTGTTTTGTGGTGAACACGATTTGAGTTCTATATTTGATAGTATATAATAAGACATTTAAGCTAAATAATTAGTTGGACATTAGTCATTGATGAAATTAATTAATTTGACTGCTTTTAATTGCGACTAACGATTCGACAGTTTCGTGTATCCCAGACACACATTATTTCGGATGTTTGTTGTCCTATGGTGTAGGTACTATGAAAGTTCGATACTTTTTATATTATTTATACTAGAATATTAATTTTTAATTAAAGTTTATAATTTTAGTCACAGGAACTACAATGAATTTTACACAAATTATTACACTATACGCTCAATAATTATTTTCATAAGTTTATTCTACACCTTACTAATTTTACAAGCTGTCCATTAAATTATGACTCAACGAAAATCTATTTGTACGTTAATTTTGCATTAAATGTATTGAACATTAATTCGTTAAAAATTTATTTCAGCTATATTGTACTGGAAAATGTATTATAATTAGTAATGGGAATAAAATCAGTATTCTTCGAAAATCTGCCTAATTCATTTTTCATATTTCAGGCTAGGAAATTCGAGATTTGGGTTGATCATTTCAAATTTTTGTATTCTTATCATATAACTTTCATTACACCACTTTTTAATCGTTCTTTTAATTTTCAGACAAAATTATGATAGTCTAAATAAGATATCTGAATAATTGGTATAAATTTCAAGTCTCACTACCATTATTTTTGGAGGGTACAACTCCTTACTAACTACATAATAACTACAATTTATTTTATAATATTCGTTTTATATATTTAATATTGTACAAAAACTTGTGTATAAAATTCTTAATTGGGTTCGACAGTTGTATTATTATTAAAATACCTGATATCAAAATTTTGTTTGTATTATAATATAAATTATATCATTCAACCTTCCCCTTTCGTCTGACAAAGCGAAAAAATTCTTTCTACTGGAGCAGAAGTTCCTAGCATACAAAAGATATACTGCAAAATTAATTTTAGATTTGGAGCTAATATATTCTTTTCTTTGAAATGACAGAATAGCTGTACCCATTTTTCTTCACTTGTAATTTTTTTCTTCATTTATATTTCTTCTTCTCTCCATACTTTAACTTTAAATAACCAAAACTCTCAGCTGTTACTACTTCATGAAAAATCTGATCTTGGTTTACAATTTCAGTTTTTAGTTTCAATTTTAAAGTTTCCGAAGCTTTTAAAAAATTATCCCATTTAATTATTTAATCATATAATGATATAATTATATTATGTACAATATTATTCCATAATTCGTTATTGAATTAAAGTTATTTTTGCTCGGCTTCCATTAACCGGGATTGTCCCGGTCAAACCGGGACGAATGGCAAGTCTAAATATAATATATACATTGATATAGGAAAATTATGTATTATATTATTTTCTTATATCAATATCTACTATCGTACAAAAGAAAAACCCACTTATTGGTAAATAAAGCTTGACTTTTATAATATGCTCCAAAGTTTAAACTTTAACTTTTGTGATAACATGGTGAACATAATATATTATAGCAAGATTTACGTATTCATTGCACAATACTCGATAAGCACTAATCCCACTAGTCACAAACAACAAATATTTCTAATTCTTGACTTTTTAATCATGGCTCACAGTAAAATAGTATTTCAATAGTAATAAAAAACTGTATGCATTCCTGCATCTTCGGCATCGTTTGAACGCATATTTTCCACAACCGGTAATATAATAACACTCATGCGAACAGAATGACACCTCATCAATTGTCAGCATTAGTGTTTTTGAAAAGCGATCTGTAATAAGAATTATAAGAAAATAATAAACAATTATTATGATACCGATTAAAATTATAATTATTTTGCTATGATCAAGGAGGGTGTTGTTATTAAAAAAATGTATTCGACCTATTAATTTATAATTTTTATTATTCTTCGTTTTATTCATGATCATTTATTTCTTTAAAAACCGTTATTGTTATAAACTATTATTAAATTATAAATTAAGTTTAGGTCGTAAAATTTACATGTTTTTTACGACACTGATTTTTGTTGATGTTGTTGTAATTTTTTGTTCTAATACTTTTTAAATAAATATATTAAATAGGTATATTGATTTATTACAAAAATGAGTATTTACAAACGTTTTAATATAATTAATACATAAAATAATACTAATTTTATGTTTCAAAATCCGAAATCCGGACTTCGGATTTCGAATTTCGAGAATCCGTATTTTCGAACTTCGGCAAACCCGGGTTTTCGCACCGCTAATTATAATATGATAGACATCCATTTTATTAATTTTTTAATTCTTCACGTATAATAAAATATTTGCGAGGACTAAATGCCTGATATTGTACGACTTTGAGAGAAATCATTATTATTATTATTATCCTATGTTTGTATTTAAAGAAACAATCGTCGTACCCGTTTGGAGACGCTCGGCGTACTATGGTAGGCCCAGAAGCTATGAAAACACTGTACGTATTAGGTGCGATGCCGATGGGTACAATAAATTCAACACGTCCGACTGCAATCGGTGAACACCGATCTGCTTCCACGTGCACACACCTAATGTGCGAAGACACCGCTCGTGTACACGGACGTAAATAATATAATATATGTAATATTAGACGTCCGATATTTTACTAGGCGTTTGCGTTAAGTCCGTAGGGTGCAAAATATTGACCAACGTGCAAGAGTGATGTGGTATAAATAATTTGTTTCGCACTTCTTCCCATGCAGTATATCATGGTGTTCGGACAGTAAACACCGGCAGACGTTTTGTAATAAATGTTTTTTATTTTATTTTTTATTTATTTTTTTATTAGTTTTGTTTGTGTGAAATGGGATCTTTACGCAGGTGGACGTGTTTTCGTACGGATTTCGACCTGCAATTTACTCCGAAATAATAACCCGATAGTTACATTATTATTATTATTTTTATTATGACCGTTATGATATATTTACTTGGCACAGTCCGACGACCACCGTGCATAACTACAATCATACATCTGTTTATTTTTTTCTGGCATAGACATTAACATAATATTAGAAGACTAGACATTATTTACGATACCAGCGAATCGACTGTAATCAAAGATAGTTCAATAATATAAATCGCTTCATTCAAAAAGGGCCTTGATCCTTAACTTTAAACTTTTAGAAAATAATAGAAACTTTTGATATTTTTCAAAATGCATATACATATGAGAGCTTAATCAAATATTAATAGATAAAAAACAGAAAGATTACATTCTGTAAAACAATATTATTAATTTCTAGTCCAGATTACTAGCATTTAAGTATAGTGGATTTATATCCTTCTTACAAAAATCAATATTTAATGTATTGAATTTATTTCAAACGTTTTAGTTCATTACATTTAAGTACTTTATCAAACAAGAAATTTTAATAACAGATTTTATAAACTTTAAAAATATGTATAAGTGGCCCTTATTTAAAAAAATAACATAAAAAAATTTTAATTTTAAATTATAAATTAACTTTCTCTTTAAGTAACATTAAAATAAAAAATAACCGGATGGGCCTCGCTCTGCTGTACAGTTGGGGGTGGAGTGCACCTCGTTACAGGATAGGTCATTATTACAACGGATTTGTTAAATTTGAATGCAATGATAGATATCATTGTATACGAATAACGATACTGAACGGAGTTAATATGTTTGTCTAGGATATAATACATTGTTATTTATAAATATTGTAAAAAGTATATTTTATTTTGAAACGATAAATCGAAAAATATATTTTTCAATTAGGATGGGTTGGCAGTTGCATACGGCGACATAGTTTGTCAGTCTAGAATATTATACATTATATTATATTTTACATGTAATTTTATGTCAATATTCGCTGTTCAAACGCTTATAAAAAAAAATTGTGCCTATAGATTTTAATAATTTTTGAATGACAATAAGAACTACTTCTGTGGAATCTTCTATTACATTTTAAAGTATTTTCTCCGATTTTAACAAAAAAAATTGTAAAAAAATCGAATATTTTAAATGCCTATAAGTGGCTTAAAAATCAATATAATATTTTGAAAAAAATATGACATAAAGGAAATACCAATCTTAACAACTGGAAGGAATTTCAAAAATCTGCGACTTATACTTTTTGAATTATAACAAATATTTAAAATCGTTTGAGAATAAATCGCTATTTTATGCAATTTCGTAAATATTTAAATTTCAAACAGTCATAAAACTTTTTCCTCTAATTCCGGTAGAAATTTTTTTAAAGATTTTTGAAGAGTAGCTTATAGATAACCTAGTGTTAAAATTTTGAACCTTAAGTATGAACAGAAAAAATTTTATGAATTTTTATCTACAAAATAACTTGCAAATTATCGTGATTTTTACATATTTCGTATAAATTGGAACTTTGAGCACTTATGAAAAAAAATTGTGACTTACGATTTTAGATTTTTTTTATCAGGTAAGGAACAACTTATAAGAAACCTTGTATTACATTTCAAGATTTTCTGGGCAGCCAAAAAAATTTTATCGTTATTTAAAAAAAAAATACTTAAAAAAATTGAAAATTTCAATTGTCTATAAATAGCTCAATAAAAGTCAAAATACTTTGAAATCGTGTATAGAGAACGCTAATCTAAACATTTGGTGAAAATTTCAAGTATTTACATCGATTAGTTTTTGAGTTATAGCAAAATAAAAAATTTGATTATGTCGAAAACTGGTTTTGCGTAAAAACTCCCGTTTTTCCCAAATTTTTTTATGGTTTTTCCCGTCGCATTTAAAAAATATTGGAAATTTTTTACTTTTGACCCCCCAAAGTACCAAATAGATTCACTTTTCTTTCAGAAAAGTTGCTACATAAGGCAATCGAAGCATTTTTACTGCCCCAAATCGTGTCGACAGACACAAAAAAAAAAAAAAACACACATCATTGTAAAATCAATACATTCTTCACTCCGTTCAGAATCTAAAATAAAAATAAATAATTAAAAAAAAAATAAAAAAATAAAATAAAATAAAAAAAAAACACACATCATTGTAAAACCAATAGATATCATCACTCCGTTCAGAATCTAAAATGTATAAAACTTTTACAACAAAAAAAAAAGGAATAAAATTTTTTTGATTGATATATATATCAACGACTCTCTATAGAAGTAGTAATCTTTTTTAATATTTTGGTCATCATGATTTAGAGTAATAATGGCGGATGAATTTATTTCATCTACTTGAAATGTATTATTATCTGACAAATAAACTCAGTAAATTGGCGTGGTACATAAATTCGATTTTTTTTTTCAAATAACGCTTTATCAATGCAAAATATCTGTAGCATGGCAAGAATGAATGGTCACGAATAGAAACATTTTGAGTAATATTCTTAAATCAACCAATATTTAAAGCCCATAACATTCTAAACAAAATATGATTTTTGTTCTAATCGCCACAATCATCAGAATATAAATTAACTTCGTCCACAGAAGACGATAAGTTATTTTTGATGCATTTGTCCAAAAAGGAACAAACTTCATCAGGTTATTTTTTAGCTTGTCCTAAGCGATACAGAAAAATTGTCGATTTACCTGTTTTAAAATTAAGTATACAGAAAACTGATTCTCACGAATGCTTCCAATAAAACATTTCCTGAACAAGAATTTTAGGAAAACATAAATTTTGCATATAATCAAAACGTAAAGCAACAATATTAATTCGATTTTTGATTTTTCCTTTACTCCAACTTTAAGTGCGTTATATATTTTTTTTTGCTTTTTCTTTTTGGACCATTAACTCAGCTACTACAACTTTTTTGGTGGCATCGTTTTAACGTGGATTTCTTATTTTTAAAAATAAAATCTTATATGTGCAACCATAGATAGATACATCTACTTGAGGGCGTCCAGATCTCGGTTTAAAATTGTCTTAAAAAATTGAAATATGAAGTATATCTCACTCTAACGTTTGAGTAATTAGCTTTAAATAAATTATGCATTATTTTTATGCTTAATTGTCCATTCAAGTATTTCACTTTTATAAAGAATATAAAGCATAAGAACTTTTATTTTTCTTAGTAGTGCATTTCTAGCACTATGTATACCTCTTTAATCTTAGGGATTTTTTACTATGTATTGTTAAATATCATAATCTATTGATTCTTTTCATAGGTATAGAATGTAATGATTAAAATACATGTACTTTTAAACATACCAATTTTTTAAATTCGCCGACGTAAGCAAAGTATTAAAAACTGAATTTACTTTTGAATTTCCAATTTTCTTGGACGATGTCTTTGAACTTTTAGAACTTTAATTAAGTTTTGTAAAAAGTAATATTGATGACTTTTTAAATGAATACAATCTAGTCAGAATTCCTTTTTTGTTCTGAGGTGAGATTGAGTCTAAATGATTCTTTCTACATCTAAAAATAAGGTTTAAAAAATAAAATAAAATAATTAGTAATATTATTAATATTATTATAGTCACTATTTGCAAGGTGGTCCAGTGGTTTTTTTCCTATTTTTTCATATTTGCCTTTATGATTAATGCATTCATCACCTGCTCATATAGCCTTTTTAATTATATTTCTTTTATAAGAATTTACATCGCTACACTTCCTTCTAACTTAACCATTATTAATTGTATATACAAATTTATAGTTAACTTAAAATTAGTTTAATATACCTAACTAAGAAGCAAATAAGTAAATTTGTATAAAATATTATAAAAATTATAAACATGAATTTTTAGTAATATTTGATATATATATATATATATTTGATTAACTAAAAATAATTATTACGATACTAGAAAAATTGATATCACAATATTAGTTGATATTATTTTTGATAATAATATTAGTTTTATGGTGAATGGGCTTTAGTCGGTGACTATAGCCTTTTAACAAAAATTTCAAACTTCAGTTACTCGTTATAATGAGTTTTATTAATGGAACCAATGCCGCCTTAACATGAATCGATGCGTCTAAGTTAAGAGGTAGCGAAAATATAATGTTTTTGATAAAATGTTGACTTAGGCCGCTTTTGCATAAGGCGATTCATATATTAAATTGCACTAGCAAATTGTTCAGTTATCATCGTTTCAAGAAAAATTTATTTCAATTTTCAAACATACAATAAAATAAAAACTCTTTTAATACATACGTTTTAAACGCTCCTTGGCGTTTTGTTCGCAAAAAATAACGTTTGATCTATTGATATTCGATATTGCTATTATTTTTTTAGAAAAATAATTTTATCAATAATTGATTACTGTAGTTAAATAATTCATCCATAATATTTTATTTATTTTTACCATTTTAAAAGTCATCTAGGGTCTATTGGTTATTTCGACGAATATAGATTTTGCCGAACCATTGGCGATTGGAGAACAGAAGTAAAATTTCCATCCCATCGTTTTAAAGTTTCTTATGATGGTGGTGACAATTCATGATTTATATACATAGGATGCCACGTTTGTGTTTGCCGTGTACTGCACTTGTCTGTGGGTTCGTAAGAACTTAACACGAACAAAAATATTGAATCTATAAAAACGTGTTTTATTTTTAAAGTCATATCCTCTACGTATACGGATCAATAAAAATTTCTCAGTATATACATGCGTGTACAACCTCATCCTCGTAATGTTTTGGGCTCGATTTGCATGTGTAAGCGCCTTTAAACCGAATACCGCTTAAACGGATGTATACATGCCTCATCAATAACCAACCGCCACCGCGGCACTTGATCCCGTGTAATGATGGCTCGTTACCGTGATATCGGTATGCGTGTGTGGAACAACAACGGTAACGATATTGCCGTCTGTCCACCCATCACATTACAATACCAGTTAAGCCGGAGAACGCACGTCGTGTTAAATAAAAAAATGAAAAAGAAAAAACCCGTAAAAAGTTATAATACCTGCTGGAGCGTTTATAAACAGCAGTAGTGTCAAATAAAAGAATACCAGTGCTTACATACTTTGTTCTTATAACATATTACGTTCACTGTTTTATTTATGAACAAAATCTACCACCTCGATGAAATATAATCTACGTATATACTCGTATACTGCGATGAGGAACTCGAATTGAGATTTCCGGCACGAGAACGTCGTTACAATAATCATTATGACTCGCATATTTATCGCACGATTTTGACACACTTAAGAGTATATATCGATTCACTGTGCCTCGTTCAGAGGTCTTAATATATGGAAACAACATTTGCGCGTCTAGCAGTTATTACTGGACAAATGGGCTTTGAAAAAATTAAAAATTTCCTAATCAAAAATTATACGATTTAAGTTGCTTTCAAATTATAGCGATATTTAAATTCATATTCGTATTAAACTTTTAAACGTACATTTTATTAAATAAATATTATCTATCACACAATACGAATTGTAATAATATATGTGTGTGTGTGTAGTATATACTTAGTATTTTTCCTATTAAAGCTACTATTGAAGTTTTATACCAGCTATACATCTACTATACAGGATCCAAAATTATTCCTTGATATACGACTATTAATCATATACATATACGTACCTAATCAAAATATGGTCAGGAGCGAACGCGTTGTATTTCATATAAGTACATAACAAACTATATTAGTATGTAAGTATTTAGTGTATCAAATATTTCCAATTGATCTATTTTATCTACCCAAAACGATTTCTAATTCTGCAGTAGTCTGCTGAACTAATTTTGATCTATCTTATTATGTTTCTTTATAAGGGTGAATATTTAAGTGATATTAGTAATATAATCTTGACTCGTAGAAAATTAAGACGATTTCAGAATACAAAACGATACCCCTTTATTTCTTCATATATCATATACGGTTTAAAATCGCTTAACACGTCAGTAATCGTGTACAAACCCCGCACACCAAAAAAACACACACAGTTTTTCGTACAGTTCGCGTACCCGCCAAAATATGTACGTTAACACACGGACCCGCGGCTTTCTACGCGAGGAAATCGAACCGTAGGCAACGCGAGCGTTTACGACGTGTCGCTGCACTGCGCGCGCGTATACGTGTATAATTATCGCGCTCCGTCTCCGTCGCGTCCAAACGTAATACCGTGTTGCACCGTGAGCCGTTGATCGCAGTACTCGAAACGTCTATCCGGTTTACAGCGTTCGCCGCGATGGGTGTTCGCACGCGCATTTCCATAGCTGCTCGCCGAATAAATAGAGCTCACATCCTGATCGTGCATTACGATACCGTAATATTATTGTACACGCGCGAAGACTTCTTACACATACTTACTCGTTCTGTTCGTTCCGTTCAACATATTTACGCCGTATTTACGTCTTCCGCATTAATTCATAGCAAATACACATACATATATATAAATACATGGTAGAACAATAGAGCGTATTATTATTACGGATATTCTTCGAATTTTTTTTTCCGTAATGGCCGTTAACAATGGTCTAAGCGAGTACGCGTACATTTTTTTCCAACTCGTTCCGTACGTAACGTCCCATGATTTTCGTACGCAATTATTATCATCATCATCGTTCGTACACACACACATACACTACATCATACATACATGTATATTACACGGTAAACGGTGTAATTGTTATTGTTATTGTGTGTACCGTTTACCGTATATCTACTGCTATATATGCGTCGCACTTGTAAATTAGAACGATAATATAATAACTGACTGCTTACCGAATAAACAATCGGTTTTTTTCTACTTTTCCTCTCTCTCTCACACACACACACACTATTTTCCTAACGGCGACCACCGGTACTGCAACACTTGCTCAGTCGTTACGTACAGCCCATTGTTCTGCGCGAGTCCGAGCCGCGTGTTAAACGATGCGCGTTTAACTCGGCCACCGTACAGGTGAAGAAATCTACATACACACGTATACAACAATATGCGTATGTTATGATATTAAAGGTACATAAAGTATACGACGATAAATTACCGGAGCCGGCGTGTAATTACTACGATTACAGCTGATGGAAGACTACAACGTACTGCGGCGCGTACAAATTATAAGCGCATAACAAATTATTTCAACCTGTTTATCCATCACAATGTTATGGCGCACTTCCCCCCTCCCCTGAATCGCATTTTTTCCGAAAGTCCACAAGCCCGAAATCCTATTTCTCGAAGGTTATTGTTGTCGAAACGCAAAAATGTCTTTGTAGACTACGCAATTATTCTTTACAGCAGCGGTCCCCACTACGCGGCCCTTATTCAATTTTAGTGCGGACCGCATTAAAATTAAATTGTACATTCAACATCCAAAATTCTATGAACAGTGATAAAATGAACGTAGCTTTTTATCTTATAATTTTTAATAATTATAATAATCTTTCTATTTTAAACGTATATTGAATTACCAGTTGGACAGATAAATATACGTATATAAATGTATTTACGATTATGGGTTTATTCATTTCCACCGCGTTGTCTTGCATGAACAGTTTATCCAGTATCGCTTACTGTCCGTTTGTATTTTATCACGTACATTTTATATCTCTATTATGGCAAAATGTAAAATCAAAGATGAACACAGAATATTTCAAGACAGTTGGGAGACAGTTGAATTTTTCTATATTTCTGGTAAGAAACACGATGCTTTATGTTTAATTTGTCGTAAAACCATATACATATATTCCAAAACGTTATAATATTAATCGTCATTACACAATTCACCATATTGAATTTTTTTTAAATTATCTCCATCCATCTAAAATAAAAGAAGAAAAACTTGTTTAATTAAAAAAAGAAATTTTTTCTGAAAAACAATCAATGTTACGGATCACTAATAAAAACTAACTTGCAACAAAGGCATCGTATGAAGTAACACATACGAGTATGTTAGCAAAACGCATGAAACCATTTTCGGATGCCGAACTAATAAATAATTGTATGGAAACCGTTGTAAATACTCTGTTTTGTAATTTTTCCAATTTTAAAGAAATACGTAACCAAATTTCAAATCTGCAGTTATGTGATGCTACATGTTGAAGAAGAATCTGATAATGATTTTTCAAGTTTTGCCAAATTCAATTTGATGATAAAAGAAAAGAAAATTGTTTCTGATGATACTGATATAGAAACTCTAAAACCACAATTGCTTGAACTCTTGGGCATTTTAAAAAATGAAATCAAAATTCGTTTCAATGATATTAAAAACTTAAGAAATGCATTTCGATTTATTAAAAAACCGTTGGCAGTAACTGCAAAACAAATAATTGAAATTATTATTATGAATTGTAATATTGGTTTATTAAAAAGCAAATTAATTGACTTACAGCAGGACATAACATTAAAATATATTTTTAATAGTAAAAAAAATGCCATGAAATTTTAGAAAACACATGAAGAACATCAATATCCTTCCCTTTTATAAAATGTAAAAGCTATTCTAACATTTTTTGGATAAATAGGTATATTTATGTGAAGCTGCTTTTAGTAAGATAACATATATAAAAAACAAATACGGAAATCATTTGAGTGATGTGCATTTGGATTATTTACTGCGGTTATCAACATCAAATACACCCGTAGACATAAACAAGATAATAAAAAAAACAGAGAAGTACCGTCCATCAACATCAAAACAACATTAAATCAAATTAATTAATTAAAAAATATCAATATCAATCTAATAATTTAATAAATATATAAATATAATATACTATGCTAATAATATGAATGATTTGTATTTTTTGTAAAATAAAATATTAATTGAAATTTGAAATATAATTATATGTCCTAGAAAAGCATTTGTGTCATTAATGGACTTTTCCTATAATACCCTTTCCTAACAAAATATACATACATAAATATAATTTTTATATTTTTAACTATTATCATTAATCATTAAAAATGTATGTGGCCCGCAAGTAATTTTCAAATATAATTGGTCTTTTCTAAAACCCTGGTGAGGACCGCTGCTTTACAGTAAAACCAAAATTTCCGTCACTTTTCCGCAATTAATGGGAAAACTATTAGGAAATTTAAAAGATGACCTCCTAAAGTATCAGCTAGGCAAAATTTTCCATTGAAAACCACCCCACAAATCATAGATCGAAACATTTTACTAGCTAAAATCATGATGATAAACACAAAAAACAAAAAAAATAAAAAAATAAATAAATAAATAAATAAATAAATATAACACAAATCATGGTAAAACTAATACATTCCTTGTTTCACTCAAAATCTAAAATATCTAGATATCTAGATAAATAAACAGAAAATAATTAAAGTTTTCATTTTAGATAGATTAATAGATAACATTTTTATTTCTATCTACATAAAATAATAGATAATACATTTTTTATCTAGTTAAGTCTCAACACTGCATATTAGTGTACAAATAAATTGTTGGCAAATTATATACACCAAGTCTCATAATGACGTACAATAATGAAAATATTAGAAAAACCACGTTATATTTTACTATCGATTTTTTACTATTTTTCCTCATCTGCCAGTCGAATAAAATTTAGCCCACGAGCCGCCATTCGGTGACC
This sequence comes from Sipha maydis, assembly GCA_034509805.1. NCBI lineage: Eukaryota > Metazoa > Arthropoda > Insecta > Hemiptera > Aphididae > Sipha > Sipha maydis. The sequence goes on from JASXSY010000274.1 coordinate 586,545, forward strand.
ATTACTCTATAGTGATATCATTTTCTCTTAAAAATTGTAACAATTTTGTTGTAAGTTTAACTGTTATATTTTATATTTTTTTTAAAATTGCATGAGCTCGTTTAATAAAATAATTCTATATACTACAAAATAAAAGTTTACGATCTTTAAAAATTGTCCGTTCTAGCGACACCTATAACCTCTAAATAAATAATTCCTTTCTAATTTGTTCCATATAGTAACCTATCTTATAATTTTTACATAGACAAAACAACTAATGTGTGAATTTTTTTTCTTACAATTGAACTCATAAAATTTAGCCTTATATACGTGCCCGGCAAGAACGTTTGATAATATATATACGTATATAACAAACCTGTAGAATGTATAGAGCAGACGTGCCCAACCTTTTTCAACTCGCGGGCCACATTAAAAATGTATATTTATATGCTTCACAGGTTTTTTTTTTTTGTTCATTTCGATATAATATAGACTAGTCATATTTTATCGGATATAATATTATCTTTGTTTACCTATACTTAAATATATTTAATTATTTATTTATTTGTAGTCTATTACACTAATTTATTTCTATTAATATTCTAAAATCCCATGCATTTTTTTTTTATATATAAAAAATTAAAAATTGTAATATACTTTATATTCTTAAAAACTTTCTAAAATACATTTTTTATAAGTAATAATTTTTTTTTGCACCTATATAAATTTCTAATTTTTATAAAATGGTCACGGGCCGGTTGGAACACCTTCGCGGGCCGCGGGTTGGGCACGCCTGGTATAGAGCTTAATTTACCGCGTAAACTGTTTGGAATATAGCCCGGAGCAGCGAACAATTTGACAGAACAGTTTATAAATTAATATCAGTGTGACTTGAATTTCGTTTATTTTTTCAACAGTTATGGTAAATGTAGATTTAATGGTATTATAAAAATTTCAACTAGAGATTGTTCTACTCAGTGTTCAGTGAACTTTATTTTTTTAGGATTGCATTCACATTATTAAAATTATTTAAAAATGTTTAAATATTATTGCTCATTTTATTAAATACACATTTTATCATTTTATAATCATAAAACAATAAATATTTAATGTTAATTTAATATTTTCATACTATGCAAATAAAAAAATAAAAATAAGTTAATAATTATAGTTATAATAAAAACAATTAAAATAAATATATAACTCAAAACTTAAAACTTTTTTCTGGACTTCTCATATTACTAAAATAGAAATAATATCTGACCTATTAATTTCTTCGGAAATTTTCTTTTCTATTGATATTAGAGCTTAACTTAACAAACGAATTTAGGTTATCGTACTTCGAATATAGTTATTATTTTAAGTTTTGAAAAACTTCTTTCTGCATTTCCCACCATCACTCGTATTGTCAAAAAAAGGAAACAAGCTGTAAATAAGTATGAAAAATCTGCAGCTACTAAATAATTAATATTATAATAATATAGATAACTATATTATCTTATATTATAACTATATAATCATTATAAATTTTGCAAAATCATTTATATAATTTAATTTTTAAATTAACTCATTGAAATTCTAATCGTTTTCATTGTAGTCAGAGTTAGGCAAATACAAATTAAAATTACGAATAAAAAATAAAAGCATAGATAACTGATTGTTTTGTTAATAAAAATTAATATTTTATTTTAAATAATTTCAGTTGTGGATAAAAAATAAAAACAATGCTGAATAGTTTAACTTGTGAATAAATTGATTTTCTGAATAAATAAATATGTTAAATATTGAAAAATATTCAATTTTCGTTTGACAAAATTATGATAAAAATATAATATTCATAACAAAGCAAATAATAATATCAATAAAAATAGTCAGTATGACAGTCTGTAGTATCATACTCATGAACGTCCTGTTGATATAGTAAAATTCATATTCATGCGGGCATACTCGTTGCATAGTATAATAATAATAATTTGGAATAATTTTAAGTTATTAGAAAACAAACAGTTTTTATTAATAATTAATAAAATAAAAAAATGTGTAACTTCAGACCTACATGCGAATGGGACTGCGTTCAATCGCACCCTTTGATCCCTCTCAGTTAAGTCACTGATTATGTATTGCATATATAATGTAGATACTTATTTAATAAATTATCTATAAGTTCAATCAGCGCTGGTGCGAGGTTTTTCATGGGACTCTGGATATTTTTCTCATGAAGCCAAACAATTTTTTTTAACGCCCTTATACTTGTATGACATGTTTTTCTATTTTAAATAATTTATATAAAATCATTTTTCCCTATTATGAATTTTATATCTTATCATAAAATAAGGTTCGTCATATAAATTATTGAAAATATTACGTAACATTAAAACAAATGTTAAGCCAAGGCGTAATTAATAAACGTAATAAATAATAATTATTAGGTATATACAATTGACTGAAAATTACTTGATTTTTTGCATGTAAACATAAGCCCGGATAGCTCAGTCGGTAGAGCATTAGGCTTTTAACCTAAGGGTCCAGGGTTCAAGTCCCTGTCCGGGCGGCCAAACTTTTTTATTTTTTTTATCCTCATAGACGAAATAATTTAACTTATTTAGCTATTTGTACATTTTTATGATTTTTTTCCTAATTCTACAAATCTATATGACTTCATTTTTTTTTTAAGTTACAAAATTAGAAGCTAAATATAAAAATATCATTGTCTTGTTTTAACTTTATTGAATATTTCAGTTAACAAATGACGGAAACCTTGATAATAGAGACCAATATTCGGCAATAGAATCATTCAAAACTAGTAAATTGCTTTTTATTGAATTAATTAAAAATAAAACTTATAACAAATATTCTTTACCAATAATTATTAACCTTTGACATACGATGACGTACGCAAGGGGGGGAGGGTAAATCAAGGAGATATGACCTTCCGTAAACAGTTTAAATTATATTTTCAAATTATGAAACGATGAATAAAAAAAAAAGGAAATTTTCTTAATAAATCATCATAATTTGTAATGATGTGCACTAAGGCCATCATATATTTTTAAAATGTAAAATGTAACATATAATGAAACAATTATAATATTCGATAGCCATTAAGTATAAGAATTAGTTGTAAGTAATTGTAAGTAATTGTAAGTTGTAAGACAAAATATAACGATAAGATATGACAAACACATACACGCGTTTACACACACTCAGGCAAAAACATTAAATAAAAAAAGGCCGGTCATCGCCCAGGCTCTTCTTTCATTCCTATCACGGTCGTCAAGAGACACAATTGTACAAAAATTAAATTAAATATTCATTATAATAAATTAAAATATAAATGTTGATGTGCGTTAAAAGTTTTAAAATAAAGTTATAAGTAATGAATTAGAGAAAGAGTTTGTTTTTTTATTCTAAAATAGTAGCCGACTACCTCATCCTACACTTATAATACAAGGTACAATCTCTACAGGAAGATCACTATAAGGCTTGGAGAGATAATATTCTAGTTTATAATTATAGTTAAGTAACTAACACTGAGACGCATAATTATTCCCTGTAATCTTTTGATACTCCCCATGTAATTTCATTACAAAGTGTCGCCCAACAAGCAGCTCTTACCGCGTATAAAATCCCAGAGATACAAAAAATAAAGAAATAAAGATAAAAATATATATATATGTATGTGTGGTTATGATTTTTTTTCTTATTATCAATACAAATTAAAAATGTAGAATCAATCTTAGATAAAATATTAAATAAATAAATACTTACTTATAATTAAATAATTAATAAAACGAACATAATTTTCGCAAATGTCACAAAAAAAAAAGTGATCAGGAAAATGAAATAGGAGAACCAATTTTTGTTTCACTATCAGAAAAAATATACAAATTTAAGTAACCCAACTTAATATTAAAATTAAATATAAGAAGTTAAAACAGTGCGAGAATAGTTGCAGAACTTAAAAATAGATTATTAAAATATTTAAACGGTGAATCTTGCTCAAACGATTTCGTAACAATAAATTGAAATTGCCAAAACTTAATTAATGAAATCAAAACAAATACAACGGATAGTAAAAACCCTATTTTAAACCTAGTACATTTTCTGGTTCTTTATATGAGAGTGTAGATGCCTTTTTAAAAAAGTATTAAAGAGTAACTTCTATATATGGTTGGACTGAACAAGAAAAATTGCAATATATACCTGCATTTTTAGAGGGCCTAGCACTAACATTTTACGATAGTGTTTAAAATCAAAATTTTAATAAATAGGCCGATTTAGAAAAAGAACTTCAAACTGAATTTAAATCCATTGTTAACAGAGATATGCTTCGATTATTACTCGAAAAAGCAATTAGACGATGAACTTCCTATGACATTTATAAATGAAATTGAATCACTTTGTAAACGAATTAATTTTGAAATGATCCAACAAGAAATAACCAGATATATAATGAAGGGTCTTAAGCCAAATATTGCCAGATACATTGGAATATTAGATAACTCATCTTTAAAATTATTAAAAACCAACATAAGAAAATATGAAATGGTAGAATTTATAGTAACGGGTGAAATAAATCAATCTCCTTCCGAAATAAAAACTGACATCATCACCAATAAATTAAATCAAATTTCAAATGAATTCAATGAAAAAATAAATTTAATCAATGAAAACAATAATAAATTAAAAAACGATATGGAAAACATTATAAAACCTCAAGTTCAAAATAATAATCGTAACTTTTTGCCAAAAAACAAAACAAATTATAATAATTTAAAAAAATGCGAAATATGCTTTAAAAACAATCATAACACAGAATTTTGATATTTTAGAAACAAAAATACGCCAAATAACAACAACAAAATTCAGTGTACAATTTGTTCTAGAAATAATCATTCTACAGAAAATTGTCGATTTAAAAATAACCCGATTAATTTTCACTTATGTGGTATAATAGGACATCCAGCACAAACATGTAAGAAATTTTCTATTTAAAAAAACTTATAAATAGGTTAAACAGTTCTCTTCTGTCACTCACTGTTACCGTTTAATTTCAGTTAAAAAACCAGCAATCACTCAAAAACTAAATCATATTTCTGAACCTTTATTTATTAGTGCTAAACTTAACAATATCTATGATATGTGCCACTAACTATTGATACAGGAGCAAATATTTGTTGTATTAGACATACGCTTGTTCCCCCTGAAAATAAAATATTTTAAAAAAATATCATCCTATCAGGTCCGAACAATAATCCATTAACTGTCTATGGCTCTTCAATAATTAAACTAAAAATCGATTATCATGATTTTGAAACATCAGTATTTATTGTTAAAAATTTAACTCGTCGTTATAATAATAGGAAATAATTTTCTACACAGCCATAAGGCTATTATTAATTTTCATAATAAAACTTTATCATTAAACGATTCAATCACATTACAGACTTATACTAATCTCTCTAAAACAAATATTAATAATATAAAAGAGGAAATGCTGACTTATTTCTTGTAGACTCTAATTGTATAATTGCTCATTGCATATCTGCAGATTTAAAATGTCTAAAGGAATAGCTTATAATATTAAAATAATGTTTGGAAACACAGCGCTTCAACGTGATAAATTAAAACCCCAAATATGCGACGCGATTTCAATAAAAATAGGAAATAAAATAATTTATCACTTAATAACAAAACAAAAATATTTTCATAGACCTAAATACGATGACATAAAACTAAATGTTCAAAACTTAAAATAATCAATGCAAAAATTTCAAAATTTTAAAATTGCTATTCCTACAATTGCCTCAGGTATAAACAAATGTAAATGGGCAATTATTAAACAACACATTTTAAAGGAAACACAAATATCGATCTTTTCATTTGTCACAAGATAAAACACACATAACTAATAATTGGAAAACTCAAGAACATCAAAAAGGTTATAAATCTAATACATGATTATTGCTATTTTCATAAAATAATTAAAAAATTAAATAACGTAAACAATAATTTTAATAATAAAATAAAATCACCCATTAACAATCTCAAAAATGACATGAGTAGCATAAGTATATTAAAAATAATTAATGACAATTATAATATGAACACTAACATAAAAGATAATAATAAAATGAAATACATTTTTGAAAATTATAAACCCGAAGAAAATGTAGTAGGAGATTGAAAATGTGGCATTTACGCTGTATGTAATGCTCTTAATAATAACAAATTAAACAAAATTACTTCTATAGCTGATATCTTACAAAATATTGAACATTACAAAATTGCCCAATTATTGGATGTCTGATGACGAACTAACCGTAGTTCCTAATCATCATAATCATGACACTTATATTTACAATGACACTAATAAAACAGCAATTATCTATCAAAAGAAAAATTATAATAATAGGCCCATAATCGTTTTATACAATATTAATAAAAATAGTCATTGGGTCCCCGGAACAAGAACTGATAAACCATCTAACAAAATTCCGTCTAATCATATTAATATTATAATATATAATATTATATATTTATTGTATTATTATTATGATATACCACCTTCACAACAATTGATAAATAAAATACAAAAAAATCCAAAAACCTTTAGATAATAATGATAATATTGAATCAATAAAAACTTTTTTTTTTTAAATATATTTGACTTTATTAGGAAGAATCACAATCTCTACATCGAGTACAATAAGTAATATAAATATTTTACGGATAGATTTATATACATGATAGTGAAGGAACTATAATTAATATATCCCAACATCTCGATAAATATCAACATAAAAAAGGAGTAGAATTATCAAAAAATGCATTCATCTCATTACGACTGACACTTCATACATAAAATGTGCTAATGTATATCCTCGCAAAATAAAATTAAAACCAAATTCTATGGACCCTACATTTAATGCACCCCACAGAGTTTCCCCACAACAACGAGAGGAATTAAAAATACAATTAGACATTTATTTGATGCAAATATCATTCATCCAATAATATGAAAAATTTGCAGCTCCAATGTTTTTAGTAAAAAAAAAAAAAAGAAAAACGATCCTATAGACCTGTAGTATCAAATAAAGAATTAAATGATATAATCGAAACCAATCTAAATTTTAAAAATATATGATGGCCTTAGTGCACATCATTAGAAATGAAGGTGATTAATTAAGAAAATTTACTTTTTTTTTTTTTATTCATCGTTTCATAAGATAATTTATTAAGAAAATTTACAAAAATTAAAGGTACATAGTCTTCTAAATGAACTTGATAAGTGCAATAAAGTCCTCTTTCCAAATTTATTCAAACTGCTTCAAGTTTTTGCAAGACTACCAGTTACATCGTGTAAACGTTCTTCTACATTAAAAATAATTAAGACTGATCTTTAAAATTCTATTCGCCATTAAAGTAGATAAACTCTAAATATTCATCGAGAAGTAATGAAGAAATTTAAAACATTGGCAAAACAAAACCGTCGTATGGACTTTATTTTATAACTATTTTATATTATATTTATTTTATAATTGTTTATATAACAAAATTTTTTCTTTTATTTCATAATATTTCATTTATTTCTATAGATTTTTTTATCTATAGAAATATAAACAATAAGAATAATAAAAAATATAAACAATCATAAAATAAATATAATGTACATAGTTACAATAATTATTATGACATAATGGGAGAAGATTTTTATTGATGAGCAAAAAAAAAAAAAAAAACATCAATTAATGTATTAATGTATGACATTCCGCCTGAGAAAAACCTGCATACGCCACTGGTTCAATATACCCGTGGGCGCTTGATAATTACTGACCAATGTTGGTATATATGCTGGAGAAATATCAGTTTTTCTTTTTGTTGGTAAAATTGTATTATTTTAGTAAAAGGCCAATATTTTGCATTCGATATTTATATTTAAAAAAAAAATCAAATTATTTTGTAAATTTAATGACATTTTTATAAGTTTGGGGCTTTCGGACCCATTTCTTATAACGGCACTGGTTATAATATATTAATATATTTACTATATTATATTGGTCACTGGCACGTACTCGATCGGTAGCCACGGCGGTAAACGGAAAGTACTGCGCACTCTAGACGTCCAGGTCATGACTACATCAACAGAGTACTTGTGGTTGCATCACGTCGGCACGGGTCGCTCTCAGAAGGACGGCGAATGACGCATTTGTACGGCGTATTTCACGTAATCATTATTACGATCACGCGTCGAACTGATCAACGGTCATGGTCGTTTTACGACCTTTTTTTAAAAAAGTTAAAAACCTTTTTCGTTCGTCGAAACGTATAATCGCGTCAACAGAGCCCTTGGCAAACGATGATAATAATCAGAATTCATTACATTTAGTATTTGCATATTTTATTATTTTTTCTGTAATTGGTCCTATAGATATAGGGTTACCATAATTTTTTAGACCAAATCCTGACATCAGTTCCGTTTCAGGGGAGGGGGGATTTAAGATAAACAATATTGTTCTTTCATTAATACAATTTTATTTAAATCTATGAATAAAATGTTTACATAAGAGTTGTTAGGTTATATATGTTAGTAAAATTAATAATATTAATTAAATAATAAATAGGTAGTAATAATAATATAATTAATAATATGTTATAAAATCTGTCACCTAATAACTTTTTGTATCAATTAAACCCAGTTAAACGGTTTTTTTTGTAAATTCTGGACATTTTTAAAATCCGGACAAGTGTTTGAAATCCGGACGTATGGTAACCCTATAATAGATACCAATGTAGGCCATGAATTCGTATAAGATTAATAAGAAGCTAAATTCAAAATTGTATGTCTCATATTTTTGCATATTTCAAAGGACTCTGTAATCTACGTTTCTATAAAAATCTGTCATAATTTTTTTTTTCCAGAAACTGTAAATTACAATGATCAAAAAATAAAAACTAACAATTTTTCCATAAGTTAACATTTTTTTTTAAATTTGAAATTGACGTACCTAAAGTTATGAATTTTAACACAATAATCCATATAAAATTAAAACTATTAATCTGCAGAAAGTTTACGTTTTAAGTCAACTTTGTTAAATACGAGTAGATGTACACGTCATATATTACACAAATAGTAATCAAAAATAAGTTACATCATTTACATAAATTACTTAAATTACCCTTTAATAAAAAACACATTTTTGATATGAATTAATGTCAGACATAAGAATTATGTCAAATTATACATATATGTACATATAAGTACAATTATTGTATGTATGAAATAAAAATAAATAGCATTACTATAGCCAAAGTTTTTTATATAAAAAAATTGCAAAATGTTTATATTTTTATTATTTTCTGAAATTAATACAATTAACATTTTTTTAGGGTATTATTAATTTATTTGAAATGATATTGTGTAACTATTAAAGATATTTTTTCTAATTAACCGATCACTTTATCTGATTTTTTTTATTAAAATTATTTAGTTATGTATTTATATATTTATGTTTAATATTATTATACGAGTATACCGATTATACTATTATATATCTCTAACCATTAGAAAGATTTTGCTCGTCCTAATGATGGAATAAAACGTATGTGGTTCTTAATTGAATGTAGTTCTTGCCCTTAACCAAGTTTTTAGCAGCCTTAAAGAGGAGAACTTCTTTCTTTTTTCTCAACAGAGATTGAGAATGTAACTAAAATTGTAATAAATTATGTGTAATTTTGACAATTATTGTCATATATATATATATATATATATATATATATATATATATATATTATTGACATACAATTGAATAGTAATTTTGACCTAAATAATTTAGTGTCAGAGAAAAATTTATATTTTTAAACTCACGATTTACTAATAAAGAACTATTGTTTTTTTTTTTCACGGAAACAACCGATACGACGTGTGACGCATGACGGTCAACGATTTCCTGTAGTGACGAAGATAACGTTTCAAAAATATTTACAACAGTACACTGTATATTATTGATTTATAGAGGATACAAAACAACAAACAAGATACAACACAGTTATTAGCGTGTAGCTTGTATAAGCATGAACAAAAAATTATACCGATTCTGTACGATGAAAAGTTTAGGATTCTTAAATGATCCATTCAAATAATTGAATAGTTTTTTTATTTTTTTTATTTTTTTCGTCATGTATGAAAAAAATCTCTTTGGGTTTTTAGGGGGCATTCCCTTCATCCCTCCTCTCTTAAGTTCACGCCTATCACTAAGTCTGACTCTAGGAGTTCTTAATATAAGATTTATTATAATACTCATTCGTATTCCGTAAAACTACATCTACACTAGTACAAAAATACGTTGAATGTAAAATGTAGTATTCGTCGCAAATATTGACACCGAAAATATTTATTAAATATGGACAGTCGTTTAATTTGTAAATTAATATTTTCGTCGTGCGCTATAATGTCATATTCTTAAGAGTTAGCAGTAACGGCACGGCAGAAGTGTTGAATGTTGTAATTATTCATAATATCGACTAGCGGAAAATCAAAACCTTTGGGGAGGTATATAAGTATTGACGTGATAAGTCTAATTTTTTTAATGTGTTTTAATGCGTTTGCCGTAAAACACTGGTCAAGACGAAGTACGGTGACTGCGGTGCAAGCGCGTTCGAAATTAATAATAATTGATAGCACTCACTTATCTATAACCTAGGAGTCGATTTAGACATGGGGTGGCCCCTTAAGCTGAATACATTGTGGGGGGCCCTTATTCATAAACAAGAAAATATCTTTTATTAATCATTAAATAAAATTTAACGTCATATTTAGTAGTAGTAACAATTAACTATTTAATTATTTAATAATAAATAAACGCCTAGACTTTTCTTGGCGTCATATATTTGTACAAAATTATCAATACAATTTTGAAAATCGGGTTTTCTTAAAATATCAGACTCATAACTCATTGTTGCTAATTGATTGAACCTGTCTCCGTCGATAGAAGTACGCAATATATTTTAATGTGTTTTGAATTTGATTATGATCTTTAACTACTGCTGTTTGTAATTGTAAGAGAAGTATAAAAATGCAAAGAACAATTTCAACATTTGGAAAACCATTGTTAGCATGCTTCGACGCTCGCCGTATAGAACAAATACGATTTGTCGATAATGCGTCGAAGTCCATTTTCGATGACCATCAAAGTCGTTTCAGAATTGTTCAAGTATCCCAGGGGCTTTCTGGGGTATCGGGGAACTGTCCCGGTTTGTCCTATGATAGCTACGTCACTAAATATACAATCATACAAATATCCTTAAAAAACAAATAAATGCAGTGGTGTGTCCAGGAATGGGGAGAATGTTGTAAGTTATAAAACATTTAAGTGCATTGTGAGGATAACACTAAAGACAAACATTAGGGGATTTATGAGTAAATCGAGGGAATGATGTAATAATAATATTATAAATCAGTGGTATCAAATATCAATTATATCATTTCATGATATACTACCGTGTGCCTGTGCGTGTAAAATAAATAATTAAGAGAACTTAAAAGAGGTTATACTCAATAGTAAAAAATGTATAAAGTACGGTGAATGGGGGGAGCATCTTCCCCATGACCCCTCTTAAATACGCCCCTCGCATCATACATAATTTCAAAAGGATTACGCAGTCCGTATATATTAATAATAAATAAATAAAATTAGTCGTGTAATTTTTCTTGATTTTAGGTAATATTTTTTTTTCTCGCTCTTTACATTTTGCGATGCATATTTCACACTTAAAAAATAAATTTATTAGATAGTTTTAATTCTATTACATTTAATAATTATACATAATAAACAATAATGTTAACAATCAATGATTCCATATTAATTTTGTTTATTTTTATTTGGTATACACTCGTTGGTGATCGTTGGTGTTGACAGTCGATCCACAATTGTTGACAGTTTTTCCTAGAACCAGGAAACGCTTGGAGACGGCCCATTATTTTATTTTGTGGCGATTGTAGAAAAATTGTTTTTTTAAGACGCATAAAATAACGTGCAATTCTAATAAAAACTTTAAAAGTGTAAAATTACTATTTCGGGTATATCAGTGCGTATTCGGTGATTTTAAAGAAAAAATGGCTACAATCGACTGCGTACACTCTTAGACACAACGATTATAACACATATCGTGCTGATTTTATAACAATTTTTCTCGAGCAAGTTGTTTTAAACACATGGATCGAACCAGTGACGTGGCGAACTCAAAACTTTTCAGTGGCAAGTATATTAATAACATCCAGTTGGTGACTACTGGATACTAACATTCGTTGTTATCTCTATTAAAATATCTTTTTGTGTGTTATTCACCTAAATTCTTAACTATGAATGAAATGATTACCCACCCACCCAGTGGTACCCACCAACCCCCAAAAAACCGAGCTGTCTATCGAGATTACCCCAATCGCCACGCAACTGGATCAAACGTTTCGGAAGTAAGCATCGTGGCTGTAGTGGAGGGTGTACGGTGGTGTACCTTTTGATCATTACGAAAAAACACCGTATACCTTCTGGTTATGGTCGTATACTCTCCGTTGTAGTCAAATAATATAAGATTGTATATATTTGTATGGTGTTTAATTCAAAGTTGAAGTAATGATGCAACAATATAAATAAACAAAAAAAAAAAAATGTTTGGTTTTTATTTTAATATGTTCCCAATACGTATTTTGTACATACACCAAAACACCTGATGATGATCGGTCATAACTTATACGGAATAGCCTCTGGTTCCGTCACGACCGCGGCACTGGCAAGCGTAGTAGTTCCTAAACCCGTCGCCGGTCAACAACACGGAAACCGGACGGTGACGACGAGAAGACATGAAAATATTACTCCGAGAGTGCGCAGTGGGACAACCGCGGTAAGCGCTCGGCGACGACATAACATCGCGGCGACAACAAGTGACGACACGAGTCGGCGACGAACCACACCGCGCGCACCGCAGTGATAAAGTGCGTACATACACGCGCTAGTGTTGGTTATAATTATTTTTTATTCTTATTATTATTATATCTCCGTAGTTCGTAAAAAATCATCAGTAACGAGTCGCCGGGAGGGGTGGTCGTGAGTGCGCGCGGTGGCCATATTGATCTCTCGCTCGTGGGGCCGTTATCACATCGCGCGCCGTGATATTATTTCCGATCGACGTTTAATTCTTACTCGTTATTCCCTCCGTCACACTAATTCTCTTTCACTCTTCCCGTCTCACTCGTACGCATTTTTACGTCTCCCCCCCCCTTCTGCCCGTCGTCGACGCCGCCGCCGCCGCCGTCATTGTTACGCGCGTCTCACCGCTACTACGACCAAGTTCCGTACCCGATGAACAGCCGACGGACCGACCACTGTTGTTGAACGTAAGAGACCGACTCGGGGTAGCAAATTCGCCCGCACGCACGCACGTACGCGACATCGAGAACAGCGCGATCGTCGTAACAGCA